>CM040122.1:426069175-426476753 GCA_022559845.1 Amorphophallus konjac | reverse complement strand
CTTGGTCTTGAGCTGGGGCCATGATAAAGGTTTCATAAGTGGCACGGGCACAGGCCTTCGCCCATTCTTCTGGCAGCTCCTGATATAGTGAGATCATATTGACGGAGGAGGCTATGCTGGGCAGCTCGTGTGGCTGCGGGGGGTCTACTTTATGCTCCCCCATGTCCAGCTCCCCGTCCCTGATTAAGGACTCAATAACATCCTTGAAGACGTAGCAATCTTCAATAGTATGCCCGAGCACCCGGTGGTACATGCAGAAGCGCGGGTCATCCTTCTTCTTTGAGTCGCCAGGCCTTTTCGGCTCTGGCAATGTGATCTTATTGTAGCTGGTTGCCCACTCAAACAGGAGCTTGGACTTGTCCCGGGAGAAGGAATACAACTTGTTTCTCATCTTCTCTCTTAGTGAGGGGCCTTCCCGCCGTTCTGTGGTTCTGGGCGGCGGAGGGTTAGCCGCTCCCTTGGCTTTCTCCTTCTGCTTTTCAAAAGCCTGGAAGTCTAGTGCATGCACCTCCGGGGGAGCCGGCTTCTTCTCCGCCTGCCTGGCCCTCTGGCTTGACATGGCTGGGGTGGAGGAGTATCGGGCCAAGAATGCCTCGATCTCCGCTACCACATTGTTCAGACGGTCAAATGTCTTGACCTCAGTGCCGATCATTCTTTCTAGGATTTCTTTCTTTAAGTTTTGCTTGCAGATCTGAACTGCGTCCTCCTGATGCGGGGGGCGTTTGCACCTCATACTAAGGTTCCTCCATCTTTTGATGTAGTCGAGGGCCGACTCATCATTCTTCTGTCTTGTGGCGTAGAGTTCAGTCATAGTAACTTCTCTCTCGGCCACGTAGAATCTTTCCTTGAACTTCTTCTGCATGTCGGGCCAATCGGCCACCGACCCGGGCGACAAGCCGGAGTACCATTCAAAGGCAAGCCCGGTGAGTGTTGAACCGAAGAACTTCAGGAGGTAGGCCTCATCAGCAGCCAGGTCTCCCATGACGTTCACGTAATAGGCAATATGCTCTCTGGGAGATCCTTGCCCATTGAACTTTTCAAATTTCGGCGGCTTGGTGACGCCAGCCGGCAACTTCCTGGCAGCATACTGAGCCGGGTAGGGTACTCGGTAGACGTCGAAAGGCGTCTGATCCCCATCGCCCCTTTCGGCCAACTTCATGTCTATCATCTGCTCAAGCATCAACCGGCTGACTGCCGCCGGGTCGACCGGGTTCGGGTAGAAATGAGCGGGCTGTGCGCTCGGGGTGACTACCACGGTCGCTCGGGGGGCCATGGGGGACCCTTGTGAAAGCGGAGCCTGTGGCGGGGTCACCGCTGTGCAATGTGCTTGCTGCGGGGGCGTGCCCCCGGGGGATCGAGGGTTGCCGGAAGAGCTGCCTCGGAAGACTGCCCCCTGTCCCTGGGTACCTCGGGTATGGTCTCGGTCTGCCAGGACATTGGGGGTGGTGTGTTTCGCTCATTCAACTGCTTTTTAAGTGATTCGATTTCCTGCTGGAATCGTTGCATCATGAGCAGCATTGCTGGATCAGCTGTGGGAAGACTGGGCGTGCCCCCTGTCTCTTCGGCCGGGGCGTCCTCGGATGATGTCGAGGGTCCGCCACTCGTGTCGCCGGTGGTGACCACATTGGCCGTGAGGGCCGTGAGGGGCCCCGTGGGTGTCGCGCCGCCTGCCGCTCTCCTTCTTCTGGTAAGGGGTCCCGGCCTGGCGGCTATTCTGGCCAATTCTTCCGGGTCGGTGGGTAGGGCCCCATACCGACCATGGACCCCTGCCATATTGCAGGTGAATGTCTGCCATCTCTTATTCTTGTTTCTTCTTGACGCCCTCCGGGACGGTCCTCCTGGGAATGTTAGCCTGTCGAAGACCGACCGTCGGGACGGCGCCTCCTCCCGTACAGGGGACTGGCGCGGCTCTTCCGGGCGGGTCCTCGACTCCATACTAGGTGCAGGTTCCCCCCTTTCTTCCTGGAAGGCGGAGGTCATTGCCCCCAGTAGTCTTTGGCGGCCAGCGGGGGTGCTACCAGGGCCTCGGAGGTAGTTTCTCATAGCCTGCTCGATCCCTTCCCACTCCTGGTCAGGGAGAGCGGCCTGTGGTTGCGCGTCGATGACGGCAGCAGGAGGAGCGTAGGCCCCGAGTGCCGGGCGGGCGGCGTTGTGCCGGCGCCCTCGGCGACGGCGATGAGCATTCTCGGGCGGCACCGGGATGACGGGTGCCGGTCGGAGAGTGGGGGTCACTGCCTCGACCCCGTCATCTCTTCGGGACCTCCTCGGGCGGAAAGTGCTGGGCCCCGCCTGGGCGGGTGCAGTGGGCTGGGCCTCCCTGGGTACCCAGACTTGCTTCAGTTTGGCCAGCTTGCGAGCCGGTGCAATCTTTGGTGGGGTGGCCACAACAGCGGGCGTCACCTTCCCTTTTAGTTTCTCCAGCCCTTGAAAGGAGTTGCGGACTGGGACGGTCGGGACGACGCGGTCTGGCGTCACCTGGGACCTCTGGCCGTCTAGGCGGACTCGGAGGGCCCCAACCGTCATGGACTTTCCGGAGTTGGACAGGCGACGCCCTGAGCCGGCGCCGGTGTTGCCTCTCCGAAGCCTCCTTCGGTGGGATGCCGACCCTTGGTGGAACGGGCCGGTGGTCTGGTGCACGTGGTGCACGTTGCAGCTGAGCGTCGTTGTGGGGACGCTATTGTTGCCTTCGGCCACCGCTCGGCCGGCGGCAGCTTCGACGGCTCTCGGAGCGGGAGCGTTGGTTTGAGGCTCCTCGGGCGCTCGTGCGTCGAGGATGTCAACGAAGGCCACCCCCAAGAAGTTGGGGAAGCCCACGGTGGGAGGGAAGCTCCCGAAAGTGAGGGGCACCGCCAGGTAGCCGCCTCGCACATGATTCTTCACAACCTCGGGGCTGCAGAGAACAGCCAATGTCGGCTCCATGATGCCTTTCTCTTTTTTTCTGCATTTAAGAAAGTAGCATAATTAGTATTACAAGAAGGGGGCCGCGGGGCCCCTAATTTCGGCAAAGAGATGAAGGGTGGATCGGTCCCACCGGGCGTGCCAGAGTTGTGGACGCACTAAAATTCGCTTGCTTATTGAGGCTTCGTCTATTGAGTGCGTGGGCGTGCCAGTCACAGAAGTGACAATTTATTCGGGCTCCGAAGAGCCCATGGTGCGCTCGATCTGACTTCGTCAGACGATTGTGTGGTTCGTGTCGGGACCGAATCCCGTCGCGCCATGAAGGTCACGACGTCATTTACATCCCCCATACGAGGGAATACCCTTGATTAATTGCCGAAACTAGGGGCCCCGCGGCCGAAAAGAATAATACTAGTTGTGCGAGAGAGATAGGGAATAGATCACGCTGAGGGTGGTATTCAGACCACAAACCGCTGGTCGTGTCGGTCACACGTGGACCTTTCATGTTCGGACACGGGTCCGTGATGGGAACGCGGCGAGAAAAGCCGGGACGAATCAGTTCAAATTTCTGCCGAGCACCCGGCAATTTTTGTGATGACTCGGAGGGCGTCCGGAACGAGGAACAAACCCGGTCTGATTGAGATGTCGGCCCGAGACTAGGTCGGGACCGGACCATGTCGGGATGACTCCCAAGATCCGAGCCCGGCCTGAGAGGGCGGCATTATTGTTCCTTTTGCCCCGGGTCACGGGGAGAGATGGGGCTGCAGTGTGGGCCCTAGCGTCTTTTATTTGGGGTCTTCTTAGTTATATGTTCTGATTTCTGATTTGCCATTTACTACCCCTTTTTGTGCCTTTGTCCAGGATGATTTCTCTTCTTTTATTCATCAATGTTGTTACTGCTATCATTATTTTCTTTACTATTTTTTATTACCCCTCCCACCTCTTTTATCATTATTAATGTTGCACATTCGGGGTCCTTCGATTAGCGTAATTTTATTAATTCATTTGTTGTTGTTAAGGCCCTTATCATGATATATCTGTGTGTGTATGTGGTGTACCGGGGAAGGAGAAATAGGAGTGCACCGCTGGAGGCAGGAGTGTGCCGCTGGGAAACGGAGGGGCGTACCGCTGGGAGGCAACGAGGGGCGTGCCGCTGGAGCTTAAAGGGGCGTACCGCTGAGGCCAATAAGGGCGTACCGCTGGAGGTAACAAGGGGGGGTGTGTGCCGCTGGAGACTGAGAGGAGTGTGCCGGGGAAGGTAATAGGGGTGTACCGCTGGGTTGAAAGGAGTGTGCCGCTGAAAGCAGGAGAGTGTGCCGGCAAAGGGAAACGGGGGGCGTACCGCTGGGAGGCAACAAGGAGTGTGCCGCTGAAAGCTGCAACGGTGATGGCCAGGGGAGGCGTACCGGTGAAAGGGTGAGGTGATCATGACGCTGGAGGCTGACTAGAGTGCACCGTTGAAGGGCCAATCAGGGCGTGATGGTGGAGGTTTGATCAGTTTTCGATTATTTGATTAAGGCTTTTCTTTTCTTCTTATCTTAACGTTCATATGGTTTTATACAAAATTCCTCCCTTTGTTCGTTCTCTTTGTTCCGTTCGATCTTCTTTCTTACGGGTCGGACGTTCGGGCTGCCGGGTAGTTAGTTGGCTCGGCTCAGTTCTCGCCGTGATGCCGGCAGTGGTTTGATGAGTTGGAAGGTTTCGTCAGTTATCTTGCTTGTTTGTTGCCTCCTTTTGCCTCTTTTAATTGTTTATTAGTTTCTCACAAAAATTCGGCAGCATCTCCCCTTGACCCAGGGCGTAAGGGAGATACAGGGAACGCGCCCACCTGATGTGGCGGAACCAGACAACTGGAGGTGGCCCCCCCCCCCGGGGGGGGGCAACACCTTTACAGAGCCTCGGAAAACATGAAGGAGAACGACAGACCGAAGACATCTAAGGGGCCTGGACTGGGACTGGACAAGGAATAAGCTGCTGAGGGACTGAAGGGTGTGCCGCTAAGGGCTGAACAGGGGGTGTGCCGCTGAGGGCCGAACAGGGAGGTGTGCCGCTGAGGGCTGAACAGGGTGTGCCGTTGAAGGCTAAGACCAATGGGCGTGCCGCTGAAGGCCAAGGGTGGGCGTACCGCTGAAGGCCAAGGCCAATGAGGCGTGCCGCTGAGGGCTGGAAAGGTGTGCCGGCCAAAGGCCGGAAAGGTGCACCACTGGGGGGCTTGAAAGGGGCTGCATGTATGGGCTGGGAGACTTGACGACGGTTCAGGAAAAGAGGAGGAAGAGACGGGGGGTTTCAAGGCCGGAAGTGGCCTATTAGTTACTGGGTGATCAGGAAGAAAGTAAGGGTACCTCCCCTTCTCCTCAAGCCCGGGGACATGGTAGATGGCCATGGAAGGGAATGAGGAGCTCGCGGAGCCAAGGTTAGCAGAGGGGGACCTACATTGACGTGGAGGACCCTAAGGATGCCGGAGGGATGGGGAGACGGAGGGAGGAACGGATAGTCCGTCAAAAGCCCGCAAGGCCTAGCATAAAACATCAAAAGAAAAAAAAAAAACAAGGAGAAACTCGGAGAGGATGGTTTGCATTCATGAGAATCAAGAGGGCGTGGCCCTACATATATATTGCAAAAGCAAACCCCCAGATGGGGCCATGGACAAAAGGGAGAAGGACAAAGAACCCCCAGGAGGAATGGGATACAAGAGAGACGAAAACATCCGGGCCTAAGACATTGGGCACTATCCCCAACCCTTTCCCCCAATACAACAAGCTCTCTCTCTCTTACTCTTGTTTCTTCCCGGTGGCCGTCGGACGGAGCACAGGCCGGGAGGGCCTCTTCTTCTCTTCTTTCTTCTCCTCTTTCTCCTGTGTGTGCCCTCTACTGTTGGAACCTCTTCTCCTCTCTCTGTTCGTCTCTGACCGTTCTCCCCCCTTTTTTTGTGTTTTAATAGGAGGCTTTTATACTCCCAGCCACCGACGACTTCGAGCACGACCGTCGAAGGCGGGAAGCCGACTGTGATGATGGGTTTGACCTGCTCCTGTCCTGGCTGTCAGTGGGGTATCCTGCGTGGCCCAACCCATGGTTGACACCTCATAGAGCTCACTGCGCGCCAAGGATGCATAGGGCATGGGCTTCACGTCGTCTTGCCGTTGAAAAGCTTCAACGCTGTGCCGCTGGCGAGCTGAAAAGGCGTGCCGTGGGGGAGCCAAAAGGGCGTACCGCTGGGAGCACAAAACAGCCGTGCCGCTGAACAGCCCTGAGGGCGTGCCGCTGAACACCCTTGAGGGCGTGCCGCTGAACAGCCCCGAGGGCGTGCCGCTGAACAGCCCCGAGGGCGTGCCGCTGAACACCCAAAGGGGTGTGCCGCTGAACCCCAAAATGGGTGTGCCGCTGAACCCCAAAAATGGGGTGTGCCGCTGAACACCCAAAAGGGCGTGCCGCTGAACACCCAAAGGGGTGTGCCGCTGAACCCCAAAATGGGGTGTGCCGCTGAACCCCAAAAATGGGGTGTGCCGCTGAACACCCAAAAGGGCGTGCCGCTGAACACCTAAAGGGGTGTGCCGCTGAACCCCAAAATGGGGTGTGCCGCTGAACCCCAAAGGGGGTGTGTTTCTGAGCCGGTTGTTAGCACGAGCTGTGGCACATTTAATTTTCTTCGAGGCCCAGGGATTGTGGGACTCTTTGTGCTTGGTTTCTCTTCACTGTCGTGACTCCCGGAGGCGGCTTTGCGACAGTTTCTCCCGGGGCTTATTCACTCGAGCCGCTGTTGATAATGGGCCGAGTGGGACATCAGGGTATGCAATTTTCGATGTCCACAGAGGGCGACTGTGCATCTGATGAAGGGTATGGAGTCTACGAGATCACGAATGAAGAATGCCCCACTAAAGATGAGGGTGAAGAATATGAGGATGCGGCGGGCGCATACGCTAGCGGAATGAGGACATTCGACGAGCCGTCAACCGCCGTAGAAGAATCCACCAAAGAAGTCAACTTGGGGACTGAGGAAGACCCTAGGATCATCCTCATAAGTGACAACCTACCACCCTCTGAAGAAGAGGCATTAATTGAGGTCCTCATGGAATATAAGGACACGTTTGCATGGAGCTACGAAGATATGCCGGGTTTGGATTCAACCTTGGTCGAACACCGTTTAACCCTAAAACCAGGGTCCATCTCGGTAAAACAAAGGTTAAGGCGTTTCCACCCTCAGATGGCTTTGAAAATGAAAGAAGAGGTCGATAAGCTCCACAAAGCCAGGTTCATTAGAGTCGTTCTTTATCCTCAATGGGTGGCGAACATTGTCCCGGTCATGAAGAAAGATGGAAAAGTCAGGATTTGCATCGACTTCCGGGACCTTAACCGCGCGTGTCCAAAGGATGATTTTCCCTTACCTCACATTGATGTGTTGATTGATAACACGGCAGGTTTTGAAACCCTCTCTTTCATGGATGGATTTTCAGGATACAATCAAATTCGTTTGGCAGAAGAGGATCAGGAAAAGACGTCATTCACTACCCCTTGGGGAACATATTGTTACGTGGTCATGCCGTTTGGGTTAAAGAATGCTGGAGCTACTTACCAAAGAGCGATGATGGCCATATTTCATGACATGATGCACATATATCTGGAAGTGTATGTGGATGACTTATTGGTGAAATCAAGGACCAGGATGGAACATCCAGAAGTTTTGGCTAAGGTCTTGCAAAGGTCAAGAGAGTTCCAATTGAAAATGAACCCGAAAAAGTGTGTGTTTGGTGTGTCGTCAGGTAAATTGCTGGGGTTCATTGTGAGTAAAAGAGGGATCGAGATAGATCCCGACAAAGCCAAGGCTATCAGGGATATGCCGCCTCCCAAGAATTTGAGGGAAGTCTGAGGTTTAATCGGCAGGCTGCAGTTTATTCGTCGGTTTGTGTCTCAACATTCACAAAGGTGTAGACCTCTCTACGAGTTGACCAAGCCAGGAGTAGAATTCCACTGGAATTCTAAATGTCAGAAAGCTTTTGAAGGGTTGAAGGAATATCTGGCTAGTCCACCCGTTCTCATTCCACCTAAACCAGAAAAACCTCTGATCCTTTACATCTCAGTCTTGGATGACTCCGTGGGAGCCGTCCTCGCACAAGCTGATGAAGAAGGCAAGGAACGGGCAACCTATTACTTGTCCAAACTTCTCAATCCCTGTGAGCAGAAGTACACCGGCATGGAGAAAACCTGTGCTGCCCTCGTTTGGGTAGTGCAGAAATTGAAGCACTACTTCTTGGCTCACGAAGTCCACTTGATTGCTCGAATGAATCCTATCAAATTCCTTCTGGAGAAAGCCGTCCTTACGGATAGGCTAGCACGCTGGCAAAGTTTTCTCTCTCAGTTCGACATCACCTACATCCAGCAAAAGGCGATTAAAGGTTATGCCATAGCCGAGCATCTCGCTCACCATCCTCTTCCCAAGTTCGATCCCGTCCAATCAGAGTTTCCAGATGAGGAACTAATGTCCATCAACCAATCAGATGAGCCAATGTGGACGCTATATTTTGATGGAGCTCTGAATTCTCAAGGGAGAGGAATCGGCATCGCCCTCCTGTCGCCGGAAGGCCTCACATTCCCATTGGCATACCAGCTCAAATTTCCAGTCACCAACAATATAGCCGAATATGAAGCTCTTCTAGCTGGTCTAGGACTCGCTCATTCTTTTCGTATCACTGAGTTGCGAGTCGTAGGTGATAGTCAACTCATCCTTCGCCAGGTACTCACTAAGTATCGCACTCGCGATCCCAAACTCAAGCCATACCAAGAACTCACTGCTGCCTTTGCCAAACTGTTCACAAAACTGATCTTTGTTCATATCCCTCGTCATCAGAATATTCTCGCCGATGCCCTCGCCTCATTGGCATCATCCATAAGGTTCCCTCTAGGAAGATGGTTTAAGTCCATTTCCATCTACAAACTTCACGCCCCTGCAGTCGATGATGCTTCCTACGTAAACATCAAAGACATGATAGCAAGGAAGATCCTGCAGGAAGATATCCTTGAGAAGAGGGAGCTCATGTTGGCAGAGGCCGAAGAAGAACTGGCTGATGAAGAGAAACCATGGTTCTATGAAATTGTCAAATATTGCCAAGATCAGTCTTATCCTGAAGGGGCCACCACAGAGGACAAGAAAGCCATAAGAAGGGTGGCTCAGAAATACACATTGATTGGAGGTCTACTCTATAGGAGGAGCCTTACTGGTATTCTGTTAAGATGTCTTGGTGACGATGAGGTTTGGAAATGTGTAGAAGAGACGCACTCGGGTGTGTGCGGTGGCCACGTGAATAGTCAGATGCTCGCCAAGAAGATCATTCGTCAAGGCTTTTATTGGCCCACTATGGAAGAGGATTGTGCTGTCTATGTCCGTAGGTGTGTCAAGTGTCAACTTCACGCCGATAAAATTCATTCACCATCTTCCTCACTTCATCCAATATCCTCCCCATGGCCTTTCTCCATGTGGGCATTCGACATCATTGGTCCCCTAGGTGATCCCAATTCCCTCACCAAGCAGAAATCTTTCATCCTTACTGCGACGGAATACTTCACCAAATGGGCCGAAGCCGAAGCTTACGCGGAAATCAAGGCGTCAACAGTCTGCAAGTTCATCATGAAGAACATTCTCGCCAGATTCGGCGTCCCAAGCACGATCGTCACCGACAATGGGCCACAATTCATTTCTCAGGACCTACAGGACCTCTGCAAAAGGTACGCAATTGCATTGCATCATTCATCGCCTTATTACCCACAAGGTAACGGCCAAGCGGAGGCCACCAATAAAACATTGCTCAAAATCATCAAAAAAACCTGCGAGTCTAGTAAGTTTTCAGACTGGCCAGAAAAGCTTATCGAAGCCCTATGGGCCTATCGCACCTCAATCCGTACCCCCACCGGGCAGACTCCATTTGCCCTCACTTATGGTATGGAAGCGGTAGTCCCGTACGAGACTCTGATCCCTTCTCTCAGGGTACAATTGGATGAGGAATTTCCCCTCGACGATCGTCGTAATTCACTCCTCGCCCAGTTGGAACTCTTGGATGAGAAGCGGCTGGCCGCCGCCGAACACGCGCGTGTGTATCAAAATAGACTCGCTCGCTTTTACCAAAAGAAAGTCGTTGAGAGAAAATTCAAAGTCGGTGAGATGGTCGTAAAAAGAATTTTTGTCAAACCTGGAGGGCCGCGTTCTAAGCTCCAACCCAATTGGGAAGGACCATTTGTAATTCAAGCCGTGTACCCTGGCAACGCCTACAAGCTAATCAACGCCGAAGGGACCGAGTTATCCCACCCTTGGAATGGGCTTTATCTTAAGAAATACTACCCTTAGCACAAAACAAAAAAATGATGATGAAAAGATAAAAAACATCAAAAACAAGGAAATATTGAAAACCACTAAAAATATGGAAAATTCAAAATGCCGATGCCTGGCAGGCACCATGTAGTTAAGTCCCTGCATCTAACCTTCATGTTAGGATAGGGCCCATTAAGGCTTGGTAGGCACCGGGTCTTGGTTTGCCAGAACCGTGGAGACCCCTGTCCGGCCACGTCGGCCTATGCTCGCTCGAAGGAAGCTAACATGTGTTCACTTATGTATTTTATTCAAAAAAAGTTGGTAGCATCACCTACGGTAGGGCCACACCTAGAAGATCTCCGGAAGCTGTAATCTTTATTCTTTTCTCTTCGACCAAATGAGACAGTCGGCGCCCTTAAAACGCTGAGCATGAGAAACCGAAACTCAAACCCCAAAGGCAAGAGTAGGACCCATTTCCTCGAGCATCGATCAGAGCACGAGAAGAGGGCAGTGTCCCCGCAGGCATACGAAGAGGGAGCCCACCAACGTCAAACGACTATATCTCCCTCACAGAAAGAAATACAAAATCAAAATCAAGAGAAAAGCCTGGTCGTGACCGTGCCTGGTACGATAAACGGAACCCCTCAAAGCAAAAGTCTGAATCCACAAAGGGGGGCCGTGGAATGTAAATGCTCGAGATTTGGTCCGAAGTTGTCCGAAAGGAAAGAGTTAATGGGCCCTTATTCGCTCGCCGGGTTAACGGCTTTGCCGGTCCTCTCAGGAGGTTTATCCCCTACGCTCTTCCTTCTCCCTCTAAAGATGAAGGTTCGATGGAGTTTCTGAAAGGTGAAAACTGCCCAGGGTCTGCGACCTTATTTTAATATACACATTTTGGTTGCCTACTTTGAAAAGCAAAAGCTATCGCTGCGAAGGAGTCTCTGTGTTTCTGGCTGGTCAAGACCCCTGTTTACCACCTTGATGTCTTCTTGTTTAACCTCGGGCTTAGGCCAATGCAAGCGCGTCACCTATGGGTGCGACGGCGTCTGATTCCGGGTCAGCGTCGCGCGGTTGGTCGTTAGGGTTCCAGGGTGTTCCATCTTATACCATCTAGAGTTGTGAGGAAACAGACCCGGGTCGGGCAAATCATCTACCTCAAACACCTTTTGGGTGAATCCCTGTGGTCGGAAGCAACTGGGAGCCTAAGCATGGCATGACGGTATTGTCATCAGGGTAAGTCTTAGCCGGCGGGATCGTCATTCGAGGGGTCTAGAGGCCCAAATCAACCTAGATGTGCACTTAAGATACCTGGGAGGTTAGTAAGAAACCCCTGTCTCACGTAGGTTAGGTGCCATTTGGGTGCTTGCCGGGCGTTAGCAATAAAAAAAATTGAAATGATAAAAGCACAAAAAAATGGAAAAGAGAAATGTACATATTTGCAAACAAAAAAAATCTTTTTATGATAAAACAAAAAAAATATCAAATATAAAAAGAAAACAAATCAATTTTGCATGATTACATTTGCGTGCAGCATCTCACTTTTAATATCGCTTGCATTCGTGTGCTTGCCTGTCGCATTTATCATCACCGCATCTTTCCCTTGCCTTCGTTAAATAAAGGCTTGGCCCCTTGACCAGTTATCAAGGACAGTCACAGTGACCATTTGCTTATTGAGCAAGGGGCCAAGTCAGAACAGAAATTCTGATTTGTTTGTTTCAGTGATATGTGCAGGGATTCAGGTAACTGAAGCAAAGGTGAAAAACAAACAAACCAAACCTTGTGTTTTATTCCAAAAAAACCAAAAAATTTACATCAAGTTCCGCCCTCTCTCTCTGCATTACTCGTCCCACTACTCTCCGGGCAAAACACTCTCAAAGGTGCTACCCAACTACGAAAAGCGGTACTCCTGCCGCTCTGTACTCCTCTTCCTATTCCCACATCCCGGCGTTGATCCACGAAAGCAGCAGAGAAGCTACCAACACGAAAGCCACGCTCTCGTGCTTTTCGGTAGCGCTCCTCACCATCTCTCAGCCACTGTTCAGCAAGACCAAGGCCGATTCGGAGTTCGAATAGTTGGGCCTCCATGGCCCTTCGCTCCTCCCTTTCAGCCAAACTGTTGGCTCTTTCTCTCTCTGCGTTTCTTTCCCTCTCTGCCCGTTCTCTCTCACGGTCTTCCCTCTCTAACTGGAGAGTGATCCTCAGTTCCATAGCATCCCTGGATGAGTCGTCATCAGGATGACGCCGCAGTTCCCTCTCCAGTTCTGCTATCCTAGCCTCCTTATGCGCAGCTTGGGCAAGCGCTTCTTCCGTCTCCTTTTCCTGCCGAGTGTACCATCTCAGATACGCGATAAGGCGTAAACAAAGAGAACTCAACGCTGAAACTTTTACCTGTATACGGAGCATTCCTTCTGCCTCCGCAGCACGCTGCGTGGCGTGAGCAAGTTGCTCATGAAGCGAGTCAAGTTCTGAGGTGGGAATCCACAAGCTGGAAGAGGCACCACCTACTCCCATCGCTGGGGAGGCTGCGCCAATCTGGGCATGCTGCGACCATGTGAATTAGCAGCCAACATCTGGAATCTGGGGTTTTAACTAGGAACGTACTGTACACCTACCAAGGCGCTCGTAGCTCCGCGGGCATCGCCCAACTGTTGTTCCATCTCTGCCAAGCGAGTTCGTAAATTCGCTATCATGGCATCCCGGACATCCTGCAGCCTTACAAGTCAGCATTTTTACCAAAAAAACCAAGAAAAGGAGAAAGAAGAGAAGAGAAAAAGGGGAAACCTACCTCCACAAGTCCCCGGGGTTGGAACCGTTCTGCGTACTTTGTCCTATATAGACGCAAGTAGTCCTCGCTGTCCCGCGCCTGTGATTCTACAATCGTGCCACCCCGTTGCCAGTCCTCATACTGTTCGGGGAATCGCACGCGCCAGTCAATGCAAGTCGCCGGTCCCCGCGTCTTTCTCCCGACACGAGGTGGCGCAGCTGAATCCACCCATTCTTGAGCCAGTCCTAAAGTCCTCATAACTAATCGTAGCCGAAGCGGCTCGATTTCATTCAGGCAGTGCATCCATAGTTCCCGTCCGAACCGGGCACGACTTGCTAGAACCCACGGCTGGTTGGCATCGACCATGTCTGAGTAGGGTCTCCAGTTTACCATCGCCGTAGGGAACTCCTGTAGCTCCCGCCTTAACACCATCAGTTGGTAGGTTAGGGGTGCCGCACTCATGACGGGTTCCCACCGCCTGGCTAGCGGCACCATCACGGGTCGCCAATGTCGAGCTCTCCCCATAGGGAGGTAATAATAGCTCCATAACTGCTCGGCGCAGGTCATCAGCACCTTGCGAAAACAACAAAAAAAAATACAAAACAAGCAAAACCAAAAAAAATACCTGGATGAATGGTGTGAAACCACTCACAGTCATCTCACGATCCGTTTCTTGGAATAGGCCTGCAAACAAGTGTGCCAGCATGGCGGCTCCCCAGGCATAGTACCCTACTCTTTCAAGGTCTGACAGCAGCTCCAGGAAGCAACATTGGATACCATCCCCTTTCGAGCTCAGTACCAATCTCCCCAAAAGGAAGAGGAGAAATCTCCTCAAATCTATGTTACATCTTTCCCAGTTGCCGAAATCTGTGCAGTACACGGCACGGCATCCTATTTCCATCCTTTCCATGAACTCTTCTGAGGATTCGTCGTCCCGCCGACGAGTGTCGGTGAGCCCTAATGCATCCATGAGGGACGCCCTAGCTACCGACCTGTTCTTCCGACCATCTAGGTCCAAACCCAGTAACTTCTGGGCACCTTCTCTGTAGTCCGCGTAAGTGACTCCGGTCACTGCCTCGCCTTCTACCTTCAGGCTTGTGATCCGGACCACATCCTCCAAGCTGGGCACCATGTGCCCCCAGGGCATCAGGAATGCCCGGCTCACTGGGTCCCATCTCTCACACAAGGCTTGGATCAGGACTAGGTCAAGCTGGATCGGCTCGATCCGAAGGAAGGTACCAAATCCCATCACGTCTAGCCTCGCCTTCTGAAAATCTGGGAGGCCCCTGTACGCTGCTACTACCAACTCCCATAAGATTTGTGATTTCATCACAACCTACACATACAAGGAATGGGGGTGAGGTTTGGTCAGAAGAAAGGAAGAAAAAATGAGAAAAGGGCAAGAAAACTTGGCTTACGAGTTGTGATTGGGCCCTTTCGCTGAAGTGCCCTTCAAAGTCTGAAAGCCTCCTGGAACTACTACCACTGGACCTGCTTCTCTTCGAGGAATGGGAAGATTCGCCCTCCATCCAACTCTCAGAATTTTGAACTCCTCCTCTCCCGTAAGAACTTGTGCTCCTCGAGTTATTCCTCGATATACCTGGGAAGATAAAAGGGACAAGAATTTATAGAAATGGAAGGAGTGCGGGCCAAGATTGCCTCCATCACCTGTCGATGATAGCCCTCGCAATAAGACACCGGCCAAGCGGCCCCATGTGTCGCTTCACCGCTCGCACAGGGTGATTGACTGGACGAAGAATAGGACGAATAGCCCCTATGTTGTCTAGGGATACCCTATCATGTTTTGGAGGACGCCCGCAAAATTTGGCACAACATCCGGGAAAAGGAACTAGGGCCGTCAGTATTGACTTCGACGGCAGATTCCCGTGGAAAATGGTCACAACAAGACGTGATTCTCCGCTCGAGGCGGAGTCTCGACAGATCCGTCACATGGGAACAGTGCAAAGGAGAAGAAGTGTAGGGAAGAAGGAACGCACAAGAGGACAAACAAGCATCAGAAAATCAAATCACTCCATTCATAATTCTACATAAGCTGTCAAAAACATCATAAACATAAAGAGGTGACGGGTCCACTAGCCCGCCAATCCTCACCATCACTCATCTCTCCGGGCACTCTCCTCCTCTCCCCCGAGGTGAGGGTCCCTCAGAAGCCTCCGGGATCCCCGTGCAGTAGCACCTGCCTCGCCTCTGGGCGCCTGCTCCGCAGCAGTGACTCGCTGCTCCTCCCCTGGCGTGGCGAAGAAGCCACTGGCGGCAAAGCGACCGGACTGGCGGAGTCGCTCCCCGAACTCTCGCGCTCTCTCGTAGCGCGTCTCCATCCCTCCTAGCCTCTGCACGACGGCCTGAAGGCCCAGCTGGAGCTCCCTCACTTGGGCCTCCAAGGCCCTCCTCTCGGTCAGATCCCGCTGTCGCTCGGACCTTCTCTCGGCTTTCTCTCTCTCTACCTCTCTCCTCATCATCTGCAGAAGAACCCTTAACTCCAGGATGTCTGGAGAAGGTCTCTCCTCACCACGATGCCGCAGCTCCGCTACAGTCGCCACCCAGGCGTCACGCTCCTCTTCCGCCCGGGTCGCACGGGCCACCGCACCGGCAAGTTGCTCCCGGAGGGAAGCAATCTCGAGAAAAGGGGCCGAGGAACTGGAAGATGTGCCACCAATCATCCCCGCCGTCACTGTCTGCTGGGCACGCTGGAACAAAATAAACAACGGCCGTCAGTGAAACTCCAAAATCTGAAGTTAAAAGGGCGGCACGTAACTTACCAGGAGCGACAGCTCATGTTGAGCGACGGCCAGTTGCCGCCTAGTCTCTGACAGCTGGGCGCGCGAGCCGCCGATGCCACGCGTGTCCCCAGCTTGGGAAAGCCCCGCGTAACTCTCTCTCTGCCGCCGCAGGAAGTCGGCACTGTCCTGCACCAGTACACCCCCTTGCTGTCCAGGGAGACGTACGGGCCAGTCCTCGAGCCTCGCCTTGCCGCGACTCTCCTTCCTGACGCGGCTCGGCTCGTCCGCACTCGCCCACTCATCGGCCAGGCCCAGGGTCCTTGCCATGTCCTACACCAAGAAAGGGGTCCCATATCAGTCAAAAGGAACGCGTCCCCTATCTAGGACGCGTCCGTCATTTGAGTGCAACACTCGCCGAACCCTTTCCTCCTTGCACGGCTCGCTTCAAAACCCAAAATGAATTAAAAGAGGAAGAGATCGGAGGACCTACCGGACCGTGTTCACCTCCTCCCACGCCATCGGGCCCCTCGGGTCCCTCGGGGGCCCGAAGCGGCCCTTCCTCCTCCATGGACGCCGTTCCGTGCTCGGGCGCGTCCCTCCTTGGGCGAGGATTTCCTCGTCTCTCTCCACCTTCACCACGGTCGGGCCCACCGAACTCCATCGATCAAAAGAGGAGGGAGACGAAAACGGGGCAAGCGCGTTTCGGCGGGAGGCGAGCTCGTTTGCGGGTAAGGCACGGGAGAAGAAAGGACCACCCGTCGCTTTAAATTTAAAATCAAGGATTAAGACGCGTCCTCGCGCCTGGACGCGCCCAAAAGGGGGAAAAGGAAACAAAATCCCCCCGTGCAAAACATAGTTCCCCGCTGTTCAGGGCAAGGTCTCGCGGAGCGTGCCTCAAGGGACAACTCTGCAAAAAAAGAAAGTGTGGGAGAGAAAAAAGTACACACAACACAAAAGCCATTTCCATTTCATATAATAGCCGAAAGTACATCATACAGTGAGAAGGGTGACGTACAAGCAACTCTCTAACTCTCACCATCACCCTCCTCGGCATCATCCCTCAACCTCCTCGCACGACGAGCCAGTCGTTTCCGCTTCTCTGGACCCTGACTCGATCCTCCTCGCTCCATTAGGACTAAGAATGGGTCGTCTAGGGTGACTGGGTCGTCAGATTGAACAGTAAATGAGCAAAAGGGGGGGGGCAGCCCTTATAAATAGGAGTTACCTTCTTTGGGGCGTCCAGGCGCGTGGACGCCCCCATAATTTTTATTTTTTTTCAAAATTCAAAAAATTTTGGGGCGTCCAGGCGCCTGGACGCCCCCAAAACAAAAAAATCAAACAAAATATAAAAATAAAAGTTGGGGCGTCCGGGACCCTGGACGCTCCCAAAACAAAAAATAAAATAAAAATAAAATAAAAATTAGGGGCGTCCAGACCCCTGGACGCCCCCATAATAAAAAATTTTCAAAAAAAATATATTTATATATAATAAAAGTAAAAAAAGATAAGAATATGTATATAATCCAAACAAAATAAAAAACACAAAGAAAAAGAAAAATCAAAAAAAAGATAATAATTAATGGGACGGGGGTCCGAAACATCCATGCCAGATTTTATTCCATCAGAAAAACAGAGTGAACTACATCAGGGGCTTAGGCGCTTTAGGCCTTAACTTCCCCAGTTCGGTTACATAAGCCCTCCACGGCTCGCATTCTTCCACCACGTGCGCTGAGGCTTTTCCCGCAACACTTGTCTTCCAGGGAGCTTTAATGGCCTTCGCTTCCTTCGCGTCCGCTTCAGTGCCCAACTCCCTTTTCTTCAAAGGAACAATGTCAGTCGGTGGCGGGAACGAATGGCGTGGGATGCCAATATGGAGGCAGCACCGATGCGCGTTGTAAAGAACAAACTCGGTCGCGCCGATCAGTTGAAGATCAACTTCGGGAGAAGGCCTCATGAGGAGATCAAGCGAAAGCAAACATGCCGGTGCGCAAGTGAAGAAGCCTTGTGTCACGGTGCGGAAGTGAGACCGCCAGTCTTCACGTTTCTTCAGCCACGGAACGCGGTTCACTACGGTACCACCGAAGCCTAACACGTCGGCTATATGATGAAGAGGGCTTTGTTGGAAGAGCTTCGAAGCGGTTGGCATTCCCTCGCGGTGGTCAAATTTGAAATGCAAATCCAGCCAGCAATTCAAGACAAGTGCACAACCAAATGGAGGCTTACCCATGCTCGAGGCAGTAAGACCGCTGTAAAGATAGGCGAGGACGGCGGGTCCCACCCTCTTTCCACGCCAGATCCCGCAGATAGCACCCAGTTGGTCTTCCTCCACCATGTTGTCGGTATAAGGGAACAAGAGAGCACCCGCCAGACAAATGGTGAACCCCTTCATGATTCCCTCCAAATAGTCATCGTCTGGTGACCCTCTCAGGGCATCCATGACCCACTCCGCAAGCTTTTGGAGATCGATCCCCTTTTGAGTACGGACCTTTCTAGCTGCGTCGGGCGGCATGAAGCTTCCAAGGACGCTTTCAGAAGTACCCCGTGTCAGCATCCGCATAGCCTTCACCTTCCCGTCACTCTTGAATTTCTTCAAACCAAGCAGAAGTTCCACCTCCTCGAGGAGGATGGTCACCTCGAAGGTCGGGAAGATAAAAGTGTGGGTCTGGGGATGCCAGACCTCCACTAGCGCGCCCATAGCCGCCCAGTCCATACGAATCTTCTCGTAATGCTTGGCGTGAATAAGGAGCCCCTGCAGATGCCACTTCGAGAGTATGGCCCTCATGCCAATGGAGATATTGGAAGTCAGCTTTGAAAGCCATGGCAGCTTGGAAAACTTCCTCGGGCCTGGGAAGAGTGGATATGGCTGGAAAGAAGAAGAAATGAAGGAAGTAAGAAGAAGGTTCACGTGCAGAAATTTGAAAAGAGTCAGCTTACCATATGCAACATGATCGTCCCACTCAGATGACCCTTGAGGTCGGAAAGTCGCCTAATCTCGCTGCTAGGCTTGCTCCTCTTCATAACACGGGAAGACTCTCCTTCCATCCTGAAGATCTCTAGATTCTCCTCTCCTTCCTCTCCTGAGCTTCCAAAACCCACCTTGGTGCATTTGAATGAACTAGCCTAAGGGGAGTTCTTATAGGAAGGGAAGGGTGCTACAGGACAGAACATGTCACATCAGTGGTCATTGTCAAGATTTTATCTGGATCTCCTTTGAACTGTGGTGCGATTCTGCTACCTTTTGATGTTGCTAACCTTTGCTGGCCTGTGCAGGTTTTACTAACTGACGTCTTTGTCCTATCTCCTGTCCCACCTTTCATTGGTTGGTCCCACCATGTCATGCATCATAGTATATGATACGTACGCTACTAGAACATGCCGAGGACCGTGCGGCCCGAACGAATCCGGGATCTGAGTTCCCCTTCAACAAAAACGGTGACGATCCCGGAAGAACTTGGGTTGTACGGATAGGCCGTCAATTTGTGATAGAATGGGGACGACGGTTCCATTCAGTGAGTTGATGCGCGGATAAACGGGCCCCAGCCCAGTATCAGCTCACAGGGTCGGTATCCTGACCCGTTCTTCACAAGTTGACAATATTATCCTTGGCTATTTTCTATTTTAGTTTGTTTTAAATTTCTCTTTGAACCCAGCATGCATTCATATAGGATTTTGAATTTATTGCGGAAGATCATTCGAGTGATTCTATTGTGAAAGCCGTTGTACTCCAATTCTTACAAATATGAGATATTCCACTCCGAATGAAATACTGAGTTTCCTTGAGACAGCCCTACGCTGCTCTTCCAAAGGAGACCCTTGTTTGGACAGACCTTCAGATATTCCTTTACCTTTTTTGACCCACCTTGGCCGCAGCACTTCCACATTGGCTGGTAACCGCTCCCCAAAGGTGAAACCTCCGGTTTATGACCCAGGTACTTCCACACCGAGAAGTTGCTCTCCTTTTGTTTCGTGCCTGAGCGCACATCTCACCCTCCCTTATTTGATCTCCGTCCAAGCAATCGTCAATATTTGAAAGACCTTCTTCAAGGTCGCCTCATTGAAACTCCAGGAAAGATTCCAAACAGTAACGTCAAAAGCGTGTCTCATCACACCTTGGCATCAACTTATCAGTCCGCTCCCACTTCACTCCACTCCATTTCCACTACGTGTCGCTCCCTTGCAAAGCAGACGCCAAGGCGGGGCAGCTGTAGACACGCCATTCCTGACGTCTCCTGAGGAAGTCTCATATTACTATACGACGCCCCGCGACGGCTTACGCATTTCGAATCACTTGAGTACTTCCTTTTCTTGAGTCTTCTTCCGCCCTTTTCGGCATCCGGAATCGTCTCATCACGGCATTCAGACGGCATCAACACCAGTCAGACGCATCAAAAGGTTCCGGAACCAAGAAGGGTGTCTGCCGGGCGCCCGCCGACGCCTGATCTAAGAACCCGGGTGGGTCTTAATGGGGGCGTCCAGGCCCCTGGACGCCCCCATATTTTTAATTTATTTTATTTATTTTCTCAGGGCTTAAACTAAATAAAAAATATATAAATTAATGGAGGCGTCCAGGACCCTGGACGCCTCCATAAAAATAAAAAAATAAAAAATAAGTACAAAATGCCAGTTGCCATACAAAAACAAAAAAATAAATAAAAATATACATATATTAATGGAGGCGTCCAGGACCCTGGACGCCTCCATAAAAACTAATAATAATAAATATTAATAAAATACCAGTTGGCATAAAAAAAATAAAAAAAATAAAAAATACATATTAATGGAGGCGTCCAGGCCCCTGGACACCTCCATAAAAACAAATAAAAAAAATCAAAAAAGCCAGCCCTGGTATAAAAGACAAAAGAAAAATAAAAAATAATATAATTTTGGAGGCGTCCAGGCCCCTGGACGCCTCCATCAACTCCCTCACGGGCGCCGGCCACCGAACGACGGTTTGTCGTGTGTGAAAAAATCCAAATTATAGAGACGTCCGGTCAGCTGGACGCGCCCATTTCTGAATCACGAGGCGCCGCTCACAAAACCACGCGTTGTGCCAAACCGCGTGCGGCCGTCGTCGGTTTTCGGTGGACCTGTTTGAGGCGTCCTGGACCCTGGACGCCTCCACAAAAGTATTCCAAAAAAATAAATAAAAATAGAATATAATATTATTTCGGCCCTGATGGAGGTGTCCAGGGTCCTGGACGCCTCCACCCTCCGGAGCTCTATAAATAGAGGCCCACCCCCTCAGTTCTGGGGGAGCTAAGCAGTGATCCGATAGGCTGCCGGAGCCCAGAGGCTACGGAGTCATTCTTCTAACCCGTGGGGTCTTTTGTAGGTGGAGGTTCTGCCGGCTTCTCGGGTGCCCACGCTCGCGAGAGGAAGGTCGTCTTCATCCACCGCGCTTCTACGTCGTCCCCACGCTGCCGGAGCTCCGCCGAATTTCACCACCGGCACATCCAATAAGCCAACTCTTTCCTTTTCTTCGTAGTTCTTTGCATTCATCATCTCGCATCCATCATCTCATTTTCCTCCTACTCGAGTCCGAGAGGGGTTTAAAAGATAACACCAACCAGGTGTGTGTCTTCCCGTTATTTCGTCATTTTTATTGCAAGGATATGAATACTACACATTCATTTTTCTAAGCCACTTGTCATTTGTTTGTCGTTGTTTTGCAAGGGTAGCCGAGGAAAGCCCTCTCCGTCGGTCGGCCGGAAGGAGAGGAAGAAGCAACCCGCCATCTCCCGCTCTTGAGGTAGGCGCGATCACTTTCTTATTTTGGGGTCTTTCGGCCCCTGGCGATCACATCTTATTTTCGAGGCCGCGGCGAGTCACTTCCCCAATGGCCGTTTAAATTTCTGTTCTCATATTCTCTTTATATCCTGTTATATTTCGTTCATATTCTCGAGGCCGCGGCGAGTCACTTCCCCAATGGCCGTTTAAATTTCTGTTCTTACATTCTCTCTATATTCTGTTATATTCTGCTCATATCATCGAGGCCGCGGCGAGTCACTTCCCCAATGGCCGTTTAAATTTCCGTTCTTATACTCTCTCTATATTCTGTTATATTCTGCTCATATTCTCGAGGCCGTGGCGAGTCACTTCCCCAATGGCCGTTTAAATCTCTGTTCTTATATTCTCTTTTATATTCTGCTATATTCTGCTCATATTCTCGAGGCCGCGGCGAGTCACTTCCCCAATGGCCGTTTCAATTTTTGTTATTTAATTTCTGCACCATTCCCGTCCCCCCGAGGTCGCGGTGAGTCACTTCCCGCTATGGCCGTTTGAACCCCATATCTTGCTATATTATACTTGTCCCGCTCGCCCCGCCGGAGCAATCTCCCGTGATGGCCCCTTCTCTCTCTTCTCTCATCTCTGTGTTGCAGCAAACAGCAAAACAAACAAAAAGAAGAGCCCGCGCGCTCTCCGCATCCTCTTCCCCGCACCATCGAACTCCGAACCGCGTGACGTCGCTCACAGACGCCACACCGCTCCGACTGCACCGAGCTTATGGCTTGGCGACTCGCTTGAAGACTCGGCGTCCTGAATACGTATCCGTACGTATGTGTGTATGTATTTTACTATGGTCGTATTTGTGTTTTAACCACCAATGTATTTTATTTTTATTGAGTCAAAGTTATTGTATTTTAATTTTATTAAAAACCCACAAAGTCAATAGTGGGTTGGTGGGCTTTATTTTATTAGGCTATGATATATATATGCAAATAAGTGAAAGTATGAAGGTATGTGTGTAATAGGCATTCCCTATAAATAGAGGCATAAGGGGTGTGTTACGTATGTTGTTATATGAATGAAAGATGTTTGTCATAAGGTGTTTGCCTTGTGTTCCCCTTCCCTCATTTTCTTTGTGAGTGTGAGTGTGTCGCCCGGTGTGAGACCGTCCCGCGTGAGACCGAGCTGCGTGAGGTAGCAAGTTATCCGTTCCCGTCCGTGCTGTCAGGAGTTACCGTCGATCCATTTCCACGTCGCCACCGCGTCAGTGACATTGGTATTCAGTGGATAACTAAACTTTTTAATAAAATTTTAAAGGAACGGAGAATGTCAAAAGTTTGGAGAAAAAGTACGTTGTAGTTCCTTTCTATAAAAATAAATGAGATATTCAAAGCTGTAATAATTATCATGAAATTAAGCTTATGAGTCATACTATGAAACTTTAGGAAAGAGTAATTGAAAAACGCCTCCGATGTATGACTACTGTATCGAAAAATTAATTTGATTTTATGCCGAATAGATCTATTACAGAAGCTATTTTCTTACTACGGCAGCTAATGGAGAAGTATAGAGAGATGAGAAAAGATTTGTATATGATTTTTCTTGATTTAGAGAAGGCGTCTGATCGAGTACCGCGCGAGAGAATTGATTTAGTGGAAATTAAGAAAGAAAGGGATCTCTCAAGGATAAGTTGAGTTGATTAAAGATATGTACGACGGTGCTATTACTAGTGTTCGAACTATTGCTGGGGAGACTGGTGAATTTTTAATTTCTATAGATTTGCATCAAAGTTCTGCATTAAGTCCGTATCTATTTACCTTAGTTATGGATGAAGTAACAAAATAATTGCACGAGGATATCCCTTGGTGTATGCTATTTGAAGATGATATTATTTTAATTGATGAGAGTATTGATGATTTAAATGCTAAGTTAGAGCGTTGGAGACTTACCTTGGAGTCTAAAGGTTTTAAAATTAGTAGGAGCAAGTCAGAGTTTATGCATTGTAATTTTTGTAATAGGAGAGTGGTACATGAAGACATAGTTCTAATTGATGGACATAACGTACATTCCGACGAGTAGTAGTTTTCGATACTTAAGGTCTATCATACAAGAGAATTGGGAGATTTATGATGACGTTATACATAGGATTAAGGTAGGCTGGTTAAGATGGAGAAGCACATCAGGAGTACTTTGTGATCGTCGTATACCTGTGAAACTCAAATGGGGGTTTTATAGAACGGCTGTGAGACTTGATTTATTATATGGTATCGACTGTTGGGCAGTACGAAAGGAACACATTCACAAAATGTATGTAGCAGAGATGAGGATGTTGAGATAATATGTGGTAAGACTAAGAAAGATAAGATTAGAAATGAGCGCATCCGTAATGACTTAAGGATAGCCCCAATTGAGAGAAAATATACTCATGTAGTTTGAACATGTGTTTCGTCGCCCTAACTCAGCGCCGGTTAAAAGATGTGACCGAATCTTAGTGGATGCTAGTAAAAGAGCTCGAGGAATGTCTAAAATGAAATGGTGCGATATTATTAGGAAAGACATTAGTTTCTTGGGTTTTAATATGAATATAATATTTGATAGAAATCTTTGGTGGAATAGGATTCATGTAGTCGATCTTAAATAATTGAAATAAGATTCTGACGATGACGATTGTGTGTGTGTTTTTTTTAAACTCTTACCCGTTGTGCAGGGTGTCTCACATACGGCTTTCAATTCTCAGATAAGAGCCAATATTAATTAATTGCCATCTTGTGCCCCACGTACAACCCTTCCCCTATATATAACACTTTTTCCGTCGTGTATGCATCTCTGGATTTGGTCGGGGTTTGAAGTTTGAACCCGTGGGACGTTACCCGCCATGAAGCTGCAACTTTTGGACGTTGGCGAGATTACGGAAGCTGTACGTACGTGCATGGCCCCTGGAAGGATTCAAACTTGAAACCCCTCACATGATGCACTGAGTCCGCCAAGGATCGATGAGCCTAATGGAAAGCATCCAGGCAGCTGCTGAGGGTAGGTGGAGACCGGCCAATGTCAAGGTCCCCACCGGCGGCCATGGCTGCGGCAACGCCTCTAATTCATACTCTTATGAGAGGTGCATGCCAGCTGTAGCCAGTTATATACATATATATAAATTGGCATATATTACAGGGTAATTTTTTTTTCTTACAAAATTTTTCACGTAAAGTTGCAGTAGTTTTGCAGATATATATATATTGGCATATCTTAATTTTAGACCTGAAAGGCTCATCGTACAGAAACAGCTCCGCAAATTTCATACGAACATATATAAACTCTCTCACAAGTGGGGAGACAGTGAAATGACTTGATCTCTAGACCACCTGTTTAGAGATTAATTTCAATCCGCGCGTTGGCATGATCGACATGGGTTTCACGGCAAAGATCTTTGTCGATCGTTTTTAAAATTTTCCAATATTAATACTAATGGGGTGAGGAACCGATACTACATGCATCTGACCAGGTGCATGAACAGCCTACAGCCTGTCTTCGACCTTGACGAGGATTGCCTGTGATCCAAAACGTGTTCGTTAATTATATATATCTTGACCTTATACCAACTATTTTTTCATGATGAAGCAGGTAGAATTTCCAACCAGTGACTTCGACTGGGCATTCAAGACCGTGACTTGATCGAGTTCATGCATTAGCTTGCCCCGACTTTTCTTACCAGAGAAATTAAAACTTTCTATAGGCTTAATTAAAACGACCCTAATCCCATTAACCCTATGCGCCAAGCCGAGGTATCATTAACAATAATAAAAAATTTCAGACAACACGATTAAGATCAGAATGAATTAATTGAGGCAATATTCACAATTAAGGGGAACCTTTTACATATAAATTATTGTTAGAATAAAAGTAATAGATTTGTCATTCCGATATCTACGTAAATGTCGATATATTGTGCAAAACGATTACGGAATTATCTTTTTACACTGCTTCTCTGTGCAAAAAGCCTACTTAAAATATATAGTACAAAAGATCATTAATTCTATGATCTTTTTGTACAATGTCAATTTTTTTTATATGATGTATGTGTAAATAGAAATGTAATTAAGAATTATAAATCTATGGTTTTTTTTTAATTTAACAATAGTTTATATATACTCAAAACCCCTACATTTAACAATAGTTCATCTGAATTACATAGACGGACTTAGATACACAATTAATTATAAGAACGTACCCTCTCTGCTTACCTCTTCAAGCGGGTCCGTCTCCTCAGCCGCCTATATGCACGGTATCCCTTTCTCTCCCAGCTTTCTTGTTCTTTCTCTCCATGGGTCTACTTTATAATGTGCATTTGACTTTGCTCATCGTCAAACGCGCGCCGCCGGTAGCTGAAAGTCGGAATATAAAACGCGAGAAAAGGTAAGTTGTCAACGCATGATTGGGTTGATCGGTTTAATTAGGAAGAAAATGGCAGACGCACTCATAATTATTGTTTCATCTAATCAACTTAATCACATCTTCAAGATTAATTAGACAACCAGCGTCGTGGAGAAAAATAATCTATGAACATGATCCTATATAATTAGTTTGGAATCTACCGGCCGCATGCATGGCTTTACTAGCTATATATATATGCTTTTATAAATCAGCGCCCCTACCTAGTCTCATCAGGGTCGAACTCATGCTGATACAAGAGGAACCTCCAAGAACTCCCATACATGAGCATTGTACTGCTGGCTGCACAATACGTACGGTCTTATCTCTACCTAATCCCATCGACCTCTGTACCTTACTTGTATATATATAAAACTAAATAAATCAAAGATGAAAAAGGAGACGCCTTCAATATTTATCCCATATGTGGGTGTTGGCCAGTTCATGCAAAACCAGAGAACAACCCGGCCGGAAGATCGTCGTTCGTCCTAGAGCAGGTGAGACACGCAACCCGGAGGATCCCAACAACGTGTTGTGTTCGCCCGGACGCTATCCAATTAAGGGTAGAAAATGCGCGAGTCCACGCGCCCTGATAGCCTATATAATTAATTAAAGGGCCCGTACGCTATATATATATAGATATATATAGATATGCTTGGGATCATCCATCAGCACTTCTCCATTTCATTAATTCCTTCCCCTGTGGCAGCACTCTGGAACCACCACAGGGTTCACCAGGGCAGCTAGAACAGGCCACCCTAGCTTGAATTAGATACAGTATAATTGCTTTCCAACCGCGCACGCACGGGCCGGCTACTCCCGTTTGCAGAAGGCATAGTATAATTGCTTGCTTGCGCGCACGCACGCACGTACGCGGAAGATCGAGAAATGAGTACTACAACGCTGCGTTTTGCGTGTTTGCTTGCTGCCGTGCTGCTGCTGACGGTGAACCTGCCATGCGAGGCACAGCTAACATCTGATTACTATCGCAGTACATGTCCCGACGCGCTACGGATGATCAGGACCGCCGTGAGGCGGGCGATCGCTCGCGAGCGCCGGATGGCCGCGTCGCTCGTCCGCCTTCACTTCCACGACTGCTTCGTTCAGGCATGCAGTGCAGCTCCCTCTCATAGACCTCAGCCCAGTTGCCATGCATACGCATGCATATATAGAAAAGAACCACATCTAACTGTTTTTTACGTGTCTAATGATGCATGCCAATATTTCAGGGTTGCGATGCGTCGCTGTTGCTGGACGATGGCCCATCGATCGTGAGCGAGAAGAACGCGATCCAAAACTTCCAGTCCGTGAGAGGGTTCGAAGTGATCGACGACGTGAAATCCCGGGTAGAGGACATGTGCCCCGGGGTCGTCTCCTGCGCCGACATCCTCGCAGTTGCCGCACGGGACGCATCCGAATACGTCAGTATATATATATGTAGCCTTTAGCGACGCATTTCTACTCACAGATTAATATATATATGGACGAACCACGCAAACCACAGAGCAGCTGGAAGTTATGGTTTGATTCGTACATTGGCAGGTGGGGGGGCCAACATGGACGGTGAAGCTTGGAAGGAGGGACTCCGCCGGCGCCAGCAAGGACCGGGCAGAGAGGGAGCTGCCCAAGTTCACAGACAGCCTCGGCCAGCTCATTTCCCTGTTCGAGGACAATGGCTTGAGCGCAAGAGACATGGTCGCTCTCTCAGGTTGTTCGACAAATCCTTACTAGATCAAATATGAATGAAATATTATAGCTTTACTACGTACGTACCTCACTGCCAGTCTGTTAATATTTCAGCAGAGTACTGTTGCTCATGCTTAATTTTGTCTCTCATCGATCTCCAAATTAAACCTACTGATCGTACGTCTCAAGGCCTTCTTAATTTTGAACGTACACCCGGCAGGTGCACACACCATAGGCCAAGCTGCGTGTGTCACCTTCCGTGACCGGGTCTACAACGGCACCGACATCGACGGCAACTTCGCGAGGATGCGCCAACGCAAGTGCCCAGCCGTCGGGGGCGACGGGAACCTGGCACCACTGGACCTGGTGACGCCCAACTCCTTCGACCAGAACTACTTCAAGAACCTCGTCCAGAAGAAGGGCCTCCTCGCCTCGGACCAGGTGCTCTTCAGCGGGGGTTCCACGGACGGCATTGTGGAAGAGTACAGCAGGAGCCGCCAGTCTTTCTACGCCGATTTCGCCGCTGCCATGGTGAGGATGGGGGACATCAAGCCGCTCACGGGCTCATCTGGTCAGGTGAGGAGGGTGTGCAGGATCACCAACTGATGGATATGCCGCATGCAGCTGTTCGTTCGCTTCATTATTTTAATTGTTTGTTCCGCGTGTACCAGTTAGTTATGTTAAGTATACTATTTATTAATTTGTATCAAGAAGGCATATATGCGAATAAATGGCCGTCCATCAATGGCCGCCCAAAAGTTGTGATATAGTTGCATCTGATATATATCCTAATTAATTTATGCCTAATGATCGGTTTCATCTACCAATACAAATTATCTCCTCTTAATTTTTGTGAGATTGGATGCCTCGATAGTTTGTGTATACGGTCCACAGGACACTTCCACGGCAATTCTCAGAGCCCACAAGCTCGGTATAGCAACGACCACAATCTGATGGTCACACGTACGGTTACTCACGTAGGAGATCACTTCAGAGTCTTCGTCTCGCATGATACACACAAGGAGGGGAAACTTCACTGGTCATATGACAGTAAAGATGGTGTTCTCTCGTACGTGATCGTTAACACTTAGGGCAGAACATCGTTTACTCTGTCATACGAGAGACGATTGGGTATGACAATTATTCGTTTAAAATTTTAACTGAATTTGAATTCCTATCCGTGTAATTGGATAATTATCTGAATAAAATATCTAATGAATAATTTAATCGAATATCAAATATCTGATTATTAATCAAATACGAATTCGAATATTAAGATATCATGTTAGATATTATCTGACCGAATATGAACCATTAGATAAATATTTATGGATACACATATTCTATATATAATTGACTCAAATCTGAATATATGTTGTTTGATTGTTCTTTTTCTACCCTTTTTATCTCAAAATATAATTTAAAAATAAGAATTTCACCTACACCCATTTGGTAAGTTATCTCCTATTTTTTAAGATGAAATATAATCTTTTAATAACATCTTTCAAAATAAAAATAACTTTCCCTCTTTTTTTTTTGAGAAAATAACATACGACGCTTTCACACGGTTCACCCGACTCACCTCTAAGTAAGCCTAATGATTATCCGTTTAAAATTCGAACCGAATTCGTATTAATCAGATAATTTTCCGAATAAAATATCCGTCAGATAATTCGATTATTAATCATATACGAATTCGGATATCACACTATCTGTTCCGTATCCGATCCGTTTATAGGTCTAAGACGACAGAGACGGACTAAAGCAAGGGGACTTTCGTAGAGAGAGAAAAAGAGAAAGTTGTTAATCATATGACGACGAGATACACTAATCAAATCTATGTAAACGTAGCTTTCCGTCAGTGGATTAATTAATTATTTGATAGATCTTTCAAGTAATAAAATATCGTACGAGATTAATTAATGTCGATAGCTTGTGCTAAACCATCAATTAAGCCATTAAGTACAGAAATCAACTTCTACCGATGACTTGCAACTTTAGTTTGGCATGACTACTAAGTTCTCTAAAATATGAAAGGGTCATGTTAGTCTTACTTTGATAATAGAATAAGACAAGTTAAGATGAGTTATTCGATGATAGATAAGTTATTCAAATTTGAGAGTTAAAATATATCATTCGGAGTTAGACAAGATTAAGATTCTTAACTCGGAGTTAACTCATTTCATCTCTCTCACATGAATACTTTACTCGACTCAAAGTAAGATAGTTATCAAACTTAAAATATAAAAATTCATGAATAACTCATAGTGAACTTACTAAGGTTAACTTATTCTAATCTATTATCAAAGTGTCTATTAACGATCAAAGGTTATGTCGGTGAAAAAAATATAAGGATTTTTTGCATGAAAATTATTGTTAAAAGTGAATTTTTAAAAAAATTATTCTTAAAAATATATTAACAAATATATCATTGAATTTATTCAAATAATGCATAAATACTATTTAAATATAATTTTTTTTACAAATTGTTAGTAAAAAGAAGTGATATACATACAAATAAATATGACATTTTTACACAATTCAAATTACACAGTGATATATCTGTTAATGTATTTTTAAAAATAATTTTTTTACAAATTCACTTTTAACAATGATTTCCATATAAAAAACCCAAAACATAAAAGGCCGGTACCGCCTAGCTTCTCTAAAATACAGAAATTTTAATCTGATATTTCTAGTCAATATTGTAATCTTTCTCCATTAACGATTAACTACGTATAAAATCAGAATCATGCACTTCGCTTATGTGTTATACATCGGACGTAGATAGGGGTAACTACGTTATATCTGACTTCTTGTCGTCAAAAGAAAATATATATATATTTGTGTCTAAGCTGTCTACTTGCGGAATGGGTAATTCAATTTTTTGGTTGGAACACTCCTCTTTAATTATAATTTTCCACTATTTTAAAATATATATCTAGTAAGCCCTGACCCATACAAAAATAAAATAAGAATAACATCTTCGACCTTCCCCCCAAAAAAAAAATTTAAAAAAGAATAAAAACCCACCACGATAGAAGGATTACCAAATGAACATGCAACTATAAAGGACCAAAATAAACAATAAGACTGCAAGGTTCACGTACAAAAAGTTTAGTGGTATCTAAATATATGAGATCGCCGACGATGTCATTCGTTAAAATGCCATCACACAAAATGATTTATGCATGGTACCATAGACTATCTTTAGTACAAAATGATTTATCAATCCGTTCGTAACAGTTGTATAAATTTTTTACTGATATAATACGATACGCAACGATACCGTTACGTATTAATATAAAAAAATATTATATAACAAAATCATTCAAATTACTTTCTAACTCAGGTAGTTAATTGATATTCAATTTAATTGATACATCTTCAGTTCAAATTTGAGGTTTGTCATATTTTTAAATATTTTTTAGTTTAAATTTCAAATAACCTTATAAAAAAATATGCCAAATACACGGTTCCAACGTGAGATCCCAAATATTAAAGGGATTTTTACATATATACTCTCGTAAATATGTGTATTTACATTTATACCCTTAATCTAAGCATATTATCAAATATACCCTTGATTTAGAAGAAATGTTACGGTTATGCCCTTAAGATTCGCTACCGTCAACGGATGATGAATATTCCGTGGGATATGCTATCTACATGTATGAAATGTCTAAAACGCCCTTCGAACGAAGAGAGAGACAGTGAGAGCCCTCCCCCTCTCGTCACGGCCGCCATCCTCTCCCCCATCTCCCAGCACTAAGCCCTCCCCCCCTCACAGTCGGCACCCCCTCTCCCACCCCCCACCCCTCACCGCCGACACCCCCACTGCTGACTCCCCCTCTCCCTGTCACTGTCGGCATCCCCTCCCCCCTCTCCCCCATATCGCAGCAGAGCCCCCCTCTCCCTCATCGCTGGCACCCCTTCCCCCACCCCCCCACCACACCGTCACCTCCCCCCTCCCGCTTCCTCTCACCCGAGCCCCCCTACCCCTCACCGCCGGCACCCCTTCCCCCACCCCCCCCACCACACCGTCACCTCCCCCTTCCTCTCACCCGAGCCCCCCCTCTCCCTCACCGCCGGCACCCCTCTCCCCCTCACCGCCGGCATCCCCTCCCCCCTCTCCCCCTTCACACCGTTGGCTCACCCCCTCCCCCTTCCTCTCACCCGAGCCCCCCCTCTCTGTCACCGCCGACACCCCCACTGTTGGCTCCCCCTCTCCCCGTAACTGTCGACATCCCCTCCCCCCTCTCCCCCATATCGAAGAAGAGCCCTCGCCCCCTCACCGCCGGCACCCCTTCTCCCACCACCTACCACACCGTCACCTCCCCCCCTCCCCCTTCCTCTCACCCGACCACCCACCAAGAGGACTCTAAGAGGGCAGAAGATGAGTGACACAAGCACCGGACAATCTAGTCTGAAACGTTCACTAAATATGGTGGAGTGTTACGATATGCCAGAATGTTATTGCCGAAAGAGGTGCATGGTATACATCTCGAATCAGGAAACAAGTAGAGGATGAAGATTCTATCGGTGTGCCGGTTGGAAGGTATGCGGTTCACAATTTGGTTGATGAAATGTCCATGAGAACTGCGACACCATCAATTTCAAACTAACAGGACAAGGTAATGTGCTTGTTTCCAGGAGGACAATTGCTGTGATTTTTTTGTCTGGGTTGATGATGCACATCATAATACCGTCGACTTGAAGCATCAGTTAAATTCCATGGAGTCATTGCTTGAGAAGAAGTTAGTTTTACTTGAGCGAAAGATTGACATTCTACAAGCGAAGGTGGACCTGACACTGGCAACAAATGATAGAGCCAATGAATTATGCCTGAAAGTGTCTCTGAAGAGACTGTTCTTGTGCCTAATGGGGCTGGGAGTCTTGTTCTATTTATGTCACTACCTAGGGTGAAGGGTTCTTTAACAATGGAATATATACACTCATTCCATTTTTATACTGGGTTAGGGGATTATACCTATAGTGTTGAATATGTTAATGTAATGGGGACCAAGTTTAATCATCCTTATAATGGGGAAGAAGTTTAATCTTCCTAGTAATACAATATCTACTTTTTTTTCAATGTGTATATTAATGCAGTATCAAAGCAGGCGCAATGTCTTCCGGTACACACTTGCATAGTCCATGAATAATTTTGCTTCAGTATCAACAATTTCAGGAAATCACATCAGTACAACATCAATATTATCATCCTTACACCATGCATTCATCATTTACTTGTACGTTGTTGTCACAGGCAAATAGCAAATTGATGTGAACAATGACATTCCCAAGTGAGTATAAACCACATGATATGTCCCAGACAAATAGCAAATAGTCCATGAATATGTGCTGCATAGGATTTGGATAAACTATCGATGCAAAATAGTGAAAATGGGTGTCGACCCTTGTCTCATTCCCAAGTGAGTATAAACCTGTAGTTTCATTCATCAAAATACTCATCTAATCAAACACATACAAAAAGACCATCCAAACAAACTCTTCCACATTGATGTGAACCACCTAATCACATTCCCAAGTGAGTATAAATCACAGTATAAACCACATACAAAAAGCCACTCAGTTTACAGATAGATAATGAGCTCCCATGGTATCTTATATGTATATATATGCACAACCAAATCTAAGAGGCAGGCCACACTTCTGGGCAGACTTAATCCACTGTGCCAGGCCAAAGGCAAGATAAAGCAATTCAAATTTCTCAAAGAGAGGATCCATAACACATTGGCTCCTTGGAAATAATGTTCTCAGATTCGGGCCAATCCACTCTAATTAAATCAACTTTATCTGCCATTACATGAACAATCACAGAAGCAACATGGTAACATAAGAACCCTCATTAAACAGTTCAAGTATTCACTGTAACACCATCCACCTGAATTGATGCATTTACACATAATCTGTCATTACATGAATTGTGCCACATATTAGACAAAGATATCCACCATGTCAAATGCATTTGCACATAATCTGCCACTGTAACACCATCCACCATGTCAAATCACAAAAAAACTCGTCCAATTACAAAACTCATGTGCCACATATTGTTCAACAAGGTTTCCATTCCCATTACAAAATACATACCATCCCCATCATCTCTTAAACATACACAACATCTTAAACAGACAGACAACATAAAAGATCATCCAAACAAAATCTTCCACATTGGCCAATGTATCATACTTAAACATACACCAAATATTAATCTTAAACAGAGATACACAACAAGTTAAAACTTTCTAACTGTCACCGTCTGGCCGCGACCTCTTGATGAGAATGCCTGAGATAAACTATCTAAGTCACCAACAAGTGGGAGACATTCTTCTAATCTCTTTTGCCTGTCTGACATGAATGACAGGCCATCCGGTACACCAATGACCTCTTTTAGGCCATCCAAAAACCAGGTCCAACTATTTGCATTCTCTCCCTCTACAACACCAATGGCTAATGAAAAAATTCCATTGTTCCCATCAAATGCAGTAGCAGCTAGTAAAGTATCCCTGAAATATCCTTTTAGGTGGCACCCATCCAACCCTAATAAGTGCCTGCATCCCAATTTAAACCCCTCAATATAAGCCTTTAAAAAGAGAAACATCCTCATAAATCTGGATTGATCATCTGTCTGATATCTGACAACACTGTCTGAATTTTTTAACAGCAATTCATGCTGCAGATCTGGAACTCTGCCATACATAGCTTCCCATGACCCATGAATTTTCTCCAATGCTTGCATCTTTCCTCTATAAATCCGATGATAAGGTATGTCTATATGATATTGACTATTCAATCTCCTTGAAATCTCCCTGATAGACACATCTCTTTCTGTTCTTAGCCACCCTATGCACTTAGTTGCTACCCATTTCTGGGTGGCCATATGGTTCCCAGCCTTATTTGCGCATGTACAAGTGTGGTTAACTTCAAGTTTCTTTACTTGGAATGTGTGGCCATCTGGTAGACGAGAAGCATGCAATCTCTATTTGCACTTCTTTTCATGACACACTACTGTCACACGTGTAGGTTCAGATTTCTTATATTTCACCCCAAATTCATTTTTCACTGCATGTTGGGCTAGGGCTATTCTGAATGTCTCTACATTCTCAAACATGCTGCCTAAAGACATGTCTGGATCATGCAAATACCTCACAATAGGAGTACCATCATGATTTCCTTCATCTACACAAACATCACAATCAGAGTCCGAAGAATATACACTGTCAATATTGTCATCAGTGTACACATCATTGTCAGATGGGTCCTCCTCCCTAAAAAGTGTCTCAGCCTCATTATTTCCTTCAGGCTCAACTTCAACAAACTCACTGTCATCAGCTAGAGGATTCCAATCTGCATCATCATCTATTGGGTTAACTTTCTTGGCCCTAGACCTTCTTCTAGTGTTTGATGCTACTGTGATCATCCCAGGATGAGAAGATACTAAGGACACACCTATATATTGTGTCATGACATACAAGCTAATGTTCAAGTTGACACTGTACTTATCAAATAAAGACATGACATCCTCATCTGAAGAAATCTTTATAAATTTTCTAGATTTGACGTTAGGTACATAGAAGTCAATGGTCTGGTCATATCCCCACTTGATGACTTGACTAGCAAGTGCTATAAGTTCCCTCAAATTAGTGTAGTCCCTTTCAAAACTATAACACTCCTGTCTAAATCCGATGGGGACCATTCTCCCATCATCACCTTGTGTCTTACAATGCCCTCCATAATGTAATTTAAGTATATATGAATCGGCCATATTTCCGCTACACATGTCTACAGGAGAATAGAAACAAAATAAGAAAACCTAAATCAATAGTTAACCCAATCAAAAAAAACTAATCAACATCCATGTCATTAGCTTCCACCTTACCTGCTAAAGGATGACAGTAGGGGACCACAGTCACGTTCCCACCAGGAGAATCGTTTAAAGCCATGTTTCCACCGACTGTACCTATATGACCCAGCACATAAATAAAGTCGTAATCCCACCCAAATGCTATCAGTATTTTCTGGCCCACGCAGACGAGGGACAGAGGCATCTTTGTCAGCCATTTAAATCTGAGAGAAAAGCAGAGGGAGATTGAAGGAGACCGTGAGAGAAAATGTGTGATGAATGTTTGATGAAGAATGCGTGTGAGACTCACCGTAAAAAGTGAACTTCTGTCACGACGTTCCGTTGAAAGGGAGGGGAGAGCGATTAGGGCACTGTAACGCGAGCTTCTGCCACGACGAGAGAGGATCACGCCCGATCGATGCTGTCACGGCGAGCTTCTGCCACGACGAGAGAGGATCCGACAAAGATCAGACGTTACTGATCCGACGAGATCCCTGAGATCGGGACATTGGGTTGAAAGAGAGGGGAGAGCGATTAGGGCTTGGACATTCCGTTGATAGGGAAGACAGGGGTAGATTAGTCGTTACCCCATTTAACCAAAGCTTAACCCAAGAATCATCGATAGGAGTTACGACAAGGATATAACGTACAGTAAAATCAAGAGTATATATGATAATATGCTTAGATTAAGAATATAAATATAAATACACATATTTACAAGGGTATAAATGCAAAAATCCCAATATTAAAACAAAATTTTAATATTTAAAATAACATTAATATATTGATTACATATCACACATCATTCGTCGTGATCACCTGTGATACAATCAGATACAGACGATACGAGTTGTACCATACCAATTTGTCAACACCTTTGTTTCCCCCGCCAACTTATACGATCCGATCATAATAATTGATTAGGTGGGACCACCTTCGTTTCCCCAGCCATGAAAAGTCAGCAATTGGCCCATGGGCCTTACCTTTACACGACTGCTAAGCTCCTTTGACCACAGGGAGGTGAGATTGCATCCGTTAATAACTAAAGAGGACATCTTGTAGTATAGATTGAAAATCAAAAGCTAAACCATGGAATTTTGGATACTTGATATCATTCTTATTTTACCGTAAGTGGTAATGGAACCCTTCCCTTTGTTTACCTGCTACAATTTCAAGTAGATCCTTACCATGAAAATAAGAACAGTAGGAACCCTAATGTTTATTGAGATATTCCTTTATTGGTATATGTACATATATATATATATATTAATAAGTTGTAGTTAGTGTGGAAGAACCATTATATTTGTATTTCAACTTCTTTGACTAAATAGATTTTCTTTCAAACTACTAGACTTCCAGAGAGCAACGGTAACACTTAAAAGGGTTCGTGGGGTCTTTTTACACACTTATCACTATTGTTAAAATAAAAGTACACATTTATCACTCTTATATCTAAATTTACATATATACATTATTAAAAACGTCAATAGTGAACAAAAAGACAATAGAACGGTCTTTTTCCACGTGTTCAAGGGGTCTTTTTTGTACATGGAAAATGGTCTACAATCTTTATTTTGAAAATAATTTATATGTAAAAATGTCACACTTCAACATGGTTATACCTTAATGTCTTACCCCGTTAATATGCTGCTGATATATGAATATCTTAGTATATTATTATGTTATTACATCGACACATCCATATACTAACGCATCAATCCTTTGTTTTCAGAGAGTCGGGGTGAATAGCTGATTGCGAACAAATGCAGACGTGAACACCAATCACTCCACTTGCTATATATGTGAAGTTTGTCTAAAAACATATACCGAAACAGCACGCCATTTTTTTCCAGCTATTGTCCTTAAACAAAAGAGTGGAGATGTTCTGATCCCCTCCCTCGTAGTCTTATAGACATCCTATCACAAGGAAGCAATGGCCTAACCCGTTTGGAGACCTCTTAACCCTCCAAATCCCATTCACAACCTCTCTTCCATTTAGGGAGTAGTTCATCATGGAATGCATAGCGGTGATCGTAGGATCTCCACTCTCTAAATTACGGGGTTTGCTTTGATGCTTTACTCATTTTCCTACAGAATCTGGGGGCTGATGCAGTCGGAGACTTACTGAACCTTGAGAAGAATGCAGACACATTAGCCAGAGAAATGAGAGAGCTGAAGGAGACCAGAGCTGATCTAAAGAACAAGGTCTGGATCCGGGAGAGACGGCCAGAAATGAGGTGCACACGGTGGGTCTCAGGGTGGCTCGAGAGTATCGAAGGTGTCGATGGTGAGGTATGGAGCCTTCTTGACACCTTGGCAAGGAGGCCAACCTTCCCAGTGAGTTCCTCTCTTGATTCCATGCACTCTACCTGAGTGCTCGGTGGTAAGGTGGCAGACCTATCATATAGGTTGCGCGGGTTAAGGAGCCAGAGAGGTGACCTTGACAGCCAGTTGGTAGATGAGGCACCACCCCCTGCAGTTGTGACAATCCCAAGCAAGTCAGGATGGATTGTGAGCATGGAGGAAATGCTGTTGGAGATTCAAGGCCATCTAAGGAATGAAAAGGTCGGAATCATTGGGTTCTATGGCATGGGCAGAGTAGGCAAAACAACTCTTTTGAAGAAGATTAACAACCGGTTCATAGGGGATGAAAATCATGAGTTTAATGTGGTCATTTGGGTCACTATCTCCAGGGAGCTAAATGTTAGTCAATCTAGGAGGACATTGGAGTCCATTTAGGCTTTCCTCGGCGAGGAGATCCAAGGGGTTGGCCACTTCCAGAGGATAAAGACGATCAAAGGGACACCTTGTATAGGGCTCAGAATCAAAAGAGATTCTAACTATTACTTGATGACATGTGGGAGGCTTTAGATTTGGAAGAGTTGGGGATCCCTCGTCCAAATGTTTTGAGCAACAGGGGCAAGAAAATTATGTTCGCCACATGGTCGGAAGAGGTGTGTGCAGACATGGATGTGCAGCAAGCCAAAGTCGAAGTAGGTCTTCTGGGTGAGAAAGTGACATGGGAACTATTCAGATCAAAGTTGGATGCCAAAGTAGATCTTGACAACAATCCAGACATACAAGAGCTTGCCAAGACTGTTGTGAGGAGATGTAGTGGCCTGCCACTCACCTTAATTACCATGGGAAGGGCACTGTCATATGCAAGTCAGTGTGAGAATGGAGGGAGACCGTGAGCAGACTCCGTGACTCTCCAAATAAGATCCAAGGTATGAAAGAGGTTCTTTCTACTTTGAAATTTAGTTTTGACAAATTGGATGATGGTATTACAAGGGAATGCCTTTTGTATTGTGCACTCTTTCCAGAGGATTATAATATTAAGATCAAACACCTTGTTGATCACTGGGTTGGGGAAGACTTTCTAGATGCTGATTCCTCTCTTTCAGGTAGCCCATATGCAGCACGAGATAGAGGAGAATATATCATTAGATGACTGAAAGATGCTTGCTTATTGGAGAGTGGTATGTTTGAGGATAAAGATGTGAAGATGCATGATGTTGTTCGTGAAATGGCATTGTGGTTAACTGGAGAAGAGTTCCATAAAAAAAGGACTTTCATTGTGTGTGGTGGAAAGAAAGGACTGACACAGCTTGCAGAGGCCAAAATGTGGGAGGATGAAAAGAGGATTTCAATAACACAGGAAGGAACCCTTCAATTGCCATCACTAGAATCATGTTGTAGTAACCTCTCAACCATTTTGATTAGTAGTCACTTTGTTCAATTTTTTGGAGTATTAGTTAAGCAATTTGTTTTAACTCAAAATCTCTGCAAGTCACTGCTAGCACTCCATGTTTTGGATCTATCAGGTTAGAGGTACTGATATAGAAGAGCTTCCAAATGCTATTGGCTTGTTAACCGACTTGCGTTATCTCAACTTATCAAACACAAGGATCAGAGAGCTACCCAAGGAGTTTGGGAAGTTAGTGAGACTAAGGCAATTGAATCTTCATTATACTGAAAAACTATCACAAATTCCACATGAAGCAATGTTGGCACCCACAACTTTGCAAACACTGAATCTTCATGGTAGTGGTTACATATGGGTTGATCAATGGCACAGGTGGCATCATATTGAGTGACCTGGATTGTGGCTGGGATCGATTGGAGACGTTATTAGTGGATATAGATACCTTGCCTCGTCTAGAGATCCTAGCCAATTCAGCAAAGTTCCAAAAATGCACTAGATATGTTCGTCTCCAAAATGTAGGAAATTGCAACTCCACACATTTATCTGCAGCTTTGGATAATTTGGAACAGGTACAACTCCTTAAGATTCGAAGTTGCTCTGCACTGGAGGAATGGAGAGTTGATTATTGCAACAGCCAGCTTAGGAGTTTGGAGTACTTAAGACTCGTTAATCTTAGTCAATTGAAGGAGGTCTTGGTGGGCGTGAAAGGTTCCAATATCATCCGAGGAGGTAGGCAAGACCAAGGTGGCCATGGCCTTCATCCTCTCATCTTTCCATCCCTCCGGTATTTAGAAGTTGCCTCCTGTCACCAATTGAAAGACCTAAGATGGGTTGGACAAGTACCTCACCTCGAGTGGCTAGGTTTCTTGTGGTGCAAATGGTTAAAGGAACTGATGGTGGGTGATAGAGAAGGCAAAGAAGAGGCAGTTGATGGTGACGAGGATGACCATTTCACTTCTTTCCCCAAGCAAAGGATGATCCATTTCTTTGACCTACCTGCACTAAAAAGCATAAACAGGAGGCTGCTGCTCTTCCCTTCCCTTGAAGAACTTCGGGTACAAGACTGCCCACAGCTGAAAAGGCTCCCATTCGGGTGCCATAGCTGCAGGAAGATCAAAAGGATTCAAGCTGGCCAAGAGTGGTGGGATGCACTAGTGTGGGACGACTACGATGCCAAGAGTGGCAGTAGCAGCATCAAGTCGGCACTCACTCTACTAGCATGGAGTAATTGCCAGCAAAATACTCAAAGTATTATGCTGAAGAGCTCTTTAAATTGTACTTGTTCCACATAAGTTCAACATTACCAGACAAACCATGCCAATTTGTTTTGTTTCTGTTCTATTTTATTTGGTGAATTGACGATATACGGATTATATATAACCTCTTGAGGAAGCTAAGGGAAAGAATCTACCTCATTAGTTAGGTATCTAAATTTACAAGACAGTCTGGTGTCACAAGGCTTCTGCCAAGCATGGGGCCTGCATAGGATCAAATGTACAGTTATCCCTAGTTTTGTTCTGAAAATATTCATATTCTACCCATTTATCAGTCATACAAAGACCATGAACTATAGCTTCCATTTTATGGCAATCCAAACAGCTTCTAGGAGCTTTAGCTAATTCCAAAATGACTTACTGGAGATTTTGAACTAAAATAAAGGAACATAGAAGGGCATCTTGTCCAGTGCATGAAGGATTATAGTACTGAGTCTCTAATCAGCTAACAACATAAATTCATACAAGTAGGAACTCATTCAAATGTGTTATTCGTGATGAAGCACACTAGAGCATTTAATAATGCTTTCATGTGGTAATTCAGTTCACTGTGTTAAAGCATGGCCAACAAAGAAAATAGATGATATACCCATGAGTCCATTGTGTAGAGTTACATTAGAAAATAATTTTTTTTCAAAGGAACACAAAGATAACATGTGATGACAGAATTTCAAGGTAGACAAGGACAAACACCAAGTCTATTAGGAATTCAATAGCATCTCATGGATCGTAATTAGCCACCCTAACAGACACAAATCAAAACTACATGAGCACAATATCTCAATTCTGTAACTACAGTTTCTTAAACAAGGGGGCATATATCTACACATTTTAGAACAAGAAGCTCCAAATTTTAGAACAACAAGCTCCAAGTGCCAACAAGACTAAGAAAATCCAATTATAAACCAACAAATCCAGAATGTGTAGAGCATCTAATGTTGGCAATCACTCTCTGACTTTGCTGTATTGTCACATATCTGAAGGGCTTAAATACAAGCTAAGTCATATAGAAAATCAAAAAGTGTTGGAAAACACCTTCTTCCTTGAGGCTTTACTCATTAATGGAACGGTGCTACCATCCAACTAAAAAAAATTAAAAATCAAAAAGAACTTCTTTCTTGGCTTCCTTGAGTACCCGGTGACATTTAGCTCCCTCAGGATCCCAATTAATGGGATGGATACTGGATAGAGCCAAAAAAGGCATCATCTAATGAATACTGTCTTTGCCGAAGGAAACATTAAATAACTTGATAATTCCCGTTCTGTCCATTAAATTTTAGTAGAGCAACTCAGGGCAAGAAATTAGAGACATACTGAAAGAACTGGAAGGTCCTGGATTGCCTTTTCTATTCACCTATTGACTCCACATTATTTGGACAGATAATTTGCAAACGAACCCAAAATTATATATAATGTTACAGTCCAAATTAAGTCAGAAGAAGGATGGCTGTATCTATATTTCAGATCAGGATATAAAGTATGAACCACCCTATGTAGACAAGAAAATAATAGATTTCTTGTTCATTACTTCAGAAGTCAGTAAACATCTATATCTCAGATTCTCAGTTTTCTTTCCATTTCTTAAGCTGTGCCGCCTCATAATCCCTTCATTTGCTATACTTTTTTCATGTGGTGATCCAAAGGTTTCACCAGACTGAGTCAATGAGAAATATAAGTAATCAATCATGATTTTTTGAAAATCTATCATTCAGTATATGCATACAGTCCCCATTGTTTTTTTCCTTTTTTTAGGTGCCCTCCACGAGGATGAGTCATAGCTCAGAGAAATCGCATTGGACATGTAGACAGTGTTGGACGATTTGACATCAGATTTAAAATGATTGCATAGCTTTATTCTGTACCCGGTATTAGGTATTATGCATGCAACAGAAATATCCTGCTTGGAAGCAAGAATACACAGTCCAGGAGACTGGAGAATTCAATGTATATAGTATGAGCATTTGATTGGGTATAGTCCATCAATCTGTGGACTCTCTAGTGGGGGTACATGGGGACAGAATTCCAAGCCCAACAGTTCCACCAACAGTCTATGTGCAATTCTTGTCTATGGTGCAGCAGAGATATAATACAAGTTCTATATGGTGACCTCATTTTCTAATGGAGATCATCTACCCATAAGCCCAACTTTAACTTCAAATACAACTTCGACTTCAGTTGTAGGTTCTGATAAGACTACTGAGGCATCTACAGCTATATTTGTTGACTTTGGAATATCCTTTCATGATGAACATATGTGATCATGTGTGCATATGGTTATATCCAAACGAAGGCATCCTCGTATTCAGCCCCCCACCCAAAGGGATCTAGATAATTTCAATAGAGGGTAGCTTTTGTTTGTTTGTAGTGAGAATGATAAGTGAGTAATAATTATATTTTATTATATTGAGTGCATTTTCATGTTCAAAAAATGTTAATTTTGTGTTTTTTCTGGGTTTTTTGCAATTTTTCTACTAAGACCAAACATTTCAGCCGATGCCACCCCACTTGGTTCAGCACAGATCATTCCACTCCAGGGGCCGACCATCACCCCTTCTTCCTTGCCATATTAACCGACTACGCTAAGCTGGTTGGAAAATAAGTATCACATTATTAGACAAATAGAAATGAGCCTCTATTATAAAACTTAACAGCCAATCAACTAGCAAAAAGACTGAAGACTCTACAATTGTATGTGAAATTCCATGATCAATAAAAGCAATGGAAAATTAGATTCATAATCTAGGTAGAGGAATCAAGTAGCATGCATCAGCTTTATCAAAAAAGAAGGTCTTTAAACATGATGTAAGAACACAGATGGGAACATTGATTGTAGAGCATAAAGTAGAACCTCAATCTTTCTCATTCTAGCCTCTGTCATTGCCTTTTGATGATCCTCCCATGCCTGGATTTTAATATGTTCTGAGGGTTTTATCATTACACTTGGATTCTTTGCACGTATAGATGGTAATCAGAAGATGCTAACATCCAATCAAAGAGACCACAAGGTACTCTGCCAGTAGATGATCAAACATGAAGGCAATTAGAGGAATGGAGATGAAGACAGAATCAGAATAAGATTACCTTGCTAGGTACTCTGCATCCACTGCTTCCTCCCTAGATGCTGCATGAATCTCTGCCACACTTCTAACCGGTTGGTCAACACTTACAGTGTTGAGTGATACTGATGCACTTTTTATCTTCCTCTTCTTTTATTGCCCATGCGGCAATATTCAGTTTACCAAGTTGTGCTCCAAGGGCCATTATTTCTCTCCTAGTTCTCATTTGCAGATCTTTCTTGGACAACTCTTTCTTGATAGAATCCTCCTCACAATGAGCCGGGTCAATAGGACTGGAAAATGGTGCAGTTCATTCTGGACTTGATGGTCTGGAGGAAGTGTAACTGCAAACTGGCATTGTATTCCTCCCAGGTGTTCGGCTGGCCATGGGTGTCATCTCTGTCCCCCCATATCTCATGGACACTGATCTAATTGTTGATGGAGGAATAAGGGATGAAATGGGGCCTTGGATAAATGATGATGAGACGTGCCAACTTAGACTAACTGCAAAGGATTCGAAACAAGAGAAAAGCATTAGCAAATGTTCCTTTTTATTTTCGGAAATAATGTTTAAAATGCCAATTTTATTGAAACAAAACTCAGCGATTAAAATGCCAATTTGCTAGAGTCCGCACTGGAAATCTAATTTTCCTTTTATATATCAAATGATATTTGTATTCCCATTCACAAGTTTGAAAAAGAAATTAGTCTGCCTGGCTTTTAATTCTTTTTCACAACTTATTATGTTTCCCAAAGTTTTACAACCATTAATCAAAAAGACCATTCATTTAAAAGAAGCATGACAGCCATAAGACTTTCCATTAAGCCAACTCACAGAACCGAGAGATATATGGAACTTTGCCTCACACAAAATGCACAACAGGGATCTTTCTTAAACAGACTATTTTATGGAGCATCTACTATAGTTACTATAGTCAAACTCAAAAAGGACTATAACTAGAGAACTCTGTCCCCTCACTTTCATCCTTTTCATCCCTCATGTTGATAGGCCGGGGAAAGTCTTCCTCTTTCTTTGTTTTTTTTTTCTTTTTTTGCTCGAGTAAGCAGCATTTTAACATCCTAAACTGTCAGTTAATGTAGAATATCATGAAGTGAGGACATTCATGAGCAATAAGTGGGCAGACATAGAGACAACGAAATCTCATCCTCAGCAACAAGAAAATCATCAGCATGCATCACACATTACTTAAAACAGGATACAGAATCTTCACCAGCTCACCTGTTGAAACAGGAACCGGATTCTCAAGAATAAAGGTTGGCTTGGCATACGGATCTAAAACAGGAAAAGGTTCAGGCACCCAATTCATAGTTCTCTGCCCAGTAGCTTCCTCTCTCGGATGGCTGATGTAAGTCCCCTTGGTTTCAACCTCCTCTTCAACTTCCGGCACCTTGATTGAACATTACATATTTCCATGACCAAGATACTACCGGCTACCTTCTCCGTCTGAGCCCCAGCAGGCCTAGTGTCCCGCTTGGAAGTGTGGTTTGCCATCGACCTCTGGGCGTCATCCTACGTGGATGGTGCAGGTTTGGAGGATAATGGCACGAAGGCCGTACGGAGCCGCTGAGCTAGCTCCATTCTCTGGAACTCAATGGCAGGCACCGCCTCCGACTCAAAGGAGAGATCTTCCTGTGATTTAATTTATCCTCGCATTGGCAAAGGCTAGGTCATTCAAGCGGAGACGAGAACTCGTCAACTCAGTTGTCAAGGTGGAGCAGACAATGTCTACATCCTTCAAGGTCTCATAGGAACCCCAAACATGGCGAGACATGCAGAGGAAGACGAAGAAGGCGATGCGAGCGTTTTCTTACCTCTGTCGTCCACCTGGGGATATTCTGATCGCACAGAGCAGCGCGATCCGAGCTCTTCGTCTGCCTTCCGCCTCCTCTCCAACCCCAAGTGCATCAGCCGCAGACTGCACCACCTCCACCTCCCAGCAGAGCAAAACCCAAGAAAGGGAAGAGATTGAGCGGATTCACAGCGAGCGAGAGACCCAAAATCCACAGTGCAAGGGCAAATCCTACGCGAAACCCGCGATGAAGATCGTCAGATGCTAAGCTTTCTGCAATCCCCCACCACTAACCAGGCCCCATTCTCTCCAATGTTTCAGCTCAGTTGCTCAATAGGATGAGAGAAAACCGAGCATTCGATGGGGCGACAATAGGATAGTTAAAATCCGTGGGCAAACTGGGGTAGGTTTACTCGGGATTTTTCTTGTTGGTGTGGTGGAGGCGGTCTCTGGAAGTTGTAGTTTTTACCGGAAGAAGACGTTGAGAGGAGAAAGGGAAGAGAGAACAGTGTGTTCCCTGGCGTGGTGCAGAAGAGAGAAGAGGAGAGGGAGGGCGCTGGAGAGAAGGGTGGACGTTCCAACCTGGGCGTTTGGCTTTTGCATCCTTTCTTAGGCCACCAGCTATGGTGACGACAGAGGGGACGAGGAGGAGAGGCCTCCGCTTCCTCTTCTGCTGGCAGCAGCAGCAGCAGCAGAGAGATGGGGCGTAGGCTTAACGAGGAGAAGCCAGGCGCGCCCGAACGCTTTCCGCCGCTCTCTGCTTCTGCTCAGCCGTTTATTCTAGAGCTCGATGTAAACGTTAACAAAAAGTCGATCTTATAATCTCTCGAGTATTTTCAAGGGTTTTGTTGTTTGCATATAAATCGCATTTTAAACATCCAATTGTAATATATATATATATATATGAAAATATATTAACAAAAATATTACTATCGTATGGCAAAATAGTATAAAAATATCACTATAATTAAACTCCATTGACATAAAAATAAATATTTTAAAAATAAATATTTTTTATTTTATAATAAAAATGACTAAAATATTTTCCCAAATCTCAAATTCTCACCCTCTCATAAATAAAATGTGAGAGAGAGAGACCAACGGAGATAAAAGGAAGCACCGAAGGGGACTTCTCCCCCTATCGAGCCCCCCTTAAACCCCCTCCCTCCCGTCGGCTCGTCATATGAGGTGAGAGATAGAGAGAGAACCTACAACGCACTCCCTCCATCCGACATGAACCCCCTCACTCTTGCTGCCCCACCTTCCATGCTGTTGGACCCATCTAACCGCTCTCCCCTGCTTCTCCCTCCCGTCAGCCGATGGTGAACTTGCAACTCACCCCCTCTCTCTCTCTCTCTCGCTGGACCACCATACAAACCCTCTCCCTCCCACCACACCCCCCTCCCACTTGCTAGACCTCCCCCTTCAAGCTCATCCCCCTCCATCCGGACCATCCCCCCCTCAAGTCTTCCTATCATACCTCCCTCCCCTTCACACTCGCCCCTCCCTCCAGTGGGAACCCCCTCCTTCAAGCTCGTCCCCTCCCTCCCGTCTCCCTCCAAACCACCCCCCATTCAAATCTTCCTACCTACCTCTCTCCCCTTTACGCTCAGCCCCCTCCCTCCGCAATCCTCCTCTTTCATGTTTGCCCCCTCCCTTCCGCCTCATGTCATACCACCATGCAAATCCCCCCCTTCAATTTCGCTCCTTCCCGTCGAACAGGGCAAATCTCTCTCTCTCTCTCTCTCTCTCTCTCTCTCTCTCTCTCTCTCTCTCTCTCTCTCTCTCTCTCTCTCTCTCTCTCTCTCTCTCTCTCTCTCTCTCTCTCTCTCTCTCTCTCTCTCTCTCTCTCTCTCTCTCTGTGTGTGTGTGTGTGTGTTGATCCTTCCAAGTATGTCCCCTCTCCCTGACGAATCCTCCTCTGCGAATCACATTGATTAGGATTTATAAGATTTAGGGAAGAATTGGAGAGAGATGAGTCTTATATTTTTAACGCATAGGTACTATTAACTTTTTTTATGTCGAGTTAAGATTAACCAGAGTTAAGTTCACGGTTGAAAATGGAGGATTACGACGATTATATTTTTACACTATGTTGATTTTTTTTTACTAATATATTTTCAGATATGATATTTTTATAATTAGATATTTAATAATAATTTATATAAAAAATCTTGTTTTAAATATCTTTATTAATATATTTTCAGACATGATATTTTTATAAATAGATATTTAATAATATATATATATAAATCATATTTTAAAAAATATAAGTAATATTTTCAGTTTTAAAGATCAAATGCGGCATTCTTAGTCTTTGGTATAAGAAGCGTCGAATGGTTTCCCACGCTGATGTTAACGCATGTGCCGTGGATGTTTCCGATTACATATGCAAGTAAATGGGTCTTAAAAGTAGGAGGGGGATGAAGACATGTTAGAACCAAACGAGGCCTTACTCCGGCACCAAATGAAAGAGATAGAAGCAGGGAGCAGGCCTTTCCCACAAAGTTAGGTCCCAGTAAGAAAAAACCTCGTTATTCTTTTTTTACGATTTGGAAATTAGTATATAACGATGCTCCGGTATGTCTTTTACTTTATTTGATTGTGAAATAGATTAAGCGGATAAATTAAATTATAGGTAGAATATTTCATAAAATATATGAAAATATTTTGATCGAAAGATAATGTAACATAGAATATCTTCTCCAAAATTATGAAAAAAATTTAATCCTCTTTATTTTTATCTTTTTGATAGAACAATTTATCTTGAGATTAATCAGGGATTCAAGATAAGAGTCTATATATCATAATTCAATTGAAATATCTTACCTGAGCAATCAAAGAGAATGGAGCAATTTTTAATAAGATATTCTAATTTATCTCGTAAATAAATAGAACACGAGAGACCTGTGTTCAAATTCAATGATGTTTAACTCATGTACATTTTTTTTTCTCTAGATTAAGAAATCTTAATTTCATATCTTTCGAGATTAATGTGAATCAAGTACCCCAAATCAAATTTGAGATCTCTTTACGACGAGACAAAATTATTATCAATCAATTTACGAAAAGAGGCGGGCCTCTTTGATGATAGGGAAGCACGTGACACATTACACACATGCATCCATGCGCACGTATACAAGTGCGCACATATGTGCATATATATATATATATATAACATGGCATGTCTAGTAAAATTTGTAAAAATAACTCTCTTCTTTTAATAATTATTATGTTATTTTATTATTATTGTAAATAATCTCACTACATTATAGTATTTGCAAAAATACTTTTGTCGCTACTCACTCTAAGTGTTTTGTTAGTATCTCTTATTTAACTCTAGTTAATCTTTAACTAAATTTGAAAATATCAAAATACATTTAATCTCCCTCAAATCTTCTCTCTCTCTCTCTCTCTCTCTCTCTTCACATATATAGCTCTTTTATCTCTCATTCTCTTTCTTTGGCACAATGTGTCCATAAAAACAACATTTTTGTAGAGATGTTCTCGTCTAATTTTTTAATTTTATGAATTCAAACAAAACATCGTAGATGATAACTAATGTTAAGGGTAATTTTGTACTAATATTTATTCAAGAAAGTTATTTATAACAAAATCAAAATGAAGATGATAATTCTGTCATTATTAATAAGGAAGTTATTTTTGCAATTATCTGAAAAGGGGTAAACGGAAGTCCTTTGCACTGGGCCAGAAGAAAGGGATGATACAAGCTTGGCTGGTTTGGCACTCACCGTCTTACATTAGAATGACCATCTATCATTCATTTGGCAGAGTTTCTCCACGCATGTTACACATAAGATCCCTATCTACCAATCAGGGTCAATTAACCCACTCTTCTCACTCAAAGAATCATATTTCTAAGAATATATTCGATGTAGAATAGTTGTTAGATAACAATTCCACGACACTACCCAATTCCAGTCCATGGGTTGCTTTATAAACTGAACTTTTATACGTGGATTCCCCATTGCAAAACATGGAGAGGACCCGGCTGGAAAAAGCCCACATCACTTCGATGACAGTTAGTATTTGGGCCCAAAACCCGTTAAAGGCAACCCATGAAGACGCGGTGCAAGTTTGGACGGCCCACGACCGACCACACAAGAAACCCACCTTGTTACGATCGAATCCAATCCTTGTGACCTATTGTCCACTTTGGGTTGAGCCCACATAGTTTTGTTTCCAAAAAATTTCTCACAAGTTATGGATATCTCACATATAAAGCCCAAGAAATCTTCCCACTTTTTGATATAGAACTAAGTTGAGTTCATTCTTACCCCATCCCCGTGCGACTCCACACTGGAACTCCTGATTTGGGTAGCCCTCTCCTCTTAGGTAGATGGCTACCTAAGAGAGGGAAAGGGTTATCCAAGAGGAGTGTTCTTACCCGGACCAAGAGTTTCAGTGTAAAGTCACTCAGAGCGTGAAACTGTCACTGCGTATGGTGGTTGGGGTAGGAATGAATTGAACTTAGTCTCATGTCAGAAAATGGGAAGAGTTCGTGGGCCATGTATATGGGATTTGAATCCATAATTTGTGAGGTGTCTGTTGAGGATAAAATCGTGCGAGCTCGGTCCAAAGTGAATAATACCTCACAATGGTTGGATCAGGTAGCAACAACATGGTATCAAAACAGAACTCACACAGTACGAAATGGGCTGGTTTGGGGATGAAATAGGCGGAAGCTAGTGGGCTCGTCCCCAATCATGAACCGTTCAGTGGAAAAGGGCTACCGAAGAGGAGAGGACTATCTGGACTAGGAGTTCCTGTGTGGAGCCATTGAGAGCCTAAAGCCCCACTACATATAGGGGTTGGGGTAGGAATGAACAGAATTTAACCCCATATTGGAAAGTGGGAAGAGTTTTTGGGCCATGTATGTGGGATTTAGATATATAACTTGTGAGGTGTCTTTCGAAAATAAAATTGTACGGGTCTTAAATTGGCCAACCTCTCTCCTAGTCACGTTGGGACTCTGACGTCTTAATATGGAGCGGAACTCCTCCATGTCCAAGCATGACATAAACTTTGCTTCTTGGTAATTGGTTTACCACCTCCCACACCTCTATAAATAAGAGGGTAGGGGGAGGGCAAGTAAGAGACTCCAATAGTTCCATCCCTCTCAGAGGGAGGAAAGAGAGAGAGTGTTGCCCTCTTCATCTCCCCTTGGTCCCATCGACGTCGTCTCCTTTGCCACTGTTGCTCGCCACTAAGGCCGCAACAACACTCTACTAGTTGCGCCCCTCACCGGTGCTACCGCTGCTGCGTTGCCCCGTTGTAGTCATTGTCGTGGCCACTATTTGCAGGCGACTCCCGCCTCTCTGGGCCGCAGGCGACCCTACCTCTCCGAGCCGCCGTCGCTCGTCAACGTCACTACTGTTATTGTTGCTCGCACAAACCTACTCGATATATATATATATATATATATATATATATATATATATATATATATATATAGAGAGAGAGAGAGAGAGAGAGAGAGAGAGAGAGAGAGAGAGAGAGAGAGAAGGTCATTGCTCCCTCTATCTTGCGTGTGTGTGTGTGTGTGAGGGAGAGAAGGAGCAATCCGTGATCAGCCACGCCCTACCTGTGAGAGAGAGAGATTCAGCATCTCACTCCCCCTCACACCTTTCTCCACTTTCCTCTGTCTACTCGCTGTTACAAAGAGAAATAAAAGGAGAAAGCCTTGTAGAGAGAAGGTTGCTTCACACCATTGTCGTGGGTGAGTCTTCATTTTATGATCATCTCGATTTGATCTTTTAAGAGAAGATATCGTTATCATACTTGAGTCTTGAAGTATAAATTTTAAAGGATAAATTTTAGTAACCTACTCTTCTGTCTCCACGATTTTCATTGTACACGTGTATGTTCCATACTCCTCCTATATTAAAATACATAGATCACCCGAGTTTTATCAACAATGACAAATAGTTGCAAGATCTCGATGAATTGGGAAACCACGGGGGAAGCTGGGGAAGAGAGATCATGAGCCTCCAATACATGGATGACGTACGGTTGGTGGGAATCAAATAAGATATCATGGCTAACCATTTTGGTCGCTAAACCACCTGGTTGACCTGGACGTACAAAGATAAAAAATATCGCCACCGAGGTAGTTAATGTAAGCATGGAATATTCCCTCTTCATAGATTAATGAGATAGCACGATGATCTTACATACATACTAACCATCTAGTTCGATCATCTCAATCCTCTGACGGACCCATGATTGATTGGTTGGTGGTCCTCGCCCTCAAATTTCAACGGTGGCCAAACTTGCGTTCGTTCTACATCTCCCCTGGCCTGGGATTTCCCATTGCGAGCCGGAGTGCAGACTCTGGTCCCATCGCCTTTGGCCATCGCATCACTCTTACCCTACATGTGGGTACGGTAAATGTCAAGTCAAGCTACAATGGTGGGTCACAGGACCGGCAGCAGCCAATCCCTTTGGTCATCACATTGCTCTTCCTCCCGTGCAGCTGGAGACTAATTGGCTTCTGAGTTTTATTTTTTTTTTCAAAAAAAAAAACGAGTAGATTTATATCAAGTTGTGCAAAGTCTCCATCGAGTGGACAGCTTCTCTTTGATGCCGGTCAGTTTTGTCAGAATCGAGTGGTTAGACTTGAGATGATGAAGTTGAAAAGTTACTTGCGCCATCTTGTTACCGTGTTAAGCCTGGTTCGGGAATAATTTTATAGGAGATTTTAATCATTAAAATTTTGGATAGCGTCAAAATTTATCGACTCGGTGATTCGTATCGGATCGAATCTTCCATAATCCGATACACTCGAGTCGCATTCGGGCAATAATTTTATAGGAGATTTTAATCATTAAAATTTTAGATAGAGTCAAAATTTATCGACTCGGTGATTTGTATCGGATATGATCTTTCCTAATCCGATCCGATACACTTGAGTCACGTTCGGGCAATAAATTTATAGGAGATTTTAATCATTAAAATTTTAGATAGAGTTAAAATTTATCGACTCGGTGATTCGTATCGGATCGGATCTTCCCTAATCCAATACGATACACTCGAGTCGCAATCGACTCGGTCTTACTCGACCTGACTCGGGGTGATTCGCACCGTATCGAATTTTTTCAGATACGGTACGGCACGCCCGAGTCGACCCTAGTCAGACCGAGTCGGCGAACTATGGATAGAGTTTAATTTTTATCAAATGTCTAATATATGTCTAACTTTTGAGTCAACGAAAATCTAGAGGAGAGAGATTATAAGAAAAAAAACATGTTCCATTGTGAATATGTAGGAGTTACCGTAAATAAGATTACGAGGATCATGAATGATTAAAAATCTCCGGACACATTGTATCTATTACGAAAAATATAGCCTTGTTTGATAACTAAATGGGCCATATATTATGATTTAGGAATCTTCACCCATTCAAAGCTCTATCAAATGTCTAAATGTCACGTCAGATTATTTAAAAATCATAATCTAACTTTTTAGAGAGAGATAGAGTGAAAAGACTCCACTTTTAATAATCTCTCAAAAAAAATTTATTAAATTATTCTTACTCTAAAAAATTATGAAAAAAATTAAAATCTTATTGAGTTTTCAAACGAGGTCTGACGGATTCGTTTGGCACGTACATGACCTTGACTCCCTTCCAAAAATCACCCCTCCGCGCAATGTATTTAAAGAATATGTAATAATTTGAAATCTTGAGAAACCAAGTCTCAAGAAATTTTGAGAGATTTGAAAAAAAAAAATTTACACTTCTACGCTTGAGTTCTCTCTACTCCGAAGAATCTAACTCTTCCAGAAAGTCAAGTTTCTGCCGTGTCACTTGATAACGGTTAGAATTCGTACGGATTCTATACCGGCAAAGAGCACGTGGACATGTTTTTATACTCTCACAGGTCCATGCATTAAATCCCACCGCTCTCACAATTATTAGCGGAAGGTAGATTTTGGAGTACAGGTGAAGCGTAGACTCTTCAGTTTACAAGGGCTAGCCTCAATTATTATCTATCTTCTTATCTCTACGTAGGGTATTGGATTTGATTTTGTCACATTGGTGGATCCAAAAGATCGGTACAGAGTCATGTGGAACACACCGGCGTCATTAGCTAGATCCTGGACTCGCCACCTAGCTGGAGCCTGCCAGTTCTGCCCACTTCCTCCGCCCTCCATCCATGTCGGGCCGCCATGGCTGCCTCCTACAATTGGAGAAAAAGTGGGGGTCTGCAGTCTAATCACTGCCCTACGGTACCCTGCAGACTGCTGCTCCCTGTTCATCATCGTCGCTGGGCGGGGGAGCTCGGCTGGCTGGGCATGCTCACGTGCCAGAGCCCTGTGCGTGGAGTTCCACCGCGAGCGACAGTTGGAGAGACGAAGAGCTGTAGCGGGTTTGACGGCGGCGTGAAGGTTGCTCGCTTTCGGAGGATTTATTAGACCGCGATTCTTGCTCACATGGTCGCATTTATCTGGAGGGGGTCAAGTAGGCAGCTGGAAAGGGGTGTAATCTTGTTCTGTATGATGATCCTGCTGCTCGCGAGCAGCCACACGGCGACGAATATTGTTCTGGGATTTGTCATCGTTTCAGCGCCGCCCGGCGTTTCAAGGACGGACGCCCATGAACTGGGTTTTGTTCTGGTTCTGTGATTCCGCAACTGGGTAAAAACAGGAGGATCAAACAAGGCAGATGGAGGACGAACATGGCTGGAAGAGCGCGGCGAGTGGGTTTGAAGAGAAGCCGAGAAGAATTGTTCCTCGTCTGCTATGCACGCCCAGTCTCTCAGATAAAGGGTTTTTGGGGAAAGGCGGGAGCTTCATGGGACAAACCACAGGGGGTGGCTTCGAAGAATCCAACGGAGGTTTCTCTAACAAAATCTACAAGATGGAAGAGTGCCCATGGCCAGTTTCCTTCTGCTCTCTCTCTCTCTCTCTCTCGTCTTACCGTTACAGGAGTGTCGTCTCGTCTGCATTCGACACCCTCATCCCCGTCGGCCCACGAATATTTATATATAAAGAAAAACAAAGCAATAAAATAAGGGAGGAGGGGTCGAGGAAGGCCAATAAGGGAGAAAGAAAAGCCAAGAGCTACATCCCGAACTCACGGACAAAAGGATACAGGAGGGAAAGAGGAATTCTAGCCCCATCCCATTAATAATGCCTAAAACGTTTTATCAGGGTTAGGTAAGCGGGTGGTGAGATTGGATTCTTCCGGTTTTTCCTCAGTTTGGTGCGTGTGCTCGGAGGAAAAAAAGCGGCTCCTTGAATTCGTTGGCCCTTCCGCAGCTCTACCACCACCCCTGTTTTCGCCGTTGAAATTTTCTCTCACTGCGGATAGGGGATTAGGGGGTGGTATATTCAAACACGGCTCCCTGGGGGGGGGTTTGGGTCTTGCAAAATAAAAGAAGGGAGGGAGGGTGGGGCAGAGTGCCACTGGTGGAGCGCAGGGCAGGGCAGAAGAGAGAGAAGGGAGGGGAGGGTATGGAGGAAAAGATAAGAGAGAGAGAGAGGGGTTTCGGGAATAACGGGCATCTGGATTTGCCGGTTGCTTGCTGTCAAGGGAGCAGCCAGGGGTGGGAGAACGGGTCCTGAGTCGTGTCTGCTCTGGGGTTTGGGTCGTCCTCTTTTTAGGGTTCTCTTCGAAGGGTTTGATTCTTCCAAACTTCTGAAAAAAGAAAAGGTTTTTTTTCCGATTTCAGAGTTGGATGCCTGGGTGCTGCTCCTTCTATCTCACTTGCACCACGCCTTCTCTGGGGATTGGGTTTCTCGAGGGTATCTTTGGATTTGCTCCAAGCAGAGTCTTCCACATCTCCATCGCCGGGAAGTTCTGGTATTGCTTCCTTCACCTACCCAGCTGTTGATGTTCTCCAAGATGTTCCCTTCGTTGCGTTGTTAGAGGCCCTTCTCACTTTAGTCTGTTCGCGCTCATCCTTCATCTGAAGAAAATGTTGGGTTCTTGGGAAGGCCTCGAATCGTTCGAAATCTGAATATTATGGGCTGTTTTCCCGTTTCCCCCTTCCCAATTACATGGTCGTTTTCGCTTTGCAGCTTCTTCGGATAGTTCGAATAGTATTTGCTAGATATCTTGTCCTTCCAACTTTTACTTCTCTTCCATAAAGATACCTCTTTTCCTTGTCTCTCCCCCCCTCCCACATATCTATCTATGTATATGTCTTGTTGATTGACGAGGCTTGTGCTGGTTTGCCGTGTAGATTGATTGCAGGATGAGAGGAAAGAGTGCATCGACTTCAAACTACTTTGTGCTGAACACTGGGGCTAGGATACCTGCCATAGGGCTTGGTACATGGCAGTGTGGTGGAGATCTCTGCATAGAAGCCGTCCAAACGGCTCTGAGAGTTGGATATCGCCACATAGACTGTGCACATCTTTACGGGAACGAGATCGAGGTGGGGAAGGGTCTGGCCGAAGCTCTTGATGGAGGGCTCAAGAGGGAGGATGTCTTCTTGACCTCAAAGCTGTACTGTGCCACTAATTCACACAAGAGGGTTGAGAATTCAGTGAGGGTGTCACTGAAAAGCCTCGGTGTCTCATATTTGGATCTCTATCTGGTTCACTGGCCTGAGTGCTCTGCTTTCGGGGATGCCACTGATCCTCCATGGAAGACCGGAAGTGAATACAGGCAGATGTCACATGCATTAAAGCCGACATGGAAGGCCATGGAAGACCTTGTGGAGAAGGGTCTTGTTCGTGCCATAGGTGTCAGCAATTTCACTGTTCAGCAGATCAGCGAGTTGCTCCAATTCGCAAAAATTGTTCCTGCAGTTAATCAGGTTTTGTCCATCTACCGTTCATTTCCCTCTCCTGATGGATCACGTGGCTTATCGAAAACTCACATTTACCTTTTGTAACCTAGACGTTTTAAACTGTTGCGAGGAAAATTCCTAATAGCTTATACAGCAGAAGAAGAACTCACCACTTGTGTGAATCCCGTGGTAATTTAAGATGGTCACAGGCCTGCATTATTTGATCGAAGTTGATATTTACTTGTTGGACATTCAGTTCTTTCATTGTTAAGCATTCAGTTCCTTCATTCTGACCTTCCAACATTGGATTTTTCAATCCTGCATTTTCCCATTTGATGTCATGACATTGTTTTGTAATACGTCAGGAAAGATGTGTTTCTGAACTTAGTAGCCATTTTGATAAGCTTCTACTGTTTACACTGAATACATACATTTTCTTTTCTTCCTTTACAAACTAGTTGATTTGGAGAGACTCTAACCATTGTTAGCCTGAAGGGCTCTTTTCTCCTACCAAGAAGATTATATTTTTATTCTTTTGTATGTTTGGCACCTATTATTCGTGAGACATTTGATCTTATGGGTGAAGGAAATACTTATCTTGTGATGTTGCCAAACTCTATACTTTTCAGCCTTCATATCCTTGTGAAGGCTCACAAGTCTTCCCTTTTTGTTTTGTTGGGTGGGAGTGAGGACTACACCGCCTCGGTGTAGGCCCTTTTTGATGTATAGGAATTTTTTGGGAACTTAATGGTTATAGTTGTACATCCCTTTTTCAATTTTAATACAATTAGTGGTACTATCAACTGTCAAAAAAAAAGGGTGCGGGATAGAATTATATGGTGGCTTATTCCTCACGCAACACTATGGGTGATATGGGGAGAAAGAAATAAAAGAATCTTTAGGAAGGAAGCTAGAGCTTTAGAAACAATTGTCTCTTTCATTTGTGAGAGAGTGAGAAATTGGGCTTTGATCACATGTAAAGTGGATTCACAAACGTCTTCCTTTTTTGCCTTGTGGGGGAGGGGGTAATACAATTTGTGGTACCATCCACTTTCAAAAATGAAAATATAGCTTATTTACATGTTGTCTTCAATAGGAAAATTCTATGGGCTTGCATGGTATGATACAGACCATAGTTGTCAAGGTGGTCGCCTAGGTGACCAGGCGCCCTATGGGGCCAAGGCGCCAACCCACCTTTCTTGGGCATAACTTATAATACCCCCCAAAAATTTTTGGGCCTGAGCCTCTGCGATGCGAGGTGGGGCCATAGGTAGATCAGGCTCGACGCACTCCTTCAACACCCCTCTACCTCTGTGTGTGCGTCTCTCTCTCACTGCCCCCTCTCTCCTCCCTCTATCTCTTTCAATTTTTAATATTAAAATCTATAATATTTTCACTTTTCATGCATTTTATTCATAATTTGTTTATTGGGGATATATATATTTTGAGTTTTTAAATAGATGTCAAGGTGTCGCCTAGGCAACGTCTAAGTTGACGCCTTATCGCCTAAGCGCTTTGGCTCCTCATGAACGCCTTGGGTTGCCTTGTCACCTTGACAACTCTGATGATACGTAATGCATATTGCTTCCTTTTCATATATCAACTGGTCAATGTTGAACTGCACAAATTGAACCTATAAAATTGTGGCCCATGTGAAACATATTTAAGCAGCTACATGTATTGGTCAACAAATATAGCTAGATTTGTGTCAGTTATAACATTGTTAAATGGTTGTTTACAAGACCAAACACATAATGCAAGTCACATTGGTTTGCTTTTTTGGTAAGGTATTTGGTTTCCTTATGTTAGAAATAATTGCAGTTAAAATATTTGTCTTTCGTCCCCCGCTAGTGGTGGAGCGGATACCCTCCCCCTTCGCAAGGGGGAGGTCCCGGGTTCAATACCCGGTTCCCCTTCCCCGTTAAAAAAAACTTACCTATCAAAAAAAAATATTCGTCTTTCTTTCTAATTGCTATTTTCATGTATAAGAACATGTGGAACAGCCAATTCACCCTAGGATAAGTGGGTGTTTTGCATGTCTATGCTCTATTATTTGTCACAAGAATACATGCAGTTAATAGTTACTTGTCATAGTTTTTTTTTTTTTGGTGGGGGGGGGGGGTTGATAGGGAACCTAGCACAGCTAGCAAACCCCGGGCTCACATCCCTCTGAGGATTAAACAGGTAAGCCCCCCCCCGGAGTCGAACTCAGGACCTCTCTACCATGAGGTTGTTAGGGATATGGAGTACCCAGACGAGGAGGACAACCAGCAGAGGAGGAAGAAGAAAGGAGAGAAGAGAAATCAAACCACAAGAACACACAGGGATTTTTACGTGGTTCGGAGGCAAGATGCCTTCCTACGTCCACGGCCGCAGCAATAATCCACTAAGATAATCACAGACTAGAGTTACAATACAAGGAGAGAGCCCATCCTTTTATACTAGGAGATTAGGGCGTCATAAGTCAGGGCATTAAGGACAATAATACCCCTGATCAACAGAAATCCTCTTCCGGGATACATCAGACGCGCATGCTCGCCTGTCCCCCCGGATGCTCTCCTGGGACCGAGTATGCTCTCCAGCGACTGCAGATGCTCCCCCACCATCAGTCAGATCAAAGCATTGCCAAGGCAAGGTCGACGCATTGCCAAGACAAGGTCGACGCATCCCAAGTGATATCGACTTGCCTTGAACCCGCAATGCATGCTTCCCTGACGCCAGTGATGCTCTCCTGGGACAATGAATGCCCTCCAGTGACAGCATGTGCTTCCCTGCTAGACCCGGACAGCATATGCTCTCCTGGAGTAACGAATGCTTCCCTGGCACTGAAAGATGCTCCCCTGGAGCAGCGAATGCTCCCCTGGAGATGCGATATGCTCGCCATGCTCCCCTGAGCTGAGGATGCTCCCCTAGAGCAGTGGATGCTCCCCTGGGGCAGCGATTGCTCCCCTGGAGCAGCGAATGCTCCCCTGGAGATGGCATAAGCTCGCCATGCTTCCCTGATGCTGTGAATGCCCCTCTGGAGCAGTGGATGCGCTCCTGAGGCAGAGTGTGATCCTGTGCAGAGGCGCACGAATGAAAGAGTTCTGACTCCACACTCTAACAATCTCTCACTTGGAGTCTGAACTCCAAAGAAAGGTAAACCTCTCACTGTATTAACCATGCTCAATATGACAATAGAAATACTGCTACGGCATCCCTCCATCAATCATCCATGGAGGCCAACTGAGGACTTGCACAGCCTCAGTTTCTCTGTGGTCACCACCTTGGTTAACATGTCTGCTGGATTCTCTGCACCAAGTATTTTCTCCAGCAGCAAAACATCATCTTCAAGCGGACCACGAATGAAGTGATATTTCAGTTGTATGTGCTTAGTCCTTGCATGAAAGACTGGGTTCTTGGCAAGGTGAATTGCACTTTGACTGTCACAAAATAACACACTATTGCTTTGTTCCTTGCCCAACTCATTCAGAAAATTTTTCAGCCATACCATCTCTTTGCTAGCTTCAGAGATAGCTACATACTCTGCTTCTGTTGTTGAGAGAGCAACAACCTTCTGAAGTTTTGAAACCCAACTCACTGCAGTGCCACCCAAGGTGTAAACATAGCCAGTGGTACTTCTTCTGGTGTCCAGATCACCACCAAGATCTGAATCAACAAAACCTTGTAAGATAACATCACTTTTCCTGAAACAAAGTGATTTGTCTGAGGTGCCTTTTAGGTATCTCAGAATCCATTTCACTGCCTCTCAGTGTTGCTTGCCCGGATCTGCCATATGTCTGCACACAACTCCCACTGCATGTGCTATATCCGGCCTGGTACAAATCATGGCATACATCAGACTTCCTACAACTGATGCATAAGGAATTTTCTTCATGGACTCATGCTCTTCAGCAGACTTTGGTGACTGCTCTTTAGACAGCTTGAAGTGACTTGCCAAAGGAGTGCTAACTGGTTTTGCATCCTGCATGTTGAATCTGCTCAACACCTTCTGGATGTAACCTTCTTGAGATAGCTTCACAGTGCCAGCTGTTCTATCCCTCACAATTCTCATCCCAAGAATTTGCTTTGCTGCTCCTAAGTCCTTCATAGCAAATTCCTTTGATAATTATATTTTCAGATTGTTAATCTCCGTCATACTTGATCCTGCAATAAGCATATCATCCACGTACAACAACAATATGATATAACAATTATCAAACTTCTTAAGATAACAATAATGGTCCATATTGCATCTAATGAAACCATTGTTACATATGAATCCATTAAACTTCTTGTACCATTGTCTGGGGGCTTGTTTCAGACCATACAAACTTTTCTTGAGCTTGCACACAAGGTTTTCTTTGCTTGGGACTGAAAACCCTTCTGGTTGCAACATGTAGATGTCTTCCTCCAAGTCACCATGGAGAAAGGCTGTCTTCACATCTAGTTGCTCTAAATGTAAGTTCTCAGCAGCAACAATGCTCAACACCAGTCTAATAGTGGTTAGTTTCACAACTGGAGAAAAGATCTCAGTGTAGTCTATACCTTCCTTCTGCTGGAAGCCCTTCACTACCAACCTTGCTTTGTACCTCTTACTGCCATCAGGTTCATCTTTGACTCTGTAAACCCACTTGTTATGCAATGCCTTCTTGTTCTTAGGGAGTTTAGTTAGCTCCCAAGTCTGATTCTTTTGCAATGAGTTCATCTCATCTTTCATGGCTAACTCCCACTTAACAGAATCTGTAACCTGCATTGCTTCATCATAACACTCGGGTTCACCTTCGTCAGTCAACAGTAGGTAATGCAAAGATGGAAAATACCTCTGTGTAGGCCTAGGTATTCTTGCAGATCTTCTCAGTTGTACCGGTGTACAAGGTTGTGCTTCTATTTCAGATACATCCTGTATCTTATCATTCACATCATCTTGTGAAATTTCTTCTAGCTCAACCTGTCCACCATTCTCATTTTGTTTCTCTGCACTGTCAGATTCTACAACAGCCCTGTCTTTGTACAAGACATTTTCATTGAATATAACATTTTTCCTTCTGAGAATTTTTCGATTTTCATCATCCCAAAATCGATATCCAAACTCATCAGAACCATATCCAATAAAAAAGTATTTTATAGACTTAGCATCTAGCTTATCCCTGTCATTAGAATCTACATGCACATATGAAACACAGCCAAAGACTCTCAAGTGTGAAAGATTTACCTCTTTCCCTGTCCAGGCCTCCTCTGGAATTTCACCATCCAAAGGGACAGATGGTCCTCGGTTTATCAAGAAAGCTGCTGTGTTAATTGCATCTGCCCAAAATATTTTTGGCAGTCCGGCATGTATCCTCATACTCCTAGCCCGTTCATTCAAGGTTCTGTTCATGCGCTCGGCAACTCCATTCTGCTGTGGCGTTCTTGGAACAGTTCTTTCCATCTTGATACCACTAGCTGCACAAAAGTCCTTGAATTCTTTGTTGTCATACTCTCCACCATTGTCTGATCTCAGACACTTCACCTTCAAACCTGTCTCATTCTCTACAAGGGTCTTCCAATTTTTGAAAGTAACAAATACATCAGATTTCCTTTTCAAAAAATAAACCCATACCTTGCGAGTAGAGTCATCAATGAAAGTGACATAGTAGAGTGAGCCTCCAAGAGATGGTACTGGTGAAGGACTCCATACATCTGTATGTACAAGCTCTAGCTTCTGTGTCTTCAAAGTTCTGACTGTCTTTGAGAATGTAACCTTCTTTTGCTTCCCAAAAATGCAGTCTTCACAAAGACCAACTTCCACAGATTTCAAGCCAGACAATTTTCCTTTTGACAGCAGTACCTTCATCCCTTTCTCACTCATGTGACCAAGCCTGCAGTGCCATATATTGGAGTCAACTCCTGAATTTGCCACTGCCACTATATCTTTGTTGTTGCTAGTCATGTAGAGAGTACCCATCTTGTTGCCTCGTGCTATAATCATAGCACCTTTGGTGATCTTCCAAGATCCACCCATAAAGGTTGTGACATAACCTTCATCATCAAGCTGTCCAACAGATATCAAGTTCCTCTTCAAGCCAGGTACATGCCTTACATTCTTTAACTTCCACAAAGTGCCATTTGTGGTCCTTACATTGACATCACCCTTCCCCACAATATCTAAAGGCTCATCATCAGCAAGATAAACCTTCCCAAAGTTTCCAGCAACATAATTTTGCATACTTTCTTTATGTGAGGTAGAGTGAAACGACGCACCTGAGTCAAGAATTCATGACTCTAAAGGAGTGTCAACACAAAGAACTAAAGCATCTTGAACTTGCTCTGCTGTAGTTGCATTGACAGACTCTTCATTATGGTTTTTCTTCTTTGGAGCCTTGCAATCTTTCTTTAAGTGCCCCTTTTTACCACAATTCCAGCACTCATCACCACCAAACTTTGATTGACCTTTCTTCTTGGACCTAGATCTGCTCCTATTTTGACCCCGCTGTTTTGTTCTTCCCCTGCTCTCTGTATTCAAGGCAGAACCTGAGACTTCACCTGATTCCCTTCTGCGAATATCTTCGCTTAGAATCAAGTCTCGAACCTCATTGAGCTTCAATTTATTTGAACCGGAAGAGCTACTTACAGCCGTCACAGTTGCACCCCAACTTTCAGGTAAGGAGGATAAAAGAATCAAGGCCCTAATCTCATCATCAAAGTTTATTTCTACAGAACTCAACTGAGTTGTAATCACATTGAATTTATTGATGTGGTCTGTAACAGAAGCACCTTCGGTCATCTTCAGATTAAATAAACGACGCATCAAATATACCTTGTTTGAAGCCGAGGGCTTTTCATACATATTTGATAGCGCCTTCATCAATCCTGCCGTGGTCTTCTCGTTCACGATGTTGAAGGTGACGTTTCTGGCCAACGTCAAGCGAACAACTCCGAGTGCTTGTCTGTCTAGTAGATCCCAATCTTCCTTCTTCATCCCTGCCGGCATCGTTCCAAGAAGCGGCTCATGCAGCTTCTTCTGATACAAGTAGTCTTCGATCTGCATTTTCTAGAAACCGAAGTCCTTGCCATCGAACTTGTCGATCCTCACCTTTCCTTCATCCGCCGCCATTACTCCCACTACTCCCTCGAAGCAGAACAAGGCTCTGATACCAGTTGTTAGGGATATGGAGTACCCAGACGAGGAGGACAACCAGCAGAGGAGGAAGAAGAAAGGAGAGAAGAGAAATCAAACCACAAGAACACACAGGGATTTTTACGTGGTTCGGAGGCAAGATGCCTTCCTACGTCCACGGCCACAGCAATAATCCACTAAGATAATCACAGACTAGAGTTACAATACAAGGAGAGAGCCCATCCTTTTATACTAGGAGATTAGGGCGTCATAAGTCAGGGCATTAAGGACAATAATACCCCTGATCAACAGAAATCCTCTTCCGGGATACATCAGACGCGCATGCTCGCCTGTCCCCCCGGATGCTCTCCTGGGACCGAGTATGCCCTCCAGCGACTGCAGATGCTCCCCTACCATCAGTCAGATCAAAGCATTGCCAAGGCAAGGTCGACGCATCCCAAGTGATATCGACTTGCCTTGAACCCGCAATGCATGCTTTCCTGACACCAGTGATGCTCTCCTGGGATAATGAATGCCCTCCAGTGACGGCATGTGCTTCCCTGCTAGACCCGGACAGCATATACTCCCCTGGAGTAACGAATGCTTCCCTGGCACTGAAAGATGCTCCCCTGGAGATGCGATATGCTCGCCATGCTCCCCTGAGCTGAGGATGCTCCCCTGGAGCAGTGGATGCTCCCCTGGGGCAGCGATTGCTCCCCTGGAGCAGCGAATGCTCCCCTGGAGATGGCATAAGCTCGCCATGCTTCCCTGATGCTGTGAATGCCCCCCTGGAGCAGTGGATGCGCTCCTGAGGCAGAGTGTGATCCTGTGCAGAGGCGCACGAATGAAAGAGTTCTGACTCCACACTCTAACAGAGGTAAGGTCTTTTACCATTCGACCCACTTGGGATCCTCTTCTTTGTCTTAGTTCTTCTCAAGTATTATGGAAACTATGATTTGGGATCTGAAAGCGTGAACATTATCGAGTAGAAGAAATCATACCTTTGACTTAGTTGACCATGGATAAGATGATGTAATATCCATCACATGCTTTTTATTTGACACTGTATGCATGAACATCTAAAAGTCACCAAAAAACTTCTGCTTTGTTTTTTCTGTATAATTGCCCAGTACAGAACTATAGATTGCCAGGCCACCCCCAACTACACATGGCAAGAAGAAGAAAAGAGAGAAAGGATTGCTAGTAAGCCTAACAGGAATTATGCTCAGGACAAATTTGAATAGGGGTCAAAGACTCTAAAAAGTGTGGCAACTGGGCTTTCAGCCTAGCAAGTATTAGTGCACTTGGCTTAGGTTATCCTAGGCCTGGCTAAGTGTGCCCATTGGCACCCCCAGTATAAATAGCATCATGGGTGGTTAGACATCATCATTGTCATTTGATTGTGATCTATGTTTCAATAGTTTCTTGTATTATTTTTTGGCTGAAGTGGTACCATCATCATCATTATCTCTGAGCCTTGCCCATTAATTGAGATGACTAGAATTTGAAAATATGAAGACCTTAAACGAGTAAGCATTCTGGCCCGCCATCACCCTAATGTCCAGGTACCCAATTTTGTAAGGCTATTATGTTATGCTAACTTCTTTTTTTCTCTTTTTGAAGTGACCTATTATGTTAATATACATATGCTATTTGGTGAAACATGGAAGACATCCTTAAGAAGCAATCACTACATTTGTAGGTTTAGCTAAGCTAGTTGGTAGGTGGTGAATGGATACTGAAATAGAAGGAAAGGCATAAAGAAAAAGGGAAATGAAAATTAAGAGAACAAGGGTAAACATTAGAGGAGAAGAGAAAAGGGGGAAAATAGGAAAAATAGGAGAAAATAAAAGGAAAAAGGAAGCAAAATTGGGAAATGGGTGCTATGGATGATCCATGTGCAATAAGTTATCAGGCAAAAAAACACTAGCTAACAGAAAATACAAGAAAGTGGCCTGTATCTCTATCATTCATCAACTTTTTCATATGGTATGCTGGCATATATAAAATAACTGTGCATGCAAACCATAGTATGGACCATTTAGAGATGTCACATGTGATAGTTCAACTGAAGCTGTTCTAGATTATGAAATCATGGAGGTGCATTTGTGTAGGGATGGAGATTCAGCAAATGGCATTGCAAAGATTACCCAATGAAGATGATTCTATTCCAGGAAGTTGTGAAACTAAGTTTATCCACCTTACTGAGTGGATCATGGTCTTGTTATTTCAGTTTTTCTGTCTTTCGTTAACCGTCAATATGTTTTTTGTCATTAGATGCTCTTCTTGCTTATAAATTGTATGTCATTTCAAACCTGGCCAATTAACTCATAAGATGGGCCTCATGTTTCCTTTTCTATTTGCTTTTGTCCTTCCCTTAACAGCTTACTGTGATCCCCATCTCCACCTAAAAGTCAAACTTCTCTCTGTTTTTGCCTTTCATGAAGTAGAAACTGTAGTTATCTGTCTGTCATTTGCATCTCATTCTTCGGCTGCAAAGACTATCCATATACCTGCTTGCTTTTATATGTAATTATGATGTACCCTTAACATCCTTGTGATATCTTCTGTTTAAACATTCACATGTAATCTCTCTCTTGTTTACTACATGAACGTGTCCTCAATCCAAATGGGTGCATCTGTAGTTGATCCTACTCTACCCCACTAGAACGATCTTACCTTTTTGACTTCAGAGCTTTGTTATCAGCATTTCTCGAGTGATTGACTGGTTGTCCATACTACATACTGGAATGCTGGATCTTCTGGTTACTAGCAGCCATAATTTTTGCAGTAGCAATCATTATAATGAATCATGCCAATCTTATCCACTAGCAAGTCTGCTGTCTGTTCCCTTGTGTTATATATAAGATGCTTTATCACCTAACATGTGCACATTTTTGTAATCCTTCCTAGGTGAAACTAGCAAGGGATTTTTGCGGGTCCTTTTTTTTACGTTTTGGTGAAAGTCAGTCATATATGTGCAGACTTTATCAAGTGGTTACTTTGTAGGGTCCTGTTGATGTTCTTCAATAGAGGAACTTGTGTTTCTTAGGTTTCTGTCTGGCTCTATCATCTGCTAGTGGGTGTTGAATGTTAAGACTTTATTTTCTGTCTAGCTCTATCTTCTGCAAAGGAGACAGACTACTATGTCAGAATTCTATTGTTCCTATGTAATATAGATTTTTTTGGAAAATTCCTATGTAATATAGAATAGACTATAACTTAACTGTGCCATCAAAAATTGAAGTATTAAGGATATTCCTTCTCTTTACTGCCTCGTCTACTAACTTCTTGGTTAGATATATTGAATTCTCCACTGGAATAGAAATATTTATCATTGTCTTTTAACTGAAACCCTTTGATCTTCTTCATTGACTGATCTTTTAGTCATACGGATTGTAGGTGGAGTTGCATCCCTTTTGGAGGCAAGATGAGCTTGTAAGGTTTTGTCAACTGAAAGGTATCCATGTATCAGCACACACTCCCCTGGGGGTGCCAGCTACCAGTACCGCACTGCCAGGTACCAGTCCTGGTTTCTCCGACAGTGGTTCAGAAGATGAGCCTGGAACCCCAAGGATAACATTTAGAAGGTCTAGATCAGTACATGGGCCAATGTTGAAGCTGTCAGTAGTCACAGAAATTGCAGAAGCTTGCAAAAAGACGCCTGAGCAGGTAAGCAACTTCAGTTTTCTACTAAACTACACTGTTTCTACGTCACTTGCAACCATTCTTTTGAGCTTCTTAGGTTCCTAACTGTATTCTGCTCATCAACATGCTAAACTGTTGCGAATTTCTTTCTTTTACTAGTCTGGATACTATTGGGGTGATCAACATAGTAGTTTAACACCCTTAACAAAGGAACTGCTTGTAGAGTTAATTTTGGTTGGAATGGTTAATGGGGCATGCGGTATAGAATGTATACTATGTAGTCATCACCTAAATCTATTTGAATATATTTACTGAAAATAACTGTAGGGGTGTAGTTATTGTGGGCACATAAAAGATGCATTCCAAAAAGATGCATTCCATCTGATCTCCTTTGTCCTTGGCATTTGTCTGGTTTCATCAAATTTCTCTTAAAAGATATACCGCTTCATGCATCCATCCATTGTTCTTGGTTTCCACCCTGCTAACCATTGTTCATCTTCTGCTGCTGCCGCTATGTACCATTTTTAGCCGATTATTTATCTATAATTAGGATAATGTCATTGCCTATTTCTTGCAGTCTAGTTGCATTTCAACTTATATCCTCCTGAGGCCAGTGAAAACTGATATCAGGTGCTTCTTTATGAAGCTGCATACAATGATGCTATTTGTTTCAGAAAGTAATGCCAGCAATTGATTCTATTGGACTCAAAGGCAGGCTGTCTTTTTTATATTATTATTTGATTGCTTGTTATTGATTCCAACAGGTGATACTGAGGTGGGGACTGCAACGAGGAACTAGTGTTCTACCCTGCAGCCTAAAGCCAGACAGAATCAAGAAGAACGTAGATATCTTCAGTTGGTCACTGTCTGATGATGAATGGAATAGGATGAATAGGATCGAACCCCAAGTCTGTCTCTTCGGCAGCGGGCCCGTTAACATCTCCGAGAGTGGCTTCATTTCGGGAAGCGGTCCTCTCCAAGCCGTGCGTGAGATGGATGATGATGACATTGAATGCAATTCTTGATGTGTTTGTGCTCATAGGTTTTCTTGTAGTGCATCAGTTGTTGGTGAAATTACTGTCCTCTGTTTTTTCTTTATACTTCCAGGAATGTATGTTCTTAGTATTCAGAATGGAAGGATACCTCTTGTGTGGAATGGAATAAGCACATTTCCTTCACAGCCTTTTGTTGCCTTTTGAGTTGAAGATTTTAAAAGAGAGAGCATAACTACGTTATATCACTTCAAACTGTGTTGTTTCATGGAATGCGAGAGAACCACACTTGCATTCCTTATATCTGAATAGCTGAGGGCATGTTCATATGTTTTTTTCCCACTTTTTTTCGGTTCAGAAAACGTTGCATCAGCTTCCTGGATGAAGCTCCTCTTTCTGAGTTTTTCTTTAAACACTGTTTTGCAGTGTGCTCATTCAGCATATTAATCAATGTTGTTTATGATTCTTGCTCTGGCGTGTATTACAGCCACGCTAATGCAAGATGCCTGAGCTTGAAGACACTATTTCTGTAGCATTCATCAAAACTACTGTGAATTCTGTCATAAATTAAATCCAACCCTTTTATCAGAGGATTTTGAGTCTGCCGAGCTTGACGCATGAAACTGGAGCCGTTTTTCATCGAACATTTCTAAAAGACCACTATCCGAGGAAATAGCAGGACCCTTTTTCCTTTTGTGCGAGTCACACAGGGTTTCGAAGCCCAGTGGCATTCCAAACAGAAAAAGAAACACATCAAAACGGTGTTTACGGGGTGTTTGGGAGCATTTTTTTGGCTTCTTTTTTATATTAAAATAAAAAATTAAAAACGAAACCCCACTTGGACATGTTAGCGAGGGTCTCTCCTACTTTTTAGGATGAAATCTCATTCTGTAAACTTCTCCCGGAAAAAAGACAATGGCTGAGTAATTTTTTTTTCCTAAGAATGTCTTGCATGACATCGGGTGTCCTTCGCCTTCTTCTCTCTCAGTGCTTGTGAATTGAACCCCTCCCCTCTCCCTCCTCCTCCTCCTGTGAAGCCCACTGGCCAGTCCTCCTCCTGTGAAGCCCACTGGCCAGCCCTCCCCCTCTTCCTCATCCTCCTCCTTCCTCCCATCCGGCACCCCGCGGCCGGCTGGCCCTCCCCTCTTCTTCCTCCTTCTTGCCAGTTCGTTGACCCTCAGTGGCTCTCCCCACTTCAGATCTCTAGAAAGGCAGCGCCTTTTGTGTACACCTAGTGCCAGGCCATCCACGCGTGCTCTATCTTCGTCTTCGTGAGGGGGGGAGATCAGGACCTAGGAGGAGCATGAATCTGAACCTCCACCTAGGGTTCCCATGCTCCCTACGCCACCTACATAGCTGCGTCCTCGGATCTAGCGTTGCCCTCGCCCCGGCCCCCGTACCTGCTGCCAGAGGAGCACGTCTCGCCGCCTCTGCTACGGTGCCAAAGGCGCCTGCGCCTTGATTGTGGCGGTGGTTGTCCCCGACCCGCAACTCACTCCCGCTTATTGCTTGCCTCCCTTCACCAACGACAATCTTGTCCTGGAGTACTTGCCCCCGCTCCCCTCCGTACCAATCCCGCGTGGTGCCTTATGTGCCTTATGATCCTTCGTCGATGATCGGCAGATGAGCCTCTACTTGGAGGTGGAGGTCGGGCTGTCAACGGATTGGACTCGGGTTGAAATTAGATCGACTTGAGTCAGGTTTGACTTATTCATATTAGAGTCTAAGTTCTATATTATTTTAAAAAGTTAAAGCTCGATTAAAATTTAATACAATTTAAATAATAAATAAAAAATAAAAAAATAATATATTTAATAATATAAAATTTATAATCTCATTAAATTAATTAAAATTTTGATATTAATTACATAATTTATGTGAAAAGAGAATTTAAACTTTTTTAATTAAATAAATTAATATAATTTTAACTAAATAATTTTTAAAATTTAAGTGAGAATAAAAAAAAGAACGGGCCGACCCGCAGGCCGAACTCAAAGGCCGAGCCCGGCCCGCGAGCCAAGTCGGGCCGGGCTTTTAGGCCCGACTAAAAATTCATGAGCCGAAAGAGAGCTTGCGGCCCGGCCCGAAATTGGGCAAAGTCAGTGAACTTATCGGGCCGGCCAGGTCCATTGATAGCTCTAGGTGGAGGTGGTGCCAGGGCCTTGCTTAGGAGCTAGTTGTCACCCCCTTATGGCCATTTGTGTTTGTTAGCCCTATTTGTTTATGTCAGTTAGTGACTACACCACCACCGCAACCACAGTTAATGCCTATGTGTGAAGGGTTAGGGTTTAGTATGTGCAAAGGGGAAGTGATTTGAGTCTAGCATCACCCCTACTTTATTTATGGCTATTCTTATTGTTGGGGGGGGGAGGGGTGAGTGGGGAGCAACCTTGGAAGGAACGAACTGGCTGCCTTGCAGGAGGTGAGGGATGGGGATTTCTAGAAGGAAGGAACTAGTTGGTAGCCTTGCAGGAGGTGAGGGATGGGGATTTAGGTAGAGCTATCAATGGGCCGAGCTGACCTGACTGATCGACGGGTCTGGCCCGATTTTTGACCGAGCTATTAGACCTTTTTCGACCCACGAACTTTTAGTCAGGCTTAAAATTTATAATCACACTATATCACTCGGTAGTATTTGGACCTCCCTCCTTTGAGATAGGCCACGGGTTCAAATCTCATCTCCCACAACTATAGAAGAGGAAGGGTTGAACTCACGGGTTCATAAAGGTCTATGCCCAAGTTCTCTGCTGATGGGGGGGTTAGAAGTAGGGATGTCAACGGTTAGATACGATGTAGATAATGGACTATCTATTTTCGTATCCGATAAGGAAAACTGTATCTATTTGTTGTTCGTTAAGTATTTGAAAAATGACGTATCCGAAATCATTTTCTAATATCTAAAAAAATACGATTAACGAGTGGTTGGCGGATAATTTAAGATGCAAATTAACTCAATTAGAATAAAATTTAAAATGAAAAGAACAATGCATATTGTGGAGGGCCAATCCGATCGACCCAATAATCACCACATATTTTGTTCGTAGCCCGAGCCCCGCTCTCCAAGCCCACCATCTGAGCAACCCGTCACGCCACCTGCCTCATCAGGACTAGTACATTAATGGTGAATGGTGCCCCACTCCGACAACAGTATTGGCACGCCGCTTGTGCCATCCCTTCTGACGACACTAGTCTACTCCCTCTCCGATAGAACCCTGCCGCATTAATGGCCGGCGCCGCTGTCGCATCGGTGGTGAAGCATCCGCCTTGGCAGGAGTGGGAAGTCAACACCCACACTACCTCCTATCTCCTGCTCCGTCGGGCACCCAAATTGGGCGGTTCACGCCTTCCCCGGCCATGACAACCCTACAAACAACCCTCCCGATGACGGTATAAAAGATAAAGGACCTCTCTTCAAGTGAGGGACTTCTCCCTCTAGCACTCTCCCTTCGCTCCACAATTAGTTGCCTTGATCGTCGGGAAGTTGTTCTTTGGGTATCGCCCAAGGCTCCTTCTGACGTCCTTCTCAGTGGCTCTGCAAGTCCTTCTCCTGGTGAGGCTCGGGCTCCGGTTTCACCAACTATTAGAAGTGTCGATCAAGAGGTGGGTAACCATTTTTCGACCGCTACACATACGATAAACAAATGCATTTCAATTTAGTTTTCCATATCATCATCATTCACGAGTCAACGTAAAACAAAATTAAAAGTATAAAAGTATATAATATTACAATATCCTCAATAACAAGATGAAACATATAAAATGAAAATAAGAAAGGAAACTAGTTCTTTTGAACTTTAATCTCCGTCATCTTCTCATTCTTTGTATACCTTGCATGAAAATGAAGAATTATATTAAGTTGAGAATTTTAAAAAATATAAAATGTAGAAGTATTTTACCCTGATGAAAGTGGAAATGACTTAGATTATGCATCTATCTCGTCTTCAACAATATTTTCTTCAAGACACTCAACTATTTGAGTCAAATCTAAATTTGAAAAGAGAGTAATTGTTGAGTTATGGTTTTGATGATTGTTGTGATTGTTAAGTTATAGTTTTGATGATAACTAAACTTAATGTGTGATTAAGTGATGATAACTAAACTTGTGATTGATTGCTAATGCTCTTGTTATCTATGTATGGTTGAGATGGCAAATGGCAACGGTTACATGGTCTTAATCCTTGGTTTGCATATGTTAGTTTTACAAGAGGCAAGTGGTTTCATAATCTCTTTAATGTGAACAAGTATGGTTTTAACCTTAACTATCTTACTTGCAGGATCAACCTTATAATCCCATGGCAGTCGCCTGATAAACCAAACATGTGGACAAGTACCTTGCTCCTCTACAATCTAAAACATGTGGTATATGTCATGTACTGTCAAGAACTATTGGTAAGGCTCTTACCCTATTTTACACTTCCTGTTATTGAGTGTTCTATGAGGTTATTTCATGAATAATTTACTTGAGATGATTGAGTTTTATCTCTTGATTCTTAGCCCAGAACTTGACCCTCATCTCAGAATATGTGTGTTTCAAAGTGTTCATATGCACCTAGTTCATGAGGTTTCAAGCCCTTGCATAACTCGCCATCGTGCGTCCTCGCACGAGGATCGACCTGCGCGGTCAGGTCGCAGGGGTCAAGGGGGCAGTGACCCTTGCGAGGGTTTCTGGGGGCGGAGCCCCCGGAAGAAAATTTTGATTTCATGAAATGAGAATTGCTCAAATGGTCTAATGTATAAACCAAGTTGAATCCAAACCCAAAATACATGGAATAGATGAGGACATGAATATCTTGACTTATGGATATGTTTCTGTGGCCTAACACTTCAGTTTTGAAGGTATGGGTTATTCCGGTCGACCAAGACCATAGGGCCGGTCGACCAGAATTGTCAGAACCGAAAAGATGGAGTTTTTGCAGGTAGCGGTCGATCGCCTCTAGGCTTCCGGTCGACAGGTTTTGCCAGAGCCAAAATGTTCTGGCTACAGCAGGTTCCGGTCGACCGCCAGCCCCGAGGCCCCCTTTTGTTGACTTTTGTTTCAAGCTCGAGGAGAGGTCTTTCTATCCATTTGTTTAATCCCAATGACCCCAATTTTACCATGATTTGTGGATCTGATCTGGGACTTGTCTATGGACCATTCAAGGGCTATAAAACATATCATTTGGAGCCATAAACCCTAAGGAACCAAGAGGGCTTCAAGGGAGATCAAGAGGAGACTGTCCAAGTGAAGAAGGAGGAGGAGTACTGTAGCCGTGAACAGTACCTCGTGTAGCAACAATCTTCATCCAACTTCAAGCCATTCAAGGTAGATCTGAAGCCAACATCCTCCAAGGAAAAGAAGCAAGCAAGAATTCAAAGGAAGATTGCCCAAGGAAGAAAGAAGAAGAAGTAAGCAAGCACGGATTTGAGAAGAAGGTTGTACAATGGTGAAAAGAGCAAGGTTTTCACAATCCACTTGAAGTCATTCAAGCAAGAGGGAAGGCAACATTCAAGATCAGCATCATACGTTGAAAAGGAAGCCAAATCAGGGGATTTCTAAACTGTGCCTTATTGTGTTTCAAGTTCATATTCGTGTTTTGTATAAACTGTCAAAACTTGTGTGTGTGTGTGGATCGTTGTTGGATCCGTGGTCGTGTGTGTGTCGTATTTGATTCGTGTGTGTGCATGGATCTTCCTAGATCTGTGTTTGTGTGTGTGTGGATCTTTTTAGATCCGTTCTGTCTCGTGTGTGTGGAGTGCTGCACTTGTCGCAGCGTGTGTGTGTTTTGTTGATCCGCTTGTTGGACCGTGTTGGAGACTTCATCTCCGTGTGTGTGTGTATTGGGGTGCGTCCCCGTGTGTGTGTGTGCAGGCGTCGTCCTGCGTGTGTGGTTGGAGCATCGTCTCCGTTTGGGGATTTTTCCCCGAGTGAAGCCTCACCGGGTTTGGTGAGGGGTGAACGTAGGATTGCCGTCGTTGCATCCGAACCACCTTAAAAACCGCTGTGCATTGTGTATTATTTGTGTGGTTTGATTGTATTCGTTATATGGTCGTGTGTGAACGGAGAGATTGAGAGAATTGGTTAAATAATTTTCAAATTGCTAATTAATATTTATCACATATTTTGTAAAAAGTCAAAAGTTTTTTTAAAATTTGTAAACACCCAATTCACCCCCCTCTTGAGTGTCATTGATCGCGGGACTTTAGTAATAAGTCTATTCACTATTTAAAAATGTAAATATATATATCTATATTAAAAAATTAATATATATCACGACAAAATAAAAGATTAAAGAAACACAAAGTATTCAATAAAAAGAATAAACAAATCACCTTCCATGGCATCTCTTAACTAGTCTTATGGGCACAATAAAACTTGGACAGTTTTGAAATCTAGATAGCTTCGATATTCATCAATCACCCTCTCTCCTGCACTGAAAATATTTTTTGAAACAACTGTAGTTACTGGAATAGCCAAAATATCACGTGCCATCAAAGATAGAATATGATATCATCCTGCATTTATCTTCCACCAAGTCAAAATATCAAATGCTCCATCTTTAATTTTCTCAACTCACTCTTCTAAATACAAATCTAAGTCTGATTTTTTTGGTTGAACCATTGTAATTTCATGAAGAAATTGACCAAGTCATCCGCGAACCAAAGATAATGAAAGTGTCTCGGTTAAAATAGTTGCTCTATCATTACTATTAGAGGCACCGCTACAATTATTTATGTAGATAAAGCACAAGTTATTTTGACATGGAGCATGACATAATCATTGTAAAGATTTAAAAAGATTGTGATTGTCTCGAGTGAGACCAGGGGCAGGAGGTAATGGGGGCATTAGGGGCATTACCATTCTTGAGGTTTAGGGTAACATTTGAATTCCCATCCTTAGATTTAAATCTAAAAGACAATATTGATAATATATATTATATTATTTAACGGTAACAATTGGATATGAGTTCATAATGAAATGTATTCGTTTCTATATCCGGTAAGAATTTGGATATATCTATATCCGTATCCGTTAAGTTATCAAAAAAAAAATCTATTTATTATTCGTTAAGTTAAAAAATATATGGTTATCGGGTTATTAGTTACCATTGACATCCCTGGTTACAAGGGATCTATTCCCTACATTGCAATCTTCGAATCTAAAATGGTTACTCAAGTAAGATGCAATTGTCATTATTGTGCAGGAAAAAGTCTCTTGTTTAGGGGGAATGCTTATAGATTGTTTAAAAGTTGTAAATACTTGGAGGGAGACCAGAAAGGTTTTGTTCTTTCTTTGCCTTCTTATTCACCAAATTAACCCGGCTTTCAAGGCCAAAGCTTGGTTTGGCTCATGAAACTGCTGGCCCGTTCTCAAGCACTGTTCTTCAATGCCCAAACTCATAATTTGAAGCTTAGACTGCGGAACGGCCGAGGCCCAAATTGAACCTGGCCCTCTAAACTATCTCACTCTCCCGGGTCTAGATCTCCGGGCCTGAATGTGGGTACGGAGCCAAAACTTACTGGGCTATGAAGCCCATAGGATTTTACATTATTTCCACTTACTGCACCGATATAGTTTATTTAGTCCATATCGTCTAATCCAAGACCGGGCGGCTACAAAAATAATAAAAAAACAAAAACCGGGCCTACCAAAATCGGCCCATGAAGGGCATCTAATTTTTATTATTTTTTGTAGTTGTTTGATTCAAGATGGGATGCTATGGATGGGTTACTTGCCCGGCAACCAAATTAAAAAATTACAAAATAATTTCTATTTTTTAGCTGCACGTGGATGTGACAAACGAAGCTCATTTTATAAACTTTTAAATTTAAATTTAAAAAATAATTATAATATTTTTAAAAATTAATTTAATGTCTGCTGAAGGATACCTAAATGACAGTTTCCTTGTGTAACAATGAGAGTGTAAACTAAAGCGACAATTATCTTCCCCCTTCTTCGTCCACGACAAGTGATTACATAGTGGGTTGTACCAACATTTATGTATCGATTTTAGGAGAGGATTTTGAGTGGATTGATTGGTAAACACTTTGTCTAACGGTAGGAAGATCTTAGTTACCTCACGTGAGATACTCACGTAGCTCATATTTAATAATCGAGAGATGTTGGGCCAAGATTTGATAACCTTGGAAAGAAAGAAAAGTGAGCGTTGAGTTAGATGTATACTTGACTTGAATTCAAGTCTCTCGTGCTCCTTGTAAACTTAAGTACTATTACACTAAGTTTCCCATTACCACGAGGAAAAAAAGAAAGTATAATTCGTTCTTTTCTTTGATAAAGAATGCTAAATGAAGGGAACGATATCGTGGCTAAGTGGGTTCACGTCCTCCCACATGGTTTAGAAGTTATATATATGTTCGATCGAAATATAAGGTGAGTGAAAAGTTATTCGACGTGTAATTCTCAATTCATGATTGTATACCTCTAATTTGTTGAGATGTTATAAAAAGATAATACAAGTGTGAAAAATTATCCGTAATTCTCAATTCATGATTGTATACCTCTGATTTGTTGACATGTTAGTTATAAAAAGATAATACAAGTGGGTGAAAAATTCTTCGACGTATAATTCTCAATTCATGACTTTATATCTCTATTTGTTGACACGTTAATTGTAAAAGACTAATACACCAACTCGTGTCCCTACTAAGTTTTCAACTCAATGTGTCATGTCTTAAATCAATTGTGAGAGATTCCATATTACAAAAAAAAAAGAATGCTGACTCAAAACTCCTCCACACATATAATTGCACTCTGTTTCAACTAACTTCGTATCTAAACGGAGCGGATAGTGTGATATCTGAATTCGTATCTGATTAATAATCGAATTATCCGATACCTAATTCAAATTATCTATCAGATATTTTATTTGGATAATTATTCGATCAAACGAATTCAAATTCTGCTTGAATTTTAAACGGATAATAATCAGATCTACTTGCAGGTGAGTCATGCGAGTCGTGCACGACCGTACTGAGTTATTTTTTTAAAAAAAGAAAGGGTGGATGTAATTTTTATTTTGAAAGATGCTATCAAAATATTAGATTTTATCGTAAAAAATAAGAGGACTTACCAAATGAGTGTAAGTGAATTCTTATTTTTAAAATTTATTTTGAGAGAAAAAGAGTAAAAAAAGAGTAATTAAATAATATAGAATATGTGGATCTTTAGATATTCATATATCCAACACGGATGTCTCAATATCCGAATTAGTATCCGATTAATAATCAGATTATCCGATATCTGATTAAATTATCTGTTAAATACTTTATTCAGTTAATTATCTGATCAAATGAATACTAATTCAAATTCGATTCGCATTTTAAACGGATAATTATCGTGCCTAAGTATTAGACCTCTACGAACTCTGACGAGCTGAGTCAAAACTCCGCAATGTATATAAACAGAGCTACTCTCGCAGATCAATCAAATCTGATTAGCATATTTTACAGCAAAAAAGATGCCAACATAATTGTACTTATTCTATCAAAACTGTTGCAATAAAAAGATATAACAATCATTTAGATTGTAAATCATCTTTCAGAGAGAAAGTTACATTACAGACACAAAGCGTTGGCCAGTTGAACAAGGCCAAAGCTTAAAAAAAAGCCCCTTCAAAATCTTATACAGCATACATTACAATCGCTGCAGAAAGTATGACCCTTCTAAAACCCCATTTGGCCACATCACGCTTTACTTAAGTAACATCAAACTATGTACAATATATATGTGAGTAAATGGGGTCTTACCCGAGCATTAATCTGATGCCCTGTGGCATATGTTTTTTTTTCTCTCTCTACGGAGCTTCACCGTACGGGTACAGGAAGAATACCTCGCTGTTTTTCTGCTAATGATGTGTGGGTTCACTTCCTTTTGCAGGTGTACGAATTTATTTGTGCTGTGGCTTCAAGCGAACTCTTACGAGTTCGAGGACCAATCAAAATTCTGGTACACTATGTTAACGGGGCCTCCGTCGCTCAAAAGATGTGTCAGAAGGCCGGCCTTGGATGCATCCAGGTAAGGGACGACCCACTTCAGGAACTCTTTTTCCTCCCCAAAGTCCACACTATACCTGAGAAAAGAGTTAAAAAGAACTCAGCATATTACAGAGAAAGATCAAACAAAGTTTCCAATTAGTCCATAATAACTCTTTTAGTATGGTTAGAATTTAGAAAGCAACCCTTCCCCCAACCTCAACCTTCCTGTTTAGGCGAATTCGAAGGCAGGAGGAGGTCAGACTGGTAACTAGCTTACCATTTAACGATCCTCGTGACGTGCACGGTCCTCTTCTCCAAGTCCACCTCCAGTCCTCCCCCAAGAAAGAACTCCCTGGCCGCGTTCCTCAGTTCGAGCTCAGTCCCTTGCCCAGAGAAGAACCTCACCGCTGGGCTCGAGCGGGTGCCGTTGCAGAGCCCAAAGTGGATCAATGGGTTCACCTTTGGAAGCGCCAACTGTAGATTTCAAGAGGAAGCTGTTAGCGAGAACAGATAACTATCCCTATTCGAATTCTGGTTCTCATGCAGTCTATGATACAGTCACCAGTTGGGCACCAAACAAGCTAGCATTTGTTTCTTATTCAAATAAAAACACCAGTTTCAATGGAAGGCACAACAGAAGAGAGAATGCTTAAACTGATGTCCAGAGCTCTAGAATCGCAGCTTATCGGTGGCAAAAAAAGAGCTCCTTTTTTTATTTTTAAACATGTGTGTTACCAGATGAAAGGGAGCAGATGGAAACCTGTAAGCGCCTGTCTGCGCCACTGAATGGCTTCACGAATGAGTAGGGCGGCCTCCTGTTCGACCGCAGGATGCCGTTCTTGATGGTGTTGAGGGAGTACGGGTAGCCCCCGACGATGTAGTAGAAGTCCCCATAGAAGGCCCTCCGATCGATCACCCCTTCCGGCCGCCCCATCCTTATCACGGCGTGGATGGCCATGGCGTTGTACAGGTTCAGGAAGAAGGCCATCCTCTCATCGTCCGACAACGCAAAGACATCTACGCGCTGGAGATCTTCGACCACGTTCACATACCTGTGCGCAAGAAACAAAGAAAACTTCAACTCACGTAACACACCTACTTATCCAGAGGCGCACTTCCAAAGCTTAGCTCCGTGAAACAGAGCCTGTTCACGGCGACCAAAGCTTCGGTTGTTGCGAACAAATCTATGAAGAGGGGATCAGAAGCGATACCTCCTGAACTCTTCACTGGCGCTGATCCAAGCATAGTCGAGGTGGCGCCTGTCATCCGAGGCGTAGGCCTCGAGCATCGCCCACATCAGCTTGGTGAGGCTCCGCCCCACGGCAGAGGCGGGCTTGGGCTCGACGTCATTGGTCCCCCCTCGGAAGTTGAAGCATCTGGGAATGAGGGGGTCGTGTTCGAGGAAACGGTAGAGGAGGTTCCCGTCCTCGAAGTCCTCCTCACTGCGAAGAGCAAACCAGAGCATGTGAGAAGGAAAGTTGCATTTTTGCTCGGATCAGCTGGTTCATATGCTGCTTATGGGATGATTTGGGCGGCTAAACAAGCTCACCGGAAGACATGGTGTATCAAGTGTTTCCTGGAAAGCTCCTTCCCAATTTCCACAGCCTACAGCGCATGAGAAGAAGGAAGAAAGTTAATACATCAATATAAACGTTTTCTTGTAAACTTTTCCGTCTTAACAAAGTTTGGAGCTTTTAAGAAGAACCGATCACATGAAGGATTTATTAATTCGAGTATGAGAGATCAGAGTAAGTGACCGAATTGATAAGATCAGTTCAAAAAGAGCTTTTGCTAATGTGCACAATGTCAGCACAAATAAATCTAATCGAGTTGAAATCAATAAACTCTTTCTTAGAATAAAGATGGGAATATATTTTGATCACTCAATCAAAAGAATAGGTTCCATCTATATGGGATGAGAGGCCCAACCACAGAGTGTGGCTACAGGGAAGCTTTTCCTATTTTTTGCCCTCTGGGCATGGTATTTACAGAGATTCCAGCAACTGCTCCAGTATTCTCCTAACTAAGAGGTATTTCTGCACAGTAACAATAATTCTATCTATACAAGCGGAGAGCACACGGGCAAGTCCCTCGCAAATCTGCCCATGACACAACCATGGACGGTGCATTTTAAACTAAAAAATATCTCCAAAGATAGAGAAGTAAAGGTACCATTGAGCCATAAATTGTCACATTGATAAAACTAGAGAAAGTAAGGAGCATATTAAATGGAGATGTGCAAGGAAAAGGGTAACTTGGATTTTTCTTAAACACCATCCAGTAGCCCGTGTAAAGAAAACAGGCAGTAGTCGTGGTCAGCCGATTCCCATTCCTACGAGACGACTAACACACACTAGCACCAAAATCCAAACACATGCCCACAAGTCAAGCAATCTCCCCTGACCCAATCTTTCCCTTATGCCTTTCTCAAAAAAGAACACTATCTTTTACGCTACATCTTGGGAAGTACCAACGCGGAATTGGTCGGCCCCATCTACGAAAGTTTGGATGCCACAAAGAAGATTCTCACAGAGCCCAGCATCACGCCATGCGTGGTGGCTTGTGACGAGCTAAGAACCATCCGTGACCACGGTATGGCGTGCGGGGCTTTTCTTTGGGGTTGGGGTTGGGGTTATCTCGCCGTGACGTCGACCGACTAGGACGGGCCAAGGTCAAATATTTAACAAGTGGATGGTGACGCCAGAAGTTATCGGGCCACGCGGATCACCTGGTGGGCCCGTGACGCGGCCTCTGGGCCGGTCCATGGATTAGACTCGCACTCCGGAATCAACGGCCAACATATATGGATTCGGGTTTTAGCCGTTGATTGGCAGGTAAGGACGGTTGCCCTATCGCCGGCCGTTTGGTGGGCTCCACAAACGCAAAATAAGGAGAGCCCGCGGGCCCTTCCCCGCCCCGGCTTTCCAAACACCGGGGCTTTCCGGCTTTTGACTAAGAAAGTCTTTTGCTTTTCGGAGGCATTTATTTCCCCTAAAAGAAGGATTATTACGCGAATAAGGGTGATAAATTTTTATTTAAAAATATTTCTTAAAGCCATAATTAGATGAATATCTTTAAAGAGGAATTTGTATTGAATCGCACCTTTTAAGTACATGCATCTCTCTTACAAAGATAGCATGCTTTATACATTTACCTTTTCTAGAGGAGAAAAATATCAGGATTTCCCTTTTTGACAATGCTGGAGAAAAGTAATATCTGATTACGAATTTAAGAGATATTCTTATTTAAATAAAATTGTACTAAAATAATTCATGCAAAAAAATCATTTCTAAATAACAACTAATTTATAAGCCCTCAAAATCTTATGTTATTCGTTAAACATATCAGAGAATCCGAAACGACCCCAAAAGTATCCTGACAAAAAAAACAATCAATCTCCAAGAAAAGAACCTTTTTCGAATGAAAAGGGTTTCCAGAAATCTTTTTACTAAATGGACCGATTGTAAGGAGCTTTTCAAAAATTGACCAGCCAAAGGAGATTAGAATTAAGAAGAAAAGAAATATCAGCGAGACCAAACTCTTCATGACGGTGGCGATAAGATTAACAGTGTTGTCATACAGCTTCAAACTGCATGAAACACCAAGATTCCATGTCTAGCTAATTCTTTTTATATCTTCTGCGGAGTCCTCCTGACCTGCGAAACATATCCGCATCTTTTCGCTATTGCAATAAGTGATCTCCCCGTATCTTCCGGAAAAAAAATCCCGTATCATCACAGTTGCCCGAGCTCAGTTCGTGCCTCCTCCCACTATTCACCAAAAAAACTCCTCACGAAGAACTAACTATATGACGCATTCGGACTCTAGACTTCCTCTGCAAATTTTTTTTATAAAGGAAAACAAAAGCACATGAGCAGGGATAGTGGGACAACCAGATCGGTCCAACCACGGTTGCTGGCAAAGACACGAACTGGGTGCCGCGGACACTCTCCGTGCCCTGCCCGGCCCAGCGCGATGTCCGTAAACCTCGAACGCCTAAACGGTGGTAAAAATAAGAAAAAACTTGCACCGCCGAGATCAAATCCTACGGCTACTAGTTAAGATCGTAATAATAATAATAATAATAATAGAAAGAAAGGGTGGGGGCGGGGGAGGAGGTTTGGTCTCACCTTTCTCCGGCCGCAGTCGAGGTGGTTGATGATGGCCTCCACCAAGTCGCTGCCGGCGAAGCAGTTCTTCACGATCTTCATCTTGCTCAGGCGGTCCTGGATCGGCAACCGCTGCCGCAGCACCCTCACGATCCCCACCATGGCGTCCGCCCCTTCCTTCCCCACCCCGTCCTCTTCGTCGTCGAACCCGTAGACCGGCGCCTGCGGCGCCGAGTCGGGGCACCGCCGCCCCGCCATCTCCCGTAGCCGCCGGTCGAACTCCCCGCTGTTTCGCAGCGAGTTGAGAGCCACCAGGCCCCCCAGCAGCTTCTCGTTGAAGAACACCTGCGGCACAGAGGCGCTCCCCGCCCGCTCCATCAGCTCCTTCTCCCGCGCCGGGAACACGTCTATGTTGATCTCCACGTAGGGCAGTCCCTTCTCCCGGAAGAAGGACCGCACGGCCGTGCAGTCCCGACAGTTGGACCGGGAGAAGAAGCTGATCCGCCCCTTGAACGTGAGGTTCCCGTCGCCGACCGCGGCAGTAACGGCCTCGGATTCCTCCTTCGGCCGGACGATCACCCGGAGGCCGGAGAGGTTGAACTCGGTGACGACGGCGGCGGCGTCGGGCTGTTCCTTGAGGGAGGAGATCCGCCGGGCGAGCGCCGCCGAGAGCGTGCTTCCCCGCTCCCGGATGTACTTCCCGATGGCGGAGACGTCGAGGGGGGCGGCGGCGGCGGCGTTCTCGGAGAGGGACCGCTCCATGGGGCGGAAGTCCTCCCCGCCATTGGACACCGACTTGGTCAACCCCGGGGGCGCCTCCGGCTGGGGGAGGTGGGATGGCGGAGCCAGGAGCTTCTCCTCGCGGCTGATCACCTCACCCGCCGAGCTGTCGGAGTCCCCGTCCCCGCTCCACGACGGCGGCCGCCCGCCGTCGGAATCCTCATCGTTCCCGGACGACGTGTCGCCTAGCTTGCCGTCCGAATCGCCGGCCGAGAAGTCGCCATCATCGTCATCCCCGCCGGCGTCCGGCTCCTCGCTCGCGGGATTTTTTCGGCAGCTGTCACGGTGGAGATCGGCGGCGGTGAGGTCTCGTTGGTGCTTGCCGTCCATAAGCGGAGGTGGTGGCGCCCCGTCGAGGACAGGGGTGGGTGTAGTAGCCTTAGGCTCCTCCACTTCAGAGCATGCCATAGCGCGGGGGAAGCCCTATCGGAACGCAGGGACGCCCCGGACCGTTCGCCGCGGGACTCGGGAGACCAGTGAAACGGTTGCCGAGACGAATGGTGAGAGAGAGAAGGGTTTAAAACGGGGGGGGGGGTGGAGAGATCCGAGGAGGAGAGAAGCGGTGGAAGGGACATACACAAGAGTACGGCCCGCAATGCCAATTATCATAATATTGCTGCTACAATAAATAGAAAGGGGGAGGGAGGCTATAAACGTAATTAGAAATTGAGGAAACCTTCGAACGGAAGAGGTCAAAGGAGAGCAGGCCCGGAGGACTCCCCCCGAGCCGTCACCGTCGTCACTTACGAAGCCCTGGAGGCCCGGTCGCCGGCGGCAACGTATGCATAAGAAAAGTACGAGTAGATAATATGGAATTTAAATTAATAAAATAACTTTAATCTTTATTGCTGATTTTTTGGAAAATATGTTTCTTTTAAGATTTGAATTGATTTATAAAAGAAAAAAAATCCCTGTACCTCTTAAATCTTTCAAAAGTATTTCTATATTCTTATTTTTATTTTTTATTATAATATTTTAAAAAACAATCATTGTGCCCTTCCGCATGAATATTAAAATATTTTTTATTTTAAGTAATTTTAAAGATACCAGCATAATGTCTCTTTTTTTTAAAAATCAAAATATTATGATCAATACGATAATGATAAAGATATAAAAATAATTTCATAATATTTCAAGAGTGTAGAGATAATTGTCTCTTTATAAGATTGTCACTCTCATTTTTGCATCATTTTAAACAATCTCGTTACATCGCAATACTTACAAAATATCTTTACATTTGTTTTGTTATTTGTCAACATTCTAGTAAGATGTTTTATCTAATTTTAATTAAAGTTTAATTAAAATAAAAATATCAAATATCTTTGACCTCTCTCAAAATATCTCTTTTACAAGTAATACTATGGTGCCACGTCACTTATCACACTTTTATCACTTTGACTTCAGCAATCTCATCACGAGAGATGTAACAATTAAGATGAGAAATTTATAGTTAGTGTTCTTGAACATGAGAGTATTTGATTTTTAGATTAAAAGATAAAGAGAATGAGAAAAGGTGTGATAAATAGTGTGACACCTTTACATGATACGTAAAAAATCTTTCTAAAGACATTTTTATTCAAATATCTAATTTTGTAGACGAGCTAAATGTCCGTCATATGTTGATCAAGCTAGTCATAAGAGTATTTTTTAAATTAAGTTAACTTAATAACATCATTAAACGTAATATAAAATAAGACTAATAATTCTATAAAGAAAATCAACTCGTGGGAAGATATATAAATCTTCTTCCTTTCACTTTGCACATTTCCGAAGTCTGGCTCTGAATCACCATGCGGAGTCGTGGAGGACTCAGGGGCTGCCACGTGGCACGAGAAGCTGCAAGCGAGCTTTGCATGGTTCTTCTCCATCTGTCGTGTTACTTGCCTGCGACAGAAAGCTCGTGGTTAGGTCTTCTGGCCGCTCTGACGCGTACACTTATCCGATTTGGCACCATCCCCGGCCGTCGGATCGTGGACGGAGCTCGCTCGTTGCTTCGTACCGTACCCGGCCTCATTCGCTACAGGGCCCCACTTTAGTTAGGCATCCCCTCCTTCATTTGTTCTCGCTGCCCTCCGGCCGTTGGTGAGGGGGGGGTGGGCGGGTGGGTGTGTGAGGTGGGGAGTGGTTTCCACGCCGTGGGCGTGCGGCACGGGACTCGTCCATGTCCGCCTTACGAGCCGCTGTGTTGAATGCTTCGTGCGAACGAGTAACAAAATGATAAATAAATAATCGATCTTAGCCTTCAATGACGGGTTTTTCTTGATCCATTCCGCCCACATGTTGTAATATATTTTAATCAACCAATATGTCATGCATAGATAGTACATGTAATGCTTGCATGTAATTTTTTAGCCATTTTGTTAATGGACGTAAATGACCCCCATATGTTTGTTATGCAGACGTATACTCCTCCTGACTTGATGAACGGTGTACATAAGACATATGTACAGATTAACCGTATAGACAACTATTTAGATATACATACTCAAGATGATACAGCAGAATTTTCGCCGATATCGCATAACCTAAGGAGGTATTTGCAAAAAGATTAATCTTAACTTTGAATCAAAACTCTAGTTAGCGAGACATAGCCTTGAAGGAACTAAAGATATCCATTTCTTTGATATCTATCGTTTATTTTTTATATAATAGGAAATTTGTAATATTTTGCATACAATACTCTCAATTGTTGAGTAAAAACAAAACTTAACTTTGTGTATTTCATAAATTGTGAGATTATGTAGTATATACATTTTTGTGTTAAAAATAAAAACTTGATCAATAAATAAATAAGGTCGAATATGCATGTCTAATAATGTAGCGCATATGTATCAAAGAAATGTACCGTGTGTATCAGTAGTCACGTCATTGGCCATTGATCAAATACGTAGAGGTGAAAAAAATGATTTTTCGAGTCTCGTATCACACTTTTAAAATTTATTTAATTGGAGAATAACGTCTAGTCACCCGTGAAAACATGCAAACACCAGGAAGAAGGCATCAGAAGGAGTTATCGGTGTTATCTCAGGAGACAACCCTTCGATGATTAAGTAAGGACCGTGACCAGGTGAACAACAACAAGTAACAAAGCAGATGAGAGAGCGTAAGAGTGGAGTAGTCAAGCTTGAGAGTCGGAGATAAGTCCTTAGAGGATATCGTCATGCTCTGCAAGTGCTCGCCGTGTTCAGATCTTGCTCGGAGGTTAACTCTCTCTGGTATCTCCTTCTTCTTCTACGTGTCTGAGCGTTTCTCTATGCGTGTGCGAGTAGGGGTCTTTTGTTGGGTTGAAGTAGAATGGGAGTGTTCTTAAGAAAGGGAAACTCAAAGGTTTATCCAAAGAGTGCTACCTCAAGTGTTGTGTTTTGTATGGGGACTTTAGTCCCACATTGGAAAACACAAAGAGGTGAGGGGACCTTATAGTTCCTAGAGACCCCTGGACTATGTCTTATAGACAATAGTGGAGGTAAGCTAGGACCTATCACACGCACGCACGCGCTAGGCCGGGCCGGGCTGGGCGGGCGCGCGTGTGTGAGGTGCGGGTCCAGCCGGCTTGCCCTGGCACCTTTTTAGATTTCTTTTTACTGTTTTACCCTTTCTTGGAGAGTAAGAGGGGTCTCCGAACGGTTTTTGTTTGGAGGCGGAACGTCGCGGGCGTGGGTATTTACAGGAGTGATTAGCATTACCCTAATTACGGTTATCCTGTTTTTGCTGTTCTACTTCCCCGAGGAATCGCTCGCGCTCCGCTCTCTCTCTCTCGTCTCCGTCGGTCGCAGCCGCTGCTCTGCCTCCCTTGCACATCACCAACGTCGTTCGGCCATCGACGTCTACTTCGTCGTTGTTCGCGCACAGACGACGCTCTCTACTGCTGTCTTTCGTCGGTGATCGGTGCATGTTCTTCGACCTATATATTTTTCCTTTTACGAAGAGATCTAGGTTTCTCGCATAGCATTTTCTTTAGATTCTTAAGAGTGCGCTTAAGGGTCTTGTGTTAGTAGTCGTATCCTGGGGGAAGACCACCATACTCATCGCACCGTTCTTGTGAGGGGTGATATATTCTCTAAGGGGAGTCTCTTTGAGACGCTTCTACTCCATATTATTTACTTGTTCTGCAACCATGTTTTATACTATAATCATGCTTATTAATTTTGTTTCTTGGCCGTTCTTTGTTGAATCAACCCCATATGCATGTATACTCTGGTTTGCCTTGTATGTATTATGGTCCGGTTGTTGCCATGATGTTGCCGCATTACACTGTTTATTCCCAACAGTCTTAGAGAAGATATCTTTCATGGCATCGTCATCTTCAATGAGTTTTGGAACCAGGGTGGACATGTCTGGGATGTCCGCGAAATTTGCCGGGCAACACTTTAAGCGTTGGCAACAACGCATGAAGATGTGGTTCACCATGGTTGGCCTAATCTCATTGTTAGAGTCGGACCCCCCTATGATAGATGAAAACGACCAAGAGAGTGCTAAGAAGGTTGAAGAATGGACCACTAAAGACAGGTTAGGACATGTGTGCATTCTAACTGCACTGTCGGATGTCCTGTTTGATGTCTATAGCACTTCCACCTTCAACACTACTAAAGCTCTATGGAATGAACTTGATCGGAAGTACAATACCGAGGACCAAGGTCTGGAAAAGTACTCCGTGGGCAAGTTCCTTAAATTCCAGATGGTTGAGAATAAGTCTATAGGGGAGCAGGCACATGAGCTTCTACTTATGTTCCATGGTTTGGCTGAGGCAGACATGAAAATGCCTGAAAAGCTCCAAGTCATGTGCATCATAGAGAAATTGCCTAGATCCTGGGAGGATTTTGGCATGGGCCTCAAGCACCGCAAAGGGGCTATCTCTCTTGATGATTTGATGAGGGCTGTAGCCATTGAAGAGGAACATAGGAAGGAAAAGCCCAATATGCCTGTGGATGCAAGTGCAAATCTAGTGATGAAGCATAAGGGTAAAGATCCAAAAGGCAAGGTCAAGGTTGATTCCACTGTTCAGATGAAACCTAAGGGAAAGATAAAGAAGAAGAAGGTACTGGGACAGTGCTGTAATTGTGGTGACAAGGGTCACATGCGCAATGATTGTCCTAAAAAGAAGGAAAAATTGCTTAACAAAGCCATGCTGACCCATGAAATTCTAGCACAGGTCCATGTGGTGACTGGGGGATCTTCTTCTGGTATGGAGTATGTTTCTCTAAATCCTCAATTATTTACTATTTATGAACCAAATGAGTGGTTGGTGGACACTGGAGCCAATGTGCATCTATGTGCTGACAGGGCTAATTTTGTGTCTTATCAGGCAACCCATGATCGCTCCGTGACAATGGGAAATAGAAGTACAGCTAGGGTGTTAGGAGTTGGACGTGTGAACCTGAAGTTTATTTCAGGGCGTGTTCTTACTCTTTCCTTAGTGTACCTTGTTCCTAGTGTTAAGAGGAATATTTTATCTGGTTCTGTTTTAGTAAGGGAGGGTTATGAACTGAACTTTAAATGTAATAAAGTTGTTTTACTCTATCTGAAGACTTTTATTGCGAAAGGTTATCTTTCTGATGGTTTGTTTAAAATCTTTGTGGATCATGTGATGAACAGAAATGTGAATGATAGTGCTTCAATTTATACTTCTGTTCCTATTGCTTATAATGTTATAGATTCATCTGAATTATGGCATGCCCGTCTAGGTCATCTTAATTTCAATTCTTTGAAACGTATGATGAACCTGAAATTGATTCCCGAGCATACTGTTGATAAAACTAAGAAATGTGATATCTGTGTACAGGCTAAATAACCCAGAAAACCTTTTCATTCTGTGGTTAGAGATTCAGATATTCTGGATCTGGTGCATTCAGATATTTGTGAGTTTAATGGTGTGTTGACTAGGGATCATAAAAAGTATTTCATTACCTTTATTGATGACTGTAGTAGATACTGTTATGTGTATTTGCTTAGATCTAAGGATGAGGCTTTGCAAAAGTTTATCATCTTTAAGAAGGAAGCAGAAACACAATCTGGCAGAGTTCTTAAGAGGTTGAGGTCAGACAGAGGAGGAGAGTATACTTCTAGTCTGTTTGTGGAATATTGCCAAGATCATGGCATTATTCATGAAACAACCGCCCCATACTCTCCTCAGTCTAATGGGATAGCAGAAAGGAAGAACCGGGTATTCATAGACATGGTCAACTCTCTCCTGCAGAGTTCGGGACTACCAAAGTATATGTGGGGGGAAGCTTTGAATACGGCTTGCCTTATTCTGAATCATATTCCCTTGAAACATAGAGATAGTAGTCCAATTGAACTTTGGAGAGATAGGAAACCTAGTTTAAAATTTCTCAAAGTGTGGGGGTGCCTTGCAAAGGTACTTGTTCCTGAGCACAAGAGAAAGAAACTAGGGCCTAAGACAGTTGACGCCGTCTTTCTAGGCTATGCTGAAAATAGCTATGCATACAGGTTTCTGGTTATTAAATCAGAAATTCCCGGTATAGAGATTAACACCATAGCCGAGTATCGAGATGCCACGTTCTTCGAAAATATTTTTCCCATGAAGACTGGTTTACCTCAACATTTCACTTCTAAGACTGTAGCCTCTACATCTGATTCTATTCCAGAACATGTGGAAAGAATGACAAATGTGGGGGCTGATGCGTCCGAACCTAATCCTGATACTTGTGATCAAGAAGAGGTTGAACCAAGAAGGAGTAAAAGACAAAGGGTAGCCAAGGATTATGGAAGTGATTTTGTTACTTTCCAGATCACGGGTGACCCCCCAACCTTTCGAGATGCCATGGCTTCACCGGAAGCAAGGCACTGGAAGGATGCCATTAAGAGTGAGATAGATTCCATTCTTGCTAATGGCACTTGGGTGTTAGTTGATCCTCCTCCTGGTTCAAAGATCATTGGATGCAAATGGGTCTTTAAGAAGAAACTAAAGCCAGATGGAACCATTGACAAGTATAAAGCTAGGCTTGTGGCTAAGGGTTTCAAACAAATGGAGGGGATAGATTACTTTGATACCTATTCCCCTGTCACTAGGATGACCACAATCAGAGTGCTTGTAGCACTGGCTTCCTTATACAATCTGACTGTCCATCAAATGGATGTCAAGACTGCCTTCCTTAATGGTGATCTTGATGAAGAGATTTATATGGATCAGCCTGAAGGATTTGTGGCTCCAGGTAGTGAAAACCAAGTTTGTAGACTTATTAAGTCTCTATATAGTTTGAAACAAGCCCCTAAACAATGGCATGAAAAGTTTGACATAACTATCATGTCATTTGGCTTTGTAGTCAATGAGTTTGACAAGTGTATCTATCACAAAGTTAAGGGTAATGAATATGTAATCTTATGCCTATATGTAGATGATATCTTGTTATTTAGAAGCAATTTGAGAATTATAATTGAGACTAAATCATTCTTAAGTAGCAGATTTGAAATGAAGGATATGGGTGAGGCAAATATAATTCTGGGGCTGACTCTCATTAGATCAGCTGAAGGGATAGTAATTTCTCAATCTCACTATGTTGAGAAAGTTTTGGAGAAATTTGGCTATCAGAATTGCAAAGCTGTCTGTACACCCTATGATCCTTCTAGAATTTTCTGCAAGAACAAGAGTGATGATCATGTGTCTCAATTACGGTATTCTCAGGTTATAGGAAGCTTAATGTATCTTGCAAACTGTACTAGACCAGACATTTCATATGCTGTGTCTAAACTCAGTAGATACACGAGCTGTCCTGACCATACTCACTGGGAAGGCTTGGATAGGGTACTGAGGTACCTAAAAGGTACCATGACCTTGGGCTTGCATTTTCAAAGATTCCCTGCTGTTCTTGAGGGATATAGTGATGCAAGCTAGATAGCTGAAAACTCATGGAGCAATGGTGTCACAGGGTATGTTTTTACTCTGGGAGGTGGTGCAGTCGCCTGGAGGTCGACTAAACAAACCATCTTGTCTCGGTCTACTTTTGAGGCTGAATTATGTGCTTTGGACACAACTGGTTTGGAGGCTGAATGGATCAGAGGTCTTCTGTCTGAACTTCCTCTGATTAGTCAGTCTATACCTGCGATCTCTGTGCATTGTGACAATATGACCACAATTGCAAAGGTCAAAAGTTCAAAGTACAATAAAAAAGAAAGGAGACACATTCATCTCAGACTTAAGTCTGTAAGGGAATTAGTGTCTCAGGGAGTGATAGCTGTGGACTTTGTTGGTACCAAGGATAATATAGCTGATCCTCTGACTAAAGGACTTAATAAAAGTCAAGTTCAAAAGTTTAGGATGGGGATGTGATGCGGAACGGGACTAAAAAGGACTGGACCTACTATGAAGACCAAGTGCGGCCAGCACTCACACGTGACAAGGCAAGCCGAGAGATCGACCTCCGTACTATTCCTCCGAAGAGAGGCGTCTCTCAACAAGAAACCCAAGTCCACGGCCGTCCCTATGAGGGAAACGAGTGGATCAAAGCAGCAAAGGGAGCCGACGCGCAACTATGGGAGTCTAGTCCGAGCTCGGTGCTCGACTAGGGCCACGGAATGGTGCTCTCAACTCGCAAAACCCACGGTGAATTGAATATGTAGCTAGGATCCTACACTCGCACGCTGCATAATCGAGAGCATACTAGCAAAGCAAATGCCAAGGGAAGGAACGTCGCACGTACCTCCACGCCTAGGCGTGGGGAAGGAACCCCGGCCGAGACCAACAACCCCGATACACGTAGAAGTAATAATACACAATTGACCCAAAATGCCCACTCCTCGCAGGGAGGTAACAGGCTACAAACAGAGGAGTCGGGGCTGCCGATGCACGGGCTGACGGGCAGCACTCGGTGAAGGGGTGGGCCGCGAGGAGGTCCCGGGTAGCTCTGCGAACTGCTGAAAGAACGTCCACCTCTGGAGGGGCTGAGGTGGCAGGAGTCCCCGGTACCTTGCTATCGTGGGGTCGCTCCTCCGGAAAGAAGAAGGATGTCGCCGATCCTCGGGGAAGCCTCTGGAGTGCGTTCGGAAGGAGGGGACAGGTTGCTGGCCAACCTGCACAAGTCCGCCAAACAGCCCGGGGGCGACTCCGGTAAGCGCCCTTAATCACGTCCTGGACCTGCGAAATTCAGCGAGGGCGCTGGTGGGGATGTCCCACAGGCGCCCGTGGAAGGAGAACTGCAGTCGAGGCCGATGGTGACCGTGGCAATTCGTCAAACACCTGGCGTGCAGTCGGACTTCCTGTCTGCCCACACCGGTAGAGACCAGGAGAACAGTCGGTACGCAGGCTTCCGGACAGATTTAGGGATGGGGTTTTCTCTGGTGGGTAGCTTACAGGTAGGGCTAACAGATGACCAAGGTAGCGGGGGTGGTGCCTTGGAGGATTTGGGCGTGGGCGGGGTGGAAAGTGGGGGTCGCAGCCTGCACTTCAGGGCAGTCAGGTCTGTGAACCCGAGATGGGATATGAGGGCGTAGGGGTGCGGATGGAATTCTGACCAGGGGCGGCCACTGGAGATGGAGTGGTGTGTGTGGAGATAGCCCTCCAATTTTCAGGCCATTCCAGTAAGGGGAGGTGGTGGTCCCTTTGGAGGGTACTGCGGATCTGTCCCGCCGGGTTACTGTAGCGCCCAGAGGAGGACCGAAAGTAGCCACAAAGGGAAGTTTCAGCCCCAATGGAGTTTTGGGATGAAACCACCACGAATGGTTCGGGGACAGGGAGAGGAACAACTTATGTGAAGAGGTTGTGGTCTATCGGAGAAGGAACGGGGGTGCACACGGGTGTCCAAGGCGACTCTGATCACAGGCGAGTCTGTCCCGGGAGCAGCCTGCGCGACGAAAGTGTCTACAAAGACAACTTCCTCTGTGATTCGAGTTTTGGGACAAGGCCGGTGGGGTTGGAAGGGGGACTTGTAGGGGAAGAAAAGTTTAGAAGAAAGCCAGACGGTTTGCCCACAGAGAGGGTTCGTACCGACGTGATCTTTGGACCCCTAGCTTGCAGGCAGAGCAGGTGCATCCGAGATTGGATTGAACGCCACCGAGCTTGACGTCGTCTCGCCGCTTGGATCTCTCTCCGACATGGGATGAAGAGACTCGCTTCACAGCACGATCCTCACCTCACCAGGACCTCCTTCTCAAGGGAGTCGCACCCAGGAGTTGGAGATGGAGGAAGAAGAAGATGGGGGATAGGGGAAGAGAGGGGCGTCGCACCCCTTGGGGAAGGATGGAGAAGGTCGCCCTCTCCTTGGTGGTGGCTGCGCACAAGGTTTCTCACAAATTAATTCTTCATTATCCTTTCAAAGAAAAAAATACAAGGTTTATATATGGGGAGGGGAGGTGCTAGGGTTGAAACCCTAGCCAAGAGGGAGGGGAGGGGGATGCGCCACATGGCATGGGGAAAGGGGGGGCGCAACAAGGCAAGGGGGGGGGGGGAGGGCCGCACCCCTCTTCCTATAATCTAGGAGAGGGGCGGCTGCCACCTTCCAAGAGGAGGGAAAAGAGTTGGGCGCCCAAAACCCTAACCCTAGGTGGGCTAAGCAAGGGAGTGGGTGGCCAGCCCATATGGGCCAGAGATTGAACCAAAAAAAATGGCCCAATAGCCCTATCTCCTATCTAATAAGCATAAAATGGTCCAACTAAAACCTAATTTGCTCCAAATGGCCTACAAAGGTCCACACAACTAATAAAAGTGTCCACGCAGGGACTAATCCAAGGCCCAACATGGCCTAAAGCATAAAATAACTAAAGATAGCTCTACTAGTCTGCCAAGTGGTCGCCGAGCCAAAGGGATGCCGGCATGCTCCGTGTGCTCCGTCGAGTGATGCGGCGCGTGTCCTCACCAATTCTCCCCGGGTGGGAAGAACTCGACCCCGTCGAGTAAGGGTCACGGTCGCTCAAGTAACGCTCCAGCAGGTCCGGGTCGATCCGCTCCAGCTCTCCACGTGTGATCCAGGTGTCGTCTGTCGCAGGGCGCCCTCTCCAACGCACTAGAAAGCGCTGGTAGGCTCCGCTCCTGGTCGTGGTCACCTGCTCATCCAGTATGCAATCTATATGCTCGCGTGTCTGTAAAGGGGCTGGAGGAGGTGGGCGCTCAGAAGGTGAAATGCTCTCAACAGGAGGGGTAGGCCCAAAAAGCTCGCTGGGAATCACCGCGGGATCCCGATATGCCACCAGATCTGAGACATTGAACGTCGAGCTGATCCCATAGTCGTCTGGCAGCTCAATCTCATACGCATTCGACCCTACTCGCTTCAGAACTCGGAAGGGTCCTCCACCGCGGTCCTGGAGTTTCTTCACGGCCCCCGAAGGGAACCGTTCAGGTCTAACCCTGATCATGACGTACTCTCCCACTTGGAACTCACGGGTGCGTCGATGCGCATCAACTAGATCCTTATAACGTGCGTTGCTGGCCTCGAGGTGGTGATGATGCAGACTCCGAACTAGCTGCGTTGACTCATACCTATGTGAATGCAGTGGTGGTCCTGGACATCCAAACATGGATCTAACATGCCTATGACGTCTACCTGACTTGACAACATGGGGAGGGCCTGGACAACCAAAGTAGAACCTAGCATGCACATGTGTCCTATGACATATGGTAGACTCAGAAGGATGAATAATCCCAAGCTTACTCATGACATCTCCCCTATATGACGATGGACATGGTGAAACATGGGGAAGAGACATGTGCCCCTGGCCTCCTAAGCTCGGGCATCTGGATGCCGGTAAGGTGAGGTGTTGACTAGAAGGCCTAGGTGGTGTATGATAGTGGACCTCCTCGACAAGGTGGGGAAAAGAATATGGGTCGAGAGGCTCACTAGGGAGGGGATCGAAAGGGTCAAAGAAATGATGACCCCTCCCGACAGGTCCCTTCACTATACTTGCCCATGTGCGACATTCGTCCAGGTGCAGATAATCACCTTCAGGCACTCTCATGTATGGGGCAAGGGGCTCATGAGGAAGGCAAGGAAGGCAAGGTTCCTCCCTCGGGACCGTGAAACCATAAGCGGGGACAAAATCAACCTCCACGGGTATAGGAAATAATAAAAGGACCTCGGATGTGATATGTCCTATGGTGTAGACCGAGGTAATAGACCCCAAAGCAGAGAGTGTAAAGCTATGACTATAGGGTTGGTCAGACCCTAAGGTCAACATGTAAGTCAACTCCCATTGATAATCTAAACTCCTAAGGAAGTCCTTCACATTTTCAAGAAAGCAGAAGGACCGAAAAGTGGTGTGAAAGGAGTTAAGGGGTATTATTGGGAGGGCTGGTCCCATGGGTGTATAGCAAGGAATGGAGACATCTAGAAGTGGACCCTCCCTTAGCCAGCTAGCTAAAGACTCTCCAATGACCAGTTCACCCTCGGAAGGTAAGAATGTCTCTATATGAGGGTCTAAGGGTGAAGCCTCTCTCTCGGGAGGGGAAACGGAGTCCTCTATGATGTGGAGGGGATCACTCCCTAACTCCTCAACCTCAGTTAGGTACTCCTCAATCAACTCCTGTTCAGCCTCGTAACTCACTGGAACAAACCCAGGTGATGACAGGGAGGTGGTCAGCGTAACGCCGTCATGGAAGACAAACTCACCGGGAAGGTGAGATGGGTGTAAGGTGCAGGTCCTCCTATCCAGGTCGATGGTCGCACTTCTTTCCTCCAACCAAGTTCGCCCTAAAATGATGCATGGACCAGCAAGTGTGCTGATCTTGCACCAAGCGCCATCGAAATATTTAACGGGGCCAAACCACCGTTGAAACTCGATAAAAGCTAAACCATCACGGAGAACAATCTCCCCAGTCTTAGAGAGTGACTCAACAATGTCTTGTGAGACACAGTTAGACGACACCCTACTGATGAAGTCGATCTCCGTATGCATCCCATTAGGTAGGATGGCAGTGGACATGACAGGGCGCTGGAATGACTCGGTCATCGGTATAGGGATCGGGTCTCCCGACGACTGAGTGGTAGGGGCGACACTTAGGGGTCGTACCATAAGAGCATCGAATCGGGCCAATAGGGATGACGATGCATGGGCTCGAGGAATCGCCATGGGGCTGGCGGGAAGCTGGACATGCAAGACTCAACGAGACAAGGACAAAACTCTAACTAGACACAAACCTAACATTACAATGCAATGGTGGGTTACCTAGATGAACTAAGAAACTCAATGCAACCTAGATAACTCTAAGGCCTCAATTGCACCCTAGACAACCTAAAGACTCGAATGACCTAAGACCCCAATTTGTTAGAACAAACTGGTTCCCTAAGCTCTGATACCAAATTTGATGCGGAACGGGACTAAAAAGGACTGGACCTACTATGAAGACCAAGTGCGGCCAGCACTCACACGTGACAAGGCAAGCCGAGAGATCGACCTCCGTACTATTCCTCCGAAGAGAGGCGTCTCTCAACAAGAAACCCAAGTCCACGGCCGTCCCTATGAGGGAAACGAGTGGATCAAAGCGGCAAAGGGAGCCGACGCGCAACTATGGGAGTCTAGTCCGAGCTCGGTGCTCGACTAGGGCCACGGAATGGTGCTCTCAACTCGCAAAACCCACGGTGAATTGAATATGTAGGCAAGCCGGTGTGACCGACTAACGTGAAATCCCTCCGGGCGGAGGCGTCTCTCAACAGAACTCCGAACCACGGCCGTCCCACGGAGGGAGGCGCGACGGGGTCACAACGGGCGAGAAGCCGCTGGACGACACGGGAGTCTAGTCCGAGCTCAGTGCTCGACTAGGGCCAAGGGAAAAGGCCGCTCTCGTCTCTCTCAACCAGCAGTAATAAATGAAACTAGCTAGGCCCTACACTCACTCGCGCGGCACAATCGAGAGCATACTAGCAAAGCAAATGCCAAGGGAAGGAACGTCGCACGTACCTCCACGCCTAGGCGTGGGGAAGGAACCCCGGCCGAGACCAACAACCCCGATACACGTAGAAGTAATAATACACAATTGACCCAAAATGCCCACTCCTCGCAGGGAGGTAACAGGCTACAAACAGAGGAGTCGGGGCTGCCGATGCACGGGCTGACGGGCAGCACTCGGTGAAGGGGTGGGCCGCGAGGAGGTCCCGGGTAGCTCTGCGAACTGCTGAAAGAACGTCCACCTCTGGAGGGGCTGAGGTGGCAGGAGTCCCCGGTACCTTGCTGTCGTGGGGTCGCTCCTCCGGAAAGAAGAAGGATGTCGCCGATCCTCGGGGAAGCCTCTGGAGTGCGTTCGGAAGGAGGGGACAGGTTGCTGGCCAACCTGCACAAGTCCGCCAAACAGCCCGGGGGCGACTCCGGTAAGCGCCCTTAATCACGTCCTGGACCTGCGAAATTCAGCGAGGGCGCTGGTGGGGATGTCCCACAGGCGCCCGTGGAAGGAGAACTGCAGTCGAGGCCGATGGTGACCGTGGCAATTCGTCAAACACCTGGCGTGCAGTCGGACTGCCTGTCTGCCCACACCGGTAGAGACCAGGAGAACAGTCGGTACGCAGGCTTCCGGACAGATTTAGGGATGGGGTTTTCTCTGGTGGGTAGCTTACAGGTAGGGCTAACAGATGACCAAGGTAGCGGGGGCGGTGCCTTGGAGGATTTGGGCGTGGGCGGGGTGGAAAGTGGGGGTCGCAGCCTGCACTTCAGGGCAGTCAGGTCTGTGAACCCGAGATGGGATATGAGGGCGTAGGGGTGCGGATGGAATTCTGACCAGGGGCGGCCACTGGAGATGGAGTGGTGTGTGTGGAGATAGCCCTCCAATTTTCAGGCCATTCCAGTAAGGGGAGGTGGTGGTCCCTTTGGAGGGTACTGCGGATCTGTCCCGCCGGGTTACTGTAGCGCCCAGAGGAGGACCGAAAGTAGCCACAAAGGGAAGTTTCATCCCCAATGGAGTTTTGGGATGAAACCACCACGAATGGTTCGGGGACAGGGAGGGGAACAACTTATGTGAAGAGGTTGTGGTCTATCGGAGAAGGAACGGGGGTGCACACGGGTGTCCAAGGCGACTCTGATCACAGGCGAGTCTGTCCCGGGAGCAGCCTGCGCGACGAAAGTGTCTACAAAGACAACTTCCTCTGTGATTCGAGTTTTGGGACAAGGCCGGTGGGGTTGGAAGGGGGACTTGTAGGGGAAGAAAAGTCTAGAAGAAAGCCAGACGGTTTGCCCACAGAGAGGGTTCGTACCGACGTGATCTTTGGACCCCTAGCTTGCAGGCAGAGCAGGTGCATCCGAGATTGGATTGAACGCCACCGAGCTTGACGTCGTCTCGCCGCTTGGATCTCTCTCCGACATGGGATGAAGAGACTCGCTTCACAGCACGATCCTCACCTCACCAGGACCTCCTTCTCAAGGGAGTCGCACCCAGGAGTTGGAGATGGAGGAAGAAGAAGATGGGGGATAGGGGAAGAGAGGGGCGTCGCACCCCTTGGGGAAGGATGGAGAAGGTCGCCCTCTCCTTGGTGGTGGCTGCGCACAAGGTTTCTCACAAATTAATTCTTCATTATCCTTTCAAAGAAAAAAATACAAGGTTTATATATGGGGAGGGGAGGTGCTAGGGTTGAAACCCTAGCCAAGAGGGAGGGGAGGGGGATGCGCCACATGGCATGGGGAAAGGGGGGGCGCAACAAGGCAAGGGGGGGGGGAGGGCCGCACCCCTCTTCCTATAATCTAGGAGAGGGGCGGCTGCCACCTTCCAAGAGGAGGGAAAAGAGTTGGGCGCCCAAAACCCTAACCCTAGGTGGGCTAAGCAAGGGAGTGGGTGGCCAGCCCATATGGGCCAGAGATTGAACCAAAAAAAATGGCCCAATAGCCCTATCTCCTATCTAATAAGCATAAAATGGTCCAACTAAAACCTAATTTGCTCCAAATGGCCTACAAAGGTCCACACAACTAATAAAAGTGTCCACGCAGGGACTAATCCAAGGCCCAACATGGCCTAAAGCATAAAATAACTAAAGATAGCTCTACTAGTCTGCCAAGTGGTCGCCGAGCCAAAGGGATGCCGGCATGCTCCGTGTGCTCCGTCGAGTGATGCGGCGCGTGTCCTCACCAGGATGGGACTGAAACCCATCAGTTGTTCTCCTGCAGTGGCAACCCAACCTATCTGAGTAGAGATCCTACAAAGTAGGTCCAATGTGGTAATAACAAGTTGCTGAGAGGACTGGAAGGCACTTAATTTAGATAGATACTTTGTATCTGAGTTCCTCCCCTGTAATCCTAAACAAGCTAGTGCCTGTTACTGCAAGCTAAGGTTGAGTTATACACTCTTAATGGGTTCAAGCTTGGCAAGGCAGGATGTTAGTAGTGCATCCTTGGAGAAGCCCACCTAAGTGAGTACTACTGTGCGGCCGCAGTTAAAGAGTTGGGTTATTCTTGAAAATGCTCATGAATCAGGACAGGGAGCATGGCCTTTAATAGCGCCAGTTACTCTTTTTGCTACCAATGAAACCTTATACCATGTTGTTTTCCTATAAGTAACCTTCACATCAAGAATCAAGTTCAAGATTTAATTCACTTCGATTCTGTGGGGGGTGAAAATTGGAACACTTAGGTGAAGGTTCAAACCTGAAAGGTACCTTTACTGAAAGCATGATATGTTTATGTCTCTTCTGTATGTTCCCTTTCTCAAACCTTGAGTTTGTGGGGGAATGTTGGGTTGAAGTAGAATGGGAGTGTTCTTAAGAAAGGGAAACTCAAAGGTTTATCCAAAGAGTGCTACCTCAAGTGTTGTGTTTTGTATGGGGACTTTAGTCCCACATTGAAAAACACAAAGAGGTGAGGGGACCTTATAGTTCCTAGGGACCCCTGGACTATGTCTTATAGACAATAGTGGAGGTAAGCTAGGACCTATCACACGCACGCACGCGCCGGGCCGGGCCGGGCGGGGCGGGCGCGCGTGTGTGAGGTGCGGGTCCAGCCGGCTTGCCCTGGCACCTTTTTGGATTTCTTTTTACTGTTTTACCATTTCTTGGAGAGTAAGAGGGGTCTCCGAACGATTTTTGTTTGGAGGCGGAACGTCGCGGGCGTGGGTATTTACAGGAGTGATTAGCATTACCCTAATTACGGTTATCCTATTTTTGCTGTTCTACTTCCCCGAGGAATCGCTCGCGCTCCGCTCTCTCTCTCTCGTCTCCGTCGGTCGCAGCCGCTGCTCTGCCTCCCTTGCACATCACCAACGTCGTTCGGCCATCGACGTCTACTTCGTCGTTGTTCGCGTATAGACGACGCTCTCTACTGCTGTCTTTCGTCGGTGATCGGTGCATGTTCTTCGACCTATATATTTTTCCTTTTACGAAGAGATCTAGGTTTCTCGCATAGCATTTTCTTTCTTAAGGGTGCGCTTAAGGGTCTTGTGTTAGTAGTCGTATTCTGGGGGAAGACCACCATACTCATCGCACCGTTCTTGTGAGGGGTGATATCTTCTCTAAGGGGAGTCTCTTTGAGACGCTTCTACTCCATATTATTTACTTGTTCTGCAACCATATTTTATACTATAATCATGCTTATTAATTTTGTTTCTTGGCCGTTCTTTGTTGAATCAACCCCATATGCATGTATACTCTGGTTTACCTTGTATGTATTATGGTCCGATTGTTGCCATGATGTTGCCGCATTACACTGTTTATTCCCAACATCTTTGTATCTCGGTCTGTGTGTCTTCCTCCCCTTGTCATTTGATTGGATGTCTATTTATATCAGTTGTCATGGCAGTGGAGACTCATCCCTTAATAGGAAAAGGTGTGAGTCGTGAGATAACATCTCCTCACGATCATGGAGAGTTTCTAGTTATGTGCACGTTTATTCGGGCCGTGGGGTCTTAAGGCGAGTCTTATACCGCTCTTGGTGTGTACTCGCTCTTACTGGAGTAGAGACCGACAATAGCGGGAGTAACGTTCGAGTGTAACGTTCGTTCGTTGGAGAGTCACCCGGCGCCCGAGATACCCGTGTCAATACCCCTTGTGGGCTGACAGATCTCTGTCCGTCTTCATTGGGCTACCTGACGTGAGCTGTTAACTATCGTACGCCCTACTTTGCACTTGCAGGCCTCGGGCCGACATGGACCTGATGCTAATGGGCCGTGTTTGGACCGAGTAAATTTTACTCTCCTCAAAGTGTAACACACTAGATTTGGACTCCTACATGGGTTGGCCACCTCATGTTGTTGGTTACTGTTGCTAGATCCCATGACTTAGTTGTGATAGTCACGTCTACTCCTCTTTTTGGGAGAGGTCGCCGGTTTAATCTTGCACTGTCCCATGGGAGAAGTCGGATCGTCCCATGAGTGCTCCCTGGTTATTGGTCATGTATCTCTCTTCCCGTTAAAAAAAATACCTAACCAAACAAAAAAAAGACTATTCTTGCCGTTTCACAACTCGTAATAAGAAAATAGATAACCATCAATTTGACTGAGCCTATCCGCATTTCCCTGTTTGATGTCATCCTGAGCCTGGGTCTGGAATAGGGCCCGAGTCCAGAATAAGACGAAGACTTGATCCAGCCCGTACTCTGCGTCTGATGTTAACTGAAGCCATTCTAATTTCTAGTCGTCAGGTGGACGAGGCCCTCCCACTCTCAAATCATCTAATACTCACATACCCTTTCCAATCTTGGAACGTTTTAATATTCTTTTCACGAGTTCTACGTACGTAGTTATGACAGTTCTACTCTTTGGACGAATGTACGTATCAACTCAGCAAGTTTCCATTTCGAGGAACAATGTTCTCCATCTTCTTCTAAATTTTCAAACGGGCATTCCAACTTAAACTTGGCATAGTTTGCCGTCTCAGGCCGACTCGATCCCTATGAGTCGGATCATGGCTGGCCAAGCCCAAACGTGTACTAGATCACAAGAGTTGTGAAGACTTATTATTGAGCATTTATATTTGTTAATTAGGCATTTATATTTACCTGATTCTTAGGCAACTATAGTTATTAGGCATTTATAATTGGTAAGCATTTATAATAATGCATCTCAGGTGATTATCATTATTCTTAAACCTAGGATAGATCAAGTGAGACGGAGGAAATTGGGCTCGCCGAACAGGCCAACCTTGGTTAGAAGTTCCCCGACCGGGCCACCGCATGTAGTAGTAGGGATTAAAGAGGAATATTATAGTGTCGTTCGGGCCTATCAAACTTAACTGTTACATTTTCTGTCACCTGGACTTTTCACAAGTAGACGTTGAAAAGTGAGGATAACGAAGAAGATTATAAACTTAGTGTCATTATAGGACTGTAATAATATTAGTTTGTGAGGAGCGTACAAATATGACGAAAAATAATCAATCAGCGTGTTCGTTGACCTTTCATGGACAGGTGGTGTGACGTCCCGTATTTTATACTGTCGAGATATTATCCATTTTGATTTATTGATCTCATGATTTTATCTCTTTCTGATAGTGATTGACTCCAAAATAAAAGACTTCTCGAGAATTCACCCATCCCAATACTATTATCCATTAAGCACGCTTAACTTCAGAGTTCTTTTCAAGAACTAAGTCGATACTTCAAAAGACACCTCGGTGATATAGAATACAACTTAGATATATTTGAGGGTGTTACAATCTACCCCTCTTATATAGGCGACGTCCTCATCGCTGGGCACATATAGCACACGGGCTCAAGAGGTGGCTCCCACTATGTAGCACTTTGTCCCACTGTGAGTCAAGAGGTGACACCCATTACGTAGTACTTTGTCTTGCATGTCACTTAGTTCCCACACTTCCGGCTGGAGTATAACTCTGATACCATTCTATCACGCCCCGTACTCTATACCGTCGAGGTTTTGTCTGCTTTGACTTATTGGCCTCACAGTTTTGTCATTTTCTGAAAGTGTCTGTTTTGACCTATTGGCTTCACGATTTTATCCCTTTCTGATAGTGATCGACTCTAGAATGGGAGACTTCCCGGGAGGTCACCCATCCCATTACTACTTCCCATTAAGCACGCTTAACTTTGGAGTTCTTTTCAAGAATTGAGTCGATACTTCAAAAGACGCATCGGTGATATAGAGTACAACTTAACTATATTTGAGGGTGTTACATGTGGTCAGTCTCACGTTCATTGTTTCTAATGGTGAAGTGTGGGATCGATCGAAGATTTCGAGTGAGTCGAATGATGAAGTTCCGATCTCATAATAGGAAAATTTCAAGTTTGATTTCTAGATGACACTTATCTGACTCACGTTTAATACTAAAATGATGTAAGTCTAAGATTTACTAGTCTTAACAAAAAAATATACATTAAGTTGAGCATCTATTAGATTTAAACCCAAGTATATATCTCACACTCGGGCGTTCTTAATTAGATTTTAAGTCATCAAAAAGAAAAAAATTCAAGAAGTGTGGGATAAATCGAGTGTTATCGAGGCTGTCCCCACCCCCTCACAACCCCCCGGGGGGGGGGGGGGGGGTGTTCCGCCATGGATTCACCGTCACACCACCTTCCATGATGGTGGTGGTGGTGGGTGTGATCATTTCTAGCGCGTGGGTCCACGATCTATGTGCACAATATGTGTAGGCCTTCTATTCTTCCACAGGAACCCATCAAGGAATCCTCTCTCTTAACATCCATATTTGACTCGGCTTGGGTTGATGTGAAACATCAGACTTCCTCCTCATTTCAAAGGTTTAACGGCAATAAAGTCTCTGGCTCACAGAAGTGGTCGTCCATCTTTACCTGTGGGCACAACTCACAAGTGAGCCGCCTAGCTATGATCAAGTGGGCAAGTCCAGTCTTAACGTATAGAAGTCTTCACATCAACAAAGATCACTTGACATGGGCGAGTTATATATTTTTTGAGTTTATGATAAACCTGAGTGAATTAATTTATGATAACAGTATCTTTTCTATTCGTCCAGGCTCGTGCAGATAATTACATGTTTACGGTAAACTCAAGCCCGTTCACACCCTGCATCCATGCTAAGTAGGGTCTTATTAATTAATTAGTTCCGCTCCTATCTTCAACATCTCACTGCATCAGAAAGCTCATGTATGATCTTTAACGTGTGGATGGATACCCAAGCTTAATTAATCAGGGATAGTTATTTCGGTATCTCTTTGTCTAACTTACTCGTGCACCTCTCAAATCTTTATGAATATATCTGTACTGTACCCATAAATCTTATCATGTATATATGTTTAAAATATATAATTAATCTGTGTATCTAACTGTTAGGGGTCTCAACAACTTCAGTAGAAGATTTCAAAAGTATAAGAGTACATTAATATTATATATATATATATATGCATGCTCTCACGATCATCATATGTCCTTGTGGCTCAACATAAGAGTTGTGGCCCCTCTCAAAGGCAAAGGGATCGAGCACCAGTCATGCACAACATCAGGAAAGGAAGAAGAGGAGGAAATAAGCGTCTTTTTCTGGTGTGGACTCTTATAATTAGTGTCTTCCACGGCGTGCCTTTTTTTCCGATCGATGTCCCTCGCAGGGTCCCAAGTCCGCTCGTCATTTCGCTCTCCATATGTTCACCATGCCTATCCTATATATCCCCAATGGCAATGAGATCCGAATGGACAGATGTGCAAAGCGAGTGGGTAGTGGAACGTATATATATATATATATATATATATATATGAAGGCCGGCGATGGTCTCCCTTCAATTATCCTTATTTTCATGTCTTGCTTCGGAAAGGGTAACGTGGGCAAGACCCAGAGGAGGTTATCCACGAAGGGGTGATTGGGTTTTGATGTCCATGTGTACGTTGTCTTAATATAAGCATGTCGTAGTCCTATTGGTATATTGCTGATGTTTGGACATAATTTTCGTGGATAATAATATCGTATTGATTAAATGAGTTATGATTCATGTGTTTATGATTTTGGGCCCTTGTATCTCAACACTATAATTTTATAAATTCAACATGATATCAGAGCAGATAATCCCCTGGGCAGTAATCCCGTATTAGTTAAATGAGTTGTTGTGGTCTATATACTTATGACCCTGGTGTTGTATATCTAAACACCTTGATTTTGTGCCGTGAGGGGGAGTGTTGGTGTGGGTTGGGTCTGTATATCCTCTGGATAATAGTCTATTAAATGAGTTGTGGTTCATGTACTTATGATCTTGGACCCTTGTATCTCAACATCACGATTTCGTGGATTCAACATCTATAGATGAAGTGTTGGTGTGGGCTGGACCTGTATATCCTCTGGGTAATAGTCTATTAAATGAGTTGTGGTTTACGTGTTTATGACTCTGGACTTTTGTATCTCAACATCGCAATTTCGTGGATTCAACATCTATAGACGCCAGAGAACCCTATTGTGTAAACTTCTTGGGACGCATGCGTTGATCGAAAAAAGTAAGCTCATTCTTCAGAACAAATGACGATCTCATTTTGTATGAAACTAGTAATTCATTAACCTGGCGAACCTTGATTTTTTTTTTTACGCATGACAACCCCAAAATTGCATGGGAAGTGGGCTCCTGCCGTAGCACCATATTGTTGCTAAATGGATCTGCCCGTTAATCTACCTTCTTCTATGAAAGAGTAATGTTCAGTGCATCCATTGCATTAATTATATCCACAGATGTAAGTGGGTATAATTAGTGTAATATTTAATATTTTTTTTAATTTTTTTGAGTGACATCCACGTCTAATTAACTTGATGTGTCGTTTATGTTATCGGGCCACGTAAAAAAAAAATCCCCCTATGATTAATAAAATTGATCTAATTTTATTATTCACAGAGTTTAGATTTTATTTTTATATGGTCCCCATGTCACGTAACTAGATAACGTGAACGACACCAAACTAATTAGATGTGAGAGCCACTCAAAAAAAAATCTAAAAAAATATTAAGTATTACATTAATTACAATGATGGATATAATTAGTGCAGTGGATGCACTAAACAGTACTCTCTTCAAAAACACGGAAATATTATTCAAACCCCCATCATTTTGCCCTTGAAAACAAAAACATCAGAATCTTTTGTAAAATGGTTAACTTAGGGTTTCAAACCTCATTGTTGTGTATCAATCCAATTAAAACAAAGATCTACAGAATGCAATGTATACAGGTGAATGTAGAGATTTTAGGGTTTCCTATCGATCCCATGGGGAAATGCGATGCACTCTGTAATTATCGTCCTTGCTATGTCTGGTACCCTCACGTGGTTGTTTTATATTTTCGTTCGACCACACAATAAGCAGGTAAAAACGAGTGTCTTTGTTATTTCAAGTATTAGAAAGATTATTTGACAATAATTAGGATATTTAAGAGCCAAAATATATATAATCAAAAGATAAAATAATTGAATGATTTGTATTAATATCCTTCCCTCAAAAGGCAAAGAGTCGGATCCTTCATTTTAACGCTAAATTTTATTCTTAGTCGTCCAATTTTATTTTGAAAATAGAAAGCTGTGGCACGGCTTCGAACAAGTATTTAAGCAGAGTTGGCACATCAAAACAGTGTTAAAAGATCCCACTCAGATACTACAAGGAATCTAATTGATAAGATTGAACTAACTAAATATGTCTTCATTCAGAAGAGGGACCTTGGAAGACTTGTCATGGCACAATCCTGACGCACCCAAATCTTATGTTATCAGAAAGATGATGATGTTGTATTATATAATAAAACTCAACGTGATCCCACCCCACTTAACTCTTTTTTTTTTTAATTTTTTGGATGATTAAGAAGGATGGGATCCTAGCTCCCAACTTGCATTCCTAAGTTACCATTTCGCTTGTTACAAGGCACTGAAATATGATCAGGGAGATCCAGGAAAACGAGAGTGGATTCCCTTCTACAAAGCACTGCATGCTTAGCAAGAGCATGATCGGGCAGCTGTGTCCCCGCAATGACAAGCTGAGCATCTCCCTCCACCGAGACTGGCAATACCTGAGAGGAGACTAACAGAAGACCCTGGAGGAAAGCAATAGTAGCTTCTACAATGAGAGGAGCACCACTGGCAGTCAGCTTGCTGAAACAGTTAACAAGGATTTCCCCCCTTGTGAGTTTCTCATAATCACACCAATTAATCCTCCAAATTCCTCGGAGGCGACTCCATCAATATTAATTCTAATAGATTCCAATTCTGGGTCTGGCCATCCGGCCGGCCAGGTTTGATACTGGGAGGATGTAGGGGCTGATCAATCGATCGTTTGAGATAGAACCAAGAGATGAAGTCATTGACAGCAAGTTTCATAGCTTTAATTGGGTAAATTTCTTTCCCATTCAACACTTTGGCATTAAACCAAGAGTTGGAAGTCATCGGCAGCACGTTTCATAAACTTTGATTGGGTAAATTTCTTTCCCACTCAAACACCCTGGCATTCCAAGCCTTCCAAATTAGTAAGAAGACATCATGTAAGCCTCCAGAATACTAAAAAGTTGCCCCTTTCTCATCACTAAATCACAAATAACAGTGATAGCAGAACTACAGGAAGGACGAGCATTGCTTGCATCTTCAGCCCCGCTTAACCCCGATTTAACTCTGGGTTATTTCTCCTTCTACTTTGATTGGCCGAACGGATTCCGTAATTCTCAGTTAGAAGTGGGCAAAACCCCGGACTTGCTAACCCAACTAGAGATGTGGGTTAGTTTGTCCCGGTTGTGTTCTCAAACTAGAAATGGGTTAATATTGGGATAAATTAGCCCCGTAGAGTTAACCCCCGAATATTTTCTTACTCACTATCAAAGTGGGGCTTAGGCTTCTAATTTAATTCATGAAGAGGCGAGATCTCATGTTAAATCGTAGACCGTCGGATTCGAGACAGAGCAGTCTCCCGATCAATTGTTCAAAGTCACCTCAAGAAGGATTATTGCAAAAGGAGAGAAGCGATCGGGGGACCTGGGATTGTGATCTCATGAAAAATCCTCCGATACTTAAGTCAGTAGGGGCAAGAGCAAAGTGCAAAGGGAGGCAAATATAGGGCACGAGACTACTCTTCACCAATTGAGAATGTTAGGACTAGAGGTTACCTTACCGTAGAGGATATCTGAGATTAAATAGTTGTAGACTCCCTCTCTACTCTCTAGAGTAGCGAGAATCTTGAGGTATTACGTTTAGGAACAGAGTGTGTACATATATACAACCGTTATTACGTGAAACATGTCTTGAATTTATATTTACATGTGTACACTTTATCATGGTTTGCCGGCCCGGTCGACCCGGCCGACCCGGTCTCGGCCTGGGTCGGGTCGGGTCGGTCCCGTCTCGGTCCGACCCGGTCCGTCTCGTTCTAAGACACCACTTTATATATATATATAATATATAAAATAATATAATAAAATAGAAAAACACACATTATATATAAAATATCATATAATATAATATTAAATAATAGACCGACCCGGTGGTGACCCACGGCCCGGCCGACCCGGTCCCGACCTGAATCGAGTCGGGTCGTGCGAGTCGGTGCGAGACGCACCGAGTCGACAAACCATACACTTTATACATTTGAATCAAATGTCATGTATAGCCTTATCGTTCAATAGCATTAATTTGTACCGTTATAAAAAAGCATATTACATATACTTGTGAGAAATATAAAAATAATTTAATATTTTTATTTCAGCTTTTTATCTTTGAGTTCAAGTTCATTTTTATTTGATGGAAAATTAAATGATTTTGCATTGTTTATATTTTTATACATTAAGCATTTCCATGTTTTCTACTTTCTATGGTATAATCATCTATTCCTATTCTATTTAAAGATATGAATAATTTAAATTTTGTCTACTTTATGTTTTCATATTGATCTTTTTCAACACCAGTTACTCGGGAGTCATACTTATCATGATAAAAAACACATTATGCATAGTCTTATTAGATATAAAAATAGTACGTATAACGTTTTATACTTCATAGTTTATTTCCTAAGTTCAAATGTCCTACTTTCGTTTAAAAAAAATAGACAGTTCTTTATGAATCTAATTAACATATTGAATGTATTTCAGAGAAAATACTCGCGCGTAGCGCATTACTTTCACTAGCTGAAGAAAAAACTTACAAACATATGTCCACGTCAAAACGTCGTTGGCTAGTTCCTCCGTATGATTCATGGCTAGTTCATCTTTAGGTTTACTTAACTATGAGAAGATTTTTTAATTATTTTAATAATTTTGAATGTAACATTATGTTGGTCTAAGACTCAATTCCGACACTTGACATCTTAAGTTTAAGATTTAGTATCGACACTCGTAGTATTATCTTTTCACAACTAACGTGTCAACAAACTGAACGTGTACAATCACAAAATATATATTGGGTAATTTTTCACCCACTCTATGTCCGGATTTGAACACGACACTTATTAACCATCAGAATAAAAACGTAAAAATTTAAAAAAAATTAATATATAACCAAAATAGCCATGATTAATTAGTGTTTCTTCAAATACACGATAAGAGATTTTAATTCTACAAGATCTAGAGCACGTTTGAGAACTCAATAGGTCATAGATTATGACCTAGAAATTTTCACCTATTTAAAGTTTCATTAATTATCTAAATATTATATTAAATTATTCAAAAGTTATAATCTAACTTTCCATAGAGAGATATTGTGAAAAATCTCCACTTTTAATAATCTCTCAAAAGTTCCTTTTTATTAGATTATTGTCACTCTAAAGGATTATGAAAAAAGTTATAATCTTGTTAAGTTTTCAGGCGAGACCTAAGAATTATTCATCCAATCTCACAACTAAAATTTGAAATCTACCAAGTCCAGTACTCAGAATCATAACTTAGAACCTTCCCAAGTCAATCTTTCATGACATACGTATTATCTACGTATGACCACGTTTCTCCTCTCTAACTGTACAATTGAATACAGGTACTTCGTGGAGTTCGCCACTACCTGCAGGCGGGCTCATTGCATAGAGAAACGCCCGCTGCCAAGTGCCAAGTGTTGCAGAGCCAGCGGGGTCCGGGCCATGCATGTCTTCTTCCCCACCGTGCCCCGGCCCCGTCCTCTTCTCACCAGTCCTCTCTCCTCCCTGCATGCCCTGCATCTATCCTCTCCTCCACCAACCCTCCCCACCAGGCCACTACAGGTGCAACTCCACTACACAACCGGCTTTCCTCCTCCCCCAAGCCCGCCCCCATTGTTCACAGTTGTTCTTAAGCTTGATCGATCCAGTCTCCAGTGGGAAGGGAACAGGGAAGATCATGATCACGACGAGACCCATGTCCGAACCTCCCTTCATGGATCGGTACCAGGAACTCTTCCCTGGTTCCCGCGCCAACGGCGGCGGCACTCACGGGCCTATGCATGGCGGCGATGGAGGCAGCCACCGCAGGCCGGGAGTCGAACGCGACCCACCGGTGATCGACCTCGAGGGCCTCACCCGCGGCGGAGAGGACGAGGAGAGGCAGGCCTGCGTGGCGGCCATCGCCAGGGCGTCCTCGGAGTGGGGCTTCTTCCAGGTGCTGAACCATGGCATCAGCCCGAAGCTCCTGGGGGAGATGGGGCAGGTGCAGGTGAGGGTGTTCGAGAGGCCCTTCGAGGAGAAAGCCAGCTGTGGGCTCTTGGGCAGCTCCTACTCCTGGGGGACGCCCACGGCCACCTCCGCCCACCAGCTCTCCTGGTCGGAGGCTTGCCATATTCCCCTCGCGAGGATCTCCGGGGACGTGGAGGAACACTGCAATCGTGAGCTCAGCTACATTATGTAAGTTTTTTGCTCACTTCCAGTGAAATGCTAACTACGTCTCTCTCTCTCTCTCTCTCTCTCTCTCTCTCTCTCTGTGGCTAATTAAGGTTGCTTAGTACGTTGTCACTCGACAGGGAGGTGATGGAGAGGTTCGCCGGGGCCGTCTCGGAGCTCGCCGGGATCCTCGCTGACAGCCTAGGCCAGTCCGCCGGGTCCCCGGCGGAGATCTGCAGCAAGCACACCTGCTTCCTCCGACTGAACCGCTACCCTCCCTGCCCACTCTCGATGGACGTCCACGGCATGGTTCCTCACCATCCTCTACCAGGATCAGGTCGGCGGCCTGCAACCAAGGAAGGAGTCCGACTGGGTCGACGTCAGGCCCAACCCTGACGCCCTCATCGTCAACATCGGTGACCTCTTCCTGGTGAGCCCGCCCACTTGCTTCTGCGGGCGTTTAAACACAACACGTAGAAGAAGTTACATGGGTTTGAACGACTTGCATCGACTCAGTTGATTTGACTTTAGGGTTTTTTTTTAATGATGAGAAACTGATATCTGGGTCCACGAGTAGTGCGAGGGATTTGGGTTAAAATCTTGTGAGAGATGTAGTTCGATATATAATTTAAATCTAATGATCTCTATTCAAATCTTGTGAGAGATTTAGTTCAAATTTAACAATAATTAACTCACGTTTCTTCGCAACACTAGTAAATCTAGAGCTTAGGATTAAATGTTAGAAAAATCTTAATTCCTTCTCGTAGGATTACTCGTCCGGGACGATACTGATCACACGGGGGCGAACACCAAACAGACTGTTAAATGTTAGTTTGGTACGGGAGGAGTCAAATCTTGTTCATACCGGTAGTAGACCCACTCGGTGTCCTTTGGAGCTTTGGTTTGAGGGGCTAGACGTATTTTTATTTTTTTTTGTTATTATATTTAATACTTTATAGTGTCCTCTCACTAAACTTAGGTAAGTTCAGTACGTGATCAGAAACACGGAACTCAAGTTTAAATCTCCTGATGGTTTGATTTTCAAATTACATGATAAAAAATAAAATACATAGGATACAAATATTAACATTTTATTATTTTTATAATATTTTAATATTAAATATTAATGTTAGAATTGACACAGGAAAAAAATACAGAGTGACAACGGTTGGAGAGGAAGTAATTAAGAGAAAGAAGAGAGGTAAAGAACAAAGAATGGAGGGTCGCAGCAAATTCTTAATATCCAATATTAATATAACATAATAAATATCTGTATAAAGTATTAATATTATACTTTTTTTTGGATAATATAATACTTGATACAGGAGATGAGCCATTACTATATATGTCAGGTTGATGTTATATATATGCTCTCACATTTTTAACATCTCATATGCAAGATGAATGAAGTGGTTGACATATAAGCGATCTGCTTTCTTTTATCATCCGTCGGCAATGACATCTATCTAATTAATAATAGCACTTGACTGGTCACGGTCAGGGATATAAATAGATCAGATTTAACTCGGGTAGACTAATATCATATTTTATCTGTCAAAATTTTGTAAATATCATATCCGGATATAAATCATGAGTCAAGGATATAAATATGGTATCCGGATATTATTTTCGCGGATATGAATACGGGTATATCCATCACGGATACGGATATATCCGCGGATATCCGTATCCGTATATAAATCATGAATGTATGTCCACATCTAAGAAAATATGAGATTTATGAGAAATAAAAAAAAGAGAAGTCCGATCAATAACTTTTCTATCAAAGTAAAATTTATGTTTTATAAAAACGTCTTTATAATTTTAGCAAGAAGTTGAAACTCATAAACTTAACAAGGAAGACAACAAATTGAGTTTATACCAAAATCATAGACTTAACACGCACAATGAGTTATTAAGAACGAGTTCGGATCGGATATGAATTCGGGTATATTAAATCCATACCCTATCCGAATATGTAACAGATATTTTAAACATATCCGAACCCGAATCTATATCCGTTTATTCCGGTATTACTCGACCCATCACGGGTCGGATGATGCAGGTAATCGAATTTACGAGTATTTTTGACATCCGTAGTCACGATTTTCTCTGGTGGGTGAGCTAGGCCTGGAGCAACAACGTCAATAAGAGCGTGGAGCACAGGGTGGTGGCCGGCTGCGAGACAGAGAGGTACTCCATCGCCTACTTTCTGTGCCCGGCGGACAACAGCGTCACCGGCAGCTGCAGGGAGCCCTCACCCTACCGGAGGTTCACCTTCGGGAGTACCGGCGGCAGGTGCAGGGGGACGTCAAGAACACCGGCCGGAAGGTGGGCTTCCCCAGATTCCTCCTTCCCTAGCTCCCGTCCTCTCCCCTCTCCCTCCTCCATGCACTGTAAGCAGAAAAAAAAAAAGGGACAAAGAAAGGAAAAAGGAAGGGAGGCTTCGTGCAAAGGATCCAACTGAATCCGATCAGTCCGTGTGTAGGCCTAGACATGGCCAGGAGGTGTGGGTGGGATGGTTCTTCAGTTCAGATGTCGCAAGTTTCATTTATATGAAGGCAAAGAGAGAGCTTCGCTGCAACGTTTCCTGTGCATGCATGTAAACGATACTCTTGGGAGAAGAGGAAGCCAGGAGGCAATAAATAAATATACATGAACAAGTCGGAAGTCCGGCGGGTTAGTGCACCCCTGTGCTTTCGCCGGCTGACACACGCCGACAGGGCTGTGCTGCGCCTCGTCAGAGGCCAATTCATGGGCCTGCCTGATTGGGGGGAGGGGGTTATTCGCAACACTAGAGGGCTTGTCTTGACGAAGTTTCTAGCTCAAATATAGATTTTACAAAGTAATTAGAAGATAAAGACCCAAAAATCAAAATAATATATAATTGTTGCATCTAAATAAAATTTGAGAGAGAGAGAGAGAGGGGCGCGGTGTAGGATCAAGAGAGCGACGAAACCAGAGATGACCGGGAATGCCCTCCAAACGTGGCCCCCGTCCTGCTCGAGTGAATGAAGAAATATTGTACGACCTTCAACACTAGCAACTTCTCGCCTTCAATAAATATGGATGTTGCAGTACAGCTATACACAGATACAAAAATCTCTGATTACTCTGCTCCACAGGGAGCCCTTTCATATAAAAGTCTAAACAATAGTTTCAAACGTCCCGCACCACCAACAGATACAAAATTAAAATGGAAGGGAGCTGGGAAGATGGATGTTAGTCAATCGTTCAAGCCTTCGAGAAACAGGTGTGGGGGAGGGCACACAGCTTAAGCCTCCATTGTTCTCAGACGGTACCGGAGAAATACTGCTCCAAACTTGCTGAGGTGAACACGTTGGATGCCGTAATGCTCGAGGTTGCCGGGGAAATGTGGAGTTGGTATCTGATGAATCGCTGTCAATAGCATTGCAGTGGCAGAAGCAGTTTCAAGGAACATCAGCAACACGAATATGATAGCGCAGTGCTAATACAAAGTAGAGCAAATCAAGCAGGAAACATACAGCGAGATTGTGGATGACTTCTGGACTTGAGTCGACGTGCCAGTCGGGCTCTAGTTGTCGGACAAAAGATGATCTTCCATTTTCGGTGCTACAAAAGAGAACCTGGGAAGCATTCAAAAGCAGAAATGTGGACGTTTAGAGTTTGAGTGCAAGTACATTAAAGCTTAGCAGCTAAATAACAGAATGATCAACATGCAATTTCTCAAGAAAATGGTAAGAGAGTTAATGGTCAGCATTAACTTAAAACGGGAGTACTGAGTTATAATTGTTCTGTTTTGCATACATTGAAGATGGTTATTTTCCTGTCCGACATGTACTACGTTAAAGAAACAACACATACAGTGCTGATTAAGACAATCATATACCATCAGAAAGTTAATTTCCTGGAAGGCCCTCTAGGAAAGTTGTTATCACTACACTGATAACATGAACTGTCAATAATTACTTCAGACATTTCTGATCATACAACCAGTGTTGCACGAGGCAAGATGTACAATTTATGAGACATGTTAATCCACAATCTTGATCATGTAACCCACAAGATGAACATGACTAAAGAATTTGGATCACTACATGTTTGGCTATGCATGAAAATATGAATTGCTTTATTGATTCTCAGCTAGCTATAACAGGACTTCGATTGCATAGTTAGATATACACCACTAGACATCTGATTTTTGGATTATGCACAATCGTTGCAGTGACTGTAGCTAAATATTTTAGATAGAAAAGTACTTCCCCGCCTGCAACTCTATTGTTCTATTTTGGTACAGGAAGGCATCTGTGACCAGTGGCTCTTTCACAACATCTAATGCTCATTTCTCCTTTCCTTAATATGCAATATTACAGTTTTATCATCTTGCTGACCTAGTCAGCAGTTTGCAATTTTACATGTATTGCCACCAGGGGCCTTCAAACTTTCTTCCACGAGACAGACCAAAGTGGCTGCATACGTACCATGGGCTGTTAATGGCACCATTATCAGGATTTTAGAACCTCACTTGTAGAGTTGAGAAGCAAGAATCACATGGCAATGAGATTACTGACCGTTTTGCAGGGAATTCAATTACATTAAAGTCTATGATTAGTGAAAGCGAAGGACCAGAAATATGTGCATTCACGGTAAGATTAACATATGACAAAATCAGGTAGACCCCACTCTACCAAGAGGAGGCCAAACACAAAGTATGCACACCTGAAGATGTAGCCTCTTGCATGGAATGTAGTCAATATCTTGGCATCCTCACAGAAATGACCTTGTAATTGGAGCCCAATCTATCTGACAGGCTGTGGCACAGTTGCTGTGGACAGGGGGTTAGGAAGAGAACCACCCAGGTTAGAACCTGGGTGAGCTGGCATTTTATGGGGTTTTCTGTGAACTGTCTCTGCTACTGTGGTAGAGACCCTCAAAAAATGGGAGCCCAATCCAAGCAAGAATTATGCAACAATGAGGCAGAGACAAGTTAATCACCTATTCCTAAGTTGTTCTTTTGCAAGCTGTTGACATGAGCTCTTTGAACTCATTCACAAAGACTGGTCAAATGCACCTGATCTTCAGAATGAAAGCTGGTAATTGGTAGTTGACGCAGTAATCAAGAGATGGTATTGAGAGGTGGATGGGAAAGTCCGAAAGATAGTGGCTTGATGCTGCAATGTCAAGTGAATACGAGGTAGATAGAAGCTTGTTAGTCGGATAAGGGTACCTGAACTTGATTGTAGCTAGGAATGCTCAAAGAGAATCTTGCTGGGCCACTGCAAGGAAGAGCTTCCACAAACTAAGTCCACAAACTACAAGCATGACAAGATTTGGCTGATTAAAGTGGAGAGAACTGCCTTCTCCGGATATGGCCCATGGGGTGAGTTTTGGGCCCCACATCCTATGGGTACCTTTATTTACATCCTCAATTACACGATGGTGCAACCAACTTAAGAGGGAAATTTTGGGGGGGGGGAGCTTTTTAACCATACTTCTATGTCCCATTCTCTTTTTATTTAAACTACCCACCTTCAAAAAACTTAAGAGGGAAAAAGAAAGAACCATTACAATTGCAGTTAATGTGAAATGCAACAAATTACTGTCCCAGCGGCAAACAGTTGCTGGCAGCACAGCCCCAGGATCATGTCCTGCCTCGTGTGGGCTGGAGTTGTCCCCTGACAATTGTGGCAGAGAGCACTGTATGAAATGCAACTCAAGTCATGCCTTCAAGCTCTCTCTCTCTCAGGAATACAAGGGCATTTTTGGTATTTCGTATGTCCAAACGGTTTCAGTGCAATATTCCTCGGAATATTCATCTCGCATTGACAGTTTGGAACTGCAGGGATACAACCGCAACAATACTGGGTATATGAAGGGTATACGTGTCAATATGGCCAAGGTAGGGGTTCACATGCAAATATGGAATTTTATGGGGATATTATTGTAAAAAACCCAATAAATTAACCCGAAAGCAAAGAGGAGAGCATCTCATTTGGTGATCATGGTTCCACAGAACCCTTGTAGTGTTATCACAATCACGACGAAATCCCGAGATTATTTTTTTTAAAAAAAGTGGATAGTACCACAATTGTATAAATGTAAAAAGAATGAGGAGTGTACAAGTATAATCAGTCAGCTCCCAAAAATCCCTGTACAAACACCTCCACACCAAGAAGGTGTGCCCCTATCTATCCTCCCAACAAAAGGAAAAGAGAGAAGTTATGAGACTCCACTTTATATAGGTGCTTAGCCCATTCACACAACAAAGGAAACAATCCTATCCACTACTCTTGCTTCCCTTCTGAAGAAATCCAGAGATTATCATACAACAATTCAAATGATCCTTCAGATGACCAGGTGGTTGCTGCCCAAACTGGTCAGTAATTCAACTTGGTCTATCAGAAAGAATGGAACATGTAAACTTGCAAGCACTTCATGTTTCAGCTTTTCAACAGCAATGCCGAGACAAGATAGCAGTTCTAAAGGATCAAGACAAGAATTATTTAGCAAAATCACAATAATTGAACTAACCTCCATTAATCCTTGAAACCATACTCCATAAAAAACCATTGAAAATAAAAAGGAAAAAGACCTATATTTTATAATGTGATTCTTATTATGCAGTAAAATGTCTGATGGCTCCTACGCCCTATAAGATGATAACTAGAACAGTAAAACTCATGCTTTGACTTCCGTATTTCTCCCGCACAAATGTAAAGGCCAACAATTATCTTGGCCAAACCCACACAGTGAAACATCAAACGGAAAACTCATCCATGATTCTGTGATGAACCTGTCCTTGTCTTCTTTATAATCGTCAGATGCAAACAACTCTATATGGATACGGATTGGAGGAAAGTGGTATAAAAATTGCCAAGTTTGCAGATCCTTCAACTTTTAAGGGAATGATAAAACTAAATTGGGAAATTGACAACGGATTTCTCATCCAATCAGTGGTCAATATGGAATTCTTGAAGCTAAGCACCTATCAGGAACTCAATTGCTCTACAAGCTTTCATAAAAACAGACAGATACTATGTAATTCCTACTAAAGTGCTGTAGCTTCTCTCCACTTCCTATGCTCCCCGGAGGCTACTTATCCAGTACCGATTCTTCATTTTTGTGGCAGATAAGTTCCAAGTGTCATTAGAGAATCTGTTCATCGTTAGCCAATATAGAGTGCTGGAATTCAAGGAGAGTCATCAACCATGTAAACTACAAAGTGCTGCTCCTGCAGAGTCCAGACTGCTATGTAAGGTAGTTTCCCCAACATCTCAGAGATTTATTTAGAATGAAGAATAGAAACCATGGGTTTGTGACTACCAACGGTATACGTGCACTTTGAAAGCTTACATCAAAAAATGAGAAAATTTATTATTTAAGAATTTAAGAAACCAGCAAGAAGAAGAAGAAGTGCTGCAACAAATTTCCAGAACCACAACTTCTCAAGTGAAACAGTGGGACATGATAAAACTCCACAGCAAAAAGTGCAGTAGGAATATATACAAGACCAATGGTCCACTTGCTAAATATATGCAGCATATGTGGCAAAAGAGAAAAATACATATATCTCTAGCCAAAAGTGCACTTTCAGATTACCTTCTCCTTAATCAAGCCTCCAGTATTAAAAATCCCAGCATTCTCCAGTGCTGTAAGAGCTCTCTCCTAAGAACACAAGTCCTTCTCATAAGTTCTATGTGAAAGGCTTTCCATAAGCTGAAGTCAGTTATACTTTGCTCAATTAAAAATGAGTGACCACATAACTATGAGAAGGCCAAAAAGAAAAGCAATCAGATAAAATAAAAGGCCAAGTGATGAATAAAGCTGAATTCAATACTGGTGACTCTTTTCGGGTATTATTGCTACCCAGAGTTATAATTTTGGCAGCAGAAAATGGCCTCAAACTAGCACAGGAAAGTGAAAACAAAAAGAACAATTCTAGATTTGTTTCACGGGATGAATCAATTTAGACAAATAGTGAAATAAAGGTAGAGACATTGATGTGCATGTCAATGGATGAAATTTATATATGAGATTATTCATATCCATAATGGTGAAAAAAATAAACAAATAGACATGGACCTCGCTTTCATCATCCTTGACAGTTTCCATTAGATAAACATCACAGTATTTAGATATTTCCAGTAACACTTCCACTACAGAGCCTCTCACAGTTGCATGCATCTGCATGAAAGTGATACTTATCAGTGATGTCTAACCCAAATGATAAGAAAGAAGAGGGGATATATCATGAACCTGAAGCTCAACAGGAGTTCTTTCCTCCAAAATGACACCAAGAAGTTGGCAAGTAACCTGCATTATGGTAATTAAATCAGGGTAGAGATGATCGTAAACATCAAAATAGAGAGATATCTGCAGTTATGTATCAGTCACAAAATTGAAAACTTCTGTTACATTTGCTTTTCTCATTTCATGGCTCTTTTGTACACATTTTTCTCATCTCATTAATACTTTTACACATCTTCTATGTCTCATTTATCCCATGCATACATATATAAAGAATGTTCCAAATTTTGTTTTGCAAGTCCAAACTAGTCTATGCAGGCAGGCTAAAATTCTGGTTATTCATGCTGAGTTATGGCTAGGTTCAGCTTCCTGAGCAAGAATCAGGCTGGGTCAGACGGTTGGCTAAATTCACCAAACAAAGCCCAACCGAGGTGCACCCTACGTGGAATACTCAGACGCCTTTAGAGGGCCTTTTATGATGTCCCTAGAGCATTGGGAAATACTTAAATTCAGGTCAGAACAAAAGATGCCTCATTTTATTATATTTCTTTCCAATAGTGACTCATGCAATTTGGTAGCATGTGTGGTGCTCTCTGATTAAAATAACATTATTAACCAAGTTGCTCTCTGATTAAAATAACTTCCAAGCAGACCCACCTTCTTTTTTCCCCTCCTTATTAGGGTTGGTGTTCTCTCAGGCAGATCCTCCTACCGCAATAGGTGGTTCCAGTGAGTCAAGATGGTGTTTTCTTCCTCATTTTTCCTTATTCAAACTCTTTTGCATGTCCCTTTTTTCCCTTCATTGATGACGAGGAATCCCTGTCCCCCTTTTAGACAGTCGTGGTAAAACCCAGATAGCAAGCTAGAAATTGCCGAGGCAAGTTGGCACTCAAATGCCTCTTTACTTGGATAAAGACACTCAATAGTTAACCAACACATTTTACATATGCACCAGAATGCGATTTAATACTCAGGACCCATTAGAATGCAATTTTAAATGTTTCTGGAGCATGGGAAAATACCTGATATTGACTTCAGAATAAAAAATGACTTGTTTCCAAGCTAATGTATTTTCTTCAGGTAGTGACTAGAGCTACTCGGTAGCATATACCTGGTGCTATCTGAATAAGATAACATTATTAACCAAGGTAATTCAGTTGTAGATGTGAGTAAAATTTACTATTAATGCAAGAGATAAAGGAGCTACACAAGCTGGTTTTTCTTCTCTCTTTTTGGTCTCACGACCCTCACCAGGGTCAGGTGTTATCTTCCCCAGACATATCTACTACAGTAGGCGGTTCCATTAGGTCAAGACGGTACAAATTCCTTCTTTTTCTTAAACTCTTCTCCTTGTCCTTTTAGTTGCCAATGACAAGTCCATTTCCCCCTTTAAAACCAAAGATAGAAAGATAGAAATTGCAGAGACAAGTCTGACTCAACCACACAAACATCTCTTGTATAAAGACACTCAATAGTTATCCAGCAAATATGACATATGCATCAGGATGCTATTTTGGTGCATGAACAGCTTGGAATTCTTCTCAGCTAGAAATGAAATGGGCCAACGAGGTTTATGCTCCTTTTTGGATTACTGAGAGATACCCCGCCCTTGTGCCCTGTTAGCACAGCAGAATTGTGATTACACCCTACCTTAGTGCAGTACACAGCCTCAGAGACACATTGGCGGGTGTGAGGGCGAGTTCTAGTAAAGCCCCCAGACTATGTACCAACTCAGATATGGAATATGACATCTAGTCTTGACTATTACGTTGGTGTGCATAGCAGGTGTCAATGGGTGAAGTCAATCCTGCAACCTCATGGTTATTGCATTAACGACTGAGACAACTGCCAGAGTCAAATATAGTTGCATTTGGGAAAATTGCATGAATCTTTTGCTCTGCCAATAATAGCACTGCCAACATGTCAACATTTGATCAATCATAACTAAAGATATGCAGAATGCTTGAACCAGTCGTACACCCAGTCTACAACTAATGTGACAGACATCAGAAAGATAACAGAGAAAGGAACACACCCTGGACACTGTCAATCTAAGCAAACAATCAGCTCCACTAAACTAGTGCATACAGACTGAAACCCACAAACCAGAGAAAAAAGCACACCCATCAACTGTCAATGAAGGCAATAATTAGCTCCACTAAAACAGTGTATACAGACAGAATTCCCATGCCCATGAAGATAAATATCTTAGGTTTTGTTCGCTGACCCACGGAAACTTGAGATCCTTAATTATTTATGCTGTCTAATTCTTTTTGTTTCCTAAAGAAGTGCTTAGACTTTCCTACATTTAAGCATAATGATCAATATCAAACTGAAGACGTACGGTAGCTGCCTAATTTATGAGCCGACTGCAATGAAGGAGAAGACTTCTTGGATCACAAGGACTTTTAGGGATATCACCTGAAGCATGATCTTGAACTACTGTTGTCAACTGATCATGATCTTGACACTCCCTAGTTTTTCTTTCTGCAAGCTCTAAACACAGGAAGTGATATCACCAAAAAAAATACAGATAAGCAAGAAAATTTGGGTGCTGCATATATGTCTGTACATGCTTGTAGGATCTTGTAGGATTTTTAGTTCCTCAAGTCATCCATTCTTTTGAAAAACTTCTCTATGTTCATATTTTGTTTTCGTATATACAACTTAATGTCCGTCAATCCACTGTTGCATTCATCTTCTTTGCTAAAAATCCAAAGTTAGTTTATATGATGGAGGAACCATTTTCAAGGTGTTAACAATAAATAATCAACTTAAATAGAGCTTTATTATATATATTAACCCGTCAATGAACTTTTACAACAAAATAATCATTAAAGGGGCTATAAGTAATTCATTAGCTGTTCAACGGCACTTTATCTTTTTTTCTTTTTTGAAAGCGGATGGTACCACATCTATATTAATGAAAAGAAAATGGAATATACAAGTACAAGAGTGAAGCTCTCCCCATAAAGAACCCACCCACCCCCCGGTACAAAAACACACTTAGCTGGTATGGGCAAGTCCATCACCCAAAAGGCCAAAAAAGGAAGAAGAGCACACATCATCATTACAGAGAAGTCTAGCGCATTCCCTAACTCTATCAGCCACAAAGAAGCCACTCTATCAGGAATAAGAGCCTCCTTCCTGAAGATCCTTCTATTCCTTTCCCCCCACACTGCCCAAATAGTAGCATGAAGAACAAGCCACCAAACATGCCTGTCCTCCTTGGGAATTTTACCTAAATGACAATTGAGGTCACTTTTTCTTGAATAACCTTGATAAGGGCTTGGGACTAAAGTCCAAAGGCATATTTAAATATAATTTTCTAAGTAGAGCTCTTTTTCATAATATATGCCTGTCAAATTATCAAATATATATATATATATATATTCTTTGCGTGAAATGATTTGTTTCTTTTGAGTTTAAAATGTTCTGGACCGCCCTTTGCAATCTAGTTGTGTTCTAATGTTTATTAGGGCACAAAAGCTATTTGCCGGGATATAGTTTATCGTCTAACTTCCTGTTACGAAGATTTCTCTTGCAGAATAGGTGCAATCTAATGACGCAGTTCCACATTCTAGTTAACCAGTCACTTTGCAGTGATTATTGTCATATTGATTATTTATATATTCAAACCAGGCATGGTATTGATCAATTAGAAGTTGATCCATCTAGTTTTATGCAGATCAAGCTTCACCTGTTGTATTCTGCTGGTACAGAGTCTACTGACTTATAATGTATCTATGAATCCCAGTGATACCCCGATCCATCAATGGTTGGGGAGGATTTGATTAGATCCCAAAGTGCGTAATTCGTAGTGGCTATTAGACACCTTGAAAACACTCCCTCAGTCTGCCCTATTTCGCTGATCACGGGCAGTAATCAGGTCAAGGCTAGTTCAAAACTTTATATGAAGTGTGGACCCCCAGCTAGCTGGTTGGCAGGGAAACACGTGTATCTAAAATTGGCAATTATTGCCATCATTAACCCGAGCCTTATCCTGTCAATCTGGATCGACATGTTCAATGAAAACCTAACAACTTGGAAATTTTCAATGAAAAACATCCTTTGCTCATTATAGAAAAGGACTCAAAACATAGAAGAATTCAAACTATGGGCATCCTACATAGTCTATTCTAATGAAGCTTTGCTTTTTTGTTTACCATGCCTTGTTACATCTCACTACAAGGCTACAAGCCAACTACAATGGTAATGCCATTTTCTGACAGATGGCTTTCCCTTTATCGTCAATTGGTGTCTAAAATGTTCTCAGCATTACAAATGAGGGTTGGCAAATAAGTGAGAGAGAGCAAGGCAAACATCAGAGATTTTCTCCAAGTCCTATGCTGACAGCAGACCAAAGAGATAAGGCTTCATCATATACATGTAACCATGAAAAAGAAAGCCTTGAGAAAAATAGGGAAGAAAAAATGCTAAATACATATTTATGATCGAGTGCACTTCTGAAAACTTAATCGAGTTAATAAATCGTGTTTCCTCTCGATGACTCTTGCATGTACTACATGTCTTTGAGAATATAACTCCTATGTGCATGACAAAATATCGAACACAATCCACTGCACAGTAAAATTATGTTCCAAGAACATCCTTTGCTCTTGCTTGTTATAAAAAATTCTCAAAGCCTAAAAAAATTTAACATATGGGCACCCTACTTAGTCTATCCTAATGAAGCACCTCTTTTCTGTTCACTATGCCTTGTTAAAACTGTAATATCGGACATGCAGTTTTCTTAAGGATGACCTACCCTTGTTTATTAATTACGTTTTTAACATAACAAATGAGGGTTGGAAAAATAAATGAGACAGGAAGGCAAGCATCGGAGATTTGGTCTCCAAGTCCCAAGCTGATGGCAGACTCATGAGATAAGGCATCATTATATGAGAGTAATTAGGGGGGGAAAGTATAGAAGAAGTAGTGCGGGGAAAAAATATGCTAAATACGCATTTATGGCCATGTTGCACTTCCGAGAACATTATAAAATTAATAAATCTACTAAACAAAGAAGTCATTTAGGTACATCTAATTTCTTAATGATGCCATAAATTCTTAAGAGAAAAAGACGTTGGTATGAGATGGACACGAACCTTTCTGCCGCCATTTAGTCTCTTTTTCACTATCTGTCCGAGGGTGAGCTGTAATAGAAACATAAGAAACACCACAATCGTAATTAGTCTACGATGAGCAGCAATCACCTCAGGCGAAAGCATAGAAGCTTATGGCAGTTAGTATTTCACCTCGACGGGAGAATAGGAGGTGTCGACTGCATTTAAATCCTTTAAGTTTAGCTGGGATGAGTGGACTTCAGAATCTGAAGCAGCTTCTCTTGCCAGATTAACGCCACCGCTGGTGGACGCCGGATTGGACCGTTTTGGTGCGTTCCTCCGCGGCCTGCCAGGCGGGGATCTCAAGAACTTCCAGGTGAAAACTATCGCAATGGCAAACCCAGCAAGCGCCCCGAGCGATCCAGCTCCCTGAAAGCCCCAACAGAACCAGACTTTAACAAATTGCCAGGAAGCATCCCCCTCCAGGACCGAATTTTCCTTCTCCCTCCAAATTTTTTCTCATAAAACAGAAAATTTGCTTACAATCACCTACGATACCGAAATCTTATATTAAAGAAAAGGTGCTGATCAAAATGATCCAAACGAGCAATTTGAAACCAACTCAGCACCCAAAGAAAAGGACGAACCCTTTCCGTGAAAAGAAACGAACTTCAACCTTGGGGAATCAAACCGGAGAGATTTAGACAAAAATGGTCGGGGGAGGGGGGAGGGGGGAGGGCGACCTTGTTGCTGAAGAGGAGCACGACGACCTCGGAGGCCTTCCGATGGAGGTGCGCCGACAGCCTCCTCACCAGAGACCCGACCTGCTCCGTCACGTAATCCGCCATGCCCAAACCGCCAATTGCCGCCGGAAGACGAGAGGAAATGCCGGGGCGGATGAGGAGCGCTGCTGCGGCGAGGCAAATGGGCGGGCGCAGGAAGAAGCTGCAGACGAGGCGGCAGAGAGAGAGAGAGGGGGGGGGGGGGCGTCGTGCTTTGATTGCTCTTGCGTTGCGCCTCTTTATCGATGTCATTCGCCGTTCCTGGTAAATTACGGGAAGGGATTTTGTAGATCACCCCCCCCACAGTCTTCGATATATAGGATTCACCTTCCTAATCGTCGTATTTCCTTTTTAATCTGCCGTGACTCATAGCTAAATTTCTTTAATAAGCGCTTTTTAAAGTGAGTTTTGTATTTTTTTTAAAAAATGTATTTCTTATTTTTTGAGGTGTTCACCGAACTAGATTATGAGAAGTTATACATAGATATCAGGATTGGAAGGATTAAATCCCAACCGTGACAGATTATAAGTATGCATTTTTTGACATTTGTTAACCTTAATCGTCCATGTTTTTTCATATTAGGAATTGATCTCAATCTCTTTATCATTGATATTTAACTGAAAATCCTTGTGAATATTAAACTATAATAATTTTTATTTCCAATTGATTTTTCTAGAAAATGTTTTTTTAAAAAATAAATATTTTAAACTTCTAGAAAATTCATCAGCTAAAATTGCAATTGTTAAAAGAAAAGGCGATGACTAGATGGAAGTTCCATTTGCCGACCCGGTGCGTCTCGCACCGACTCGCACGACCCGACCCGACCCAGGCAGGGACCGGGTCGGTCGGGCCGTGGGTCGTGGCCGGGACGCACTGGACCGCATGGTCCCGTGCGTCCCACCGCGTACCGGAGCGGGTCGAGGCGGGCCCGGTCTGGTTCGTGCGGGACGGGGCGTACGTGCCGGGTCGCCCTTATAGCGGGCCGGGTGCGGGCGGGTCTGGCATCCGCAGCGGTGGAAGGCGGTGCAGCGGTGGAAGGCGGTGGCCGGCGGTGTGGGCGGTGCAGAGCGGCGGCGGACGGCAGCGGACGGCAGCGACGACCGGCGATCAGAGGTAGGTGCCCTAAATTTTTGTTTTAGGGTGAGGAGGGGGGTGGGGGGTGACGACCAGTGATCGCACTGGCACCGCCGCCGGTGGGGGGCGGGGAGGGGGGGGCGTCTGCACCTCCGGTGGGGGGCGGTGAGGGTGAGGGGAGGGGGGCGTCTGCACGGAGGGGGGGCAGTGAGGGTGAGGGGGGGGCGTCTGCACGGAGGTGGGGGGCGGTGAGGGGAGGGTCTGCACGGAGGGGGGGCGGTGAGGGTGAGGGGGGGGGGCGTCTGCACGGAGGTGGGGGGCGGTGAGGGGAGGGGGGGCGGTGAGGGTGAGGGGAGGGGGGCGTCTGCACGGAGGTGGGGGGCGGTGAGGGGAGGGTCTGCACGGAGGGGGGGCGGTGAGGGTGAGGGGGGGGGGGCGTCTGCACGGAGGTGGGGGGCGGTGAGGGGAGGGGGGGCGGTGAGGGTGAGGGGGGGGGGCGTCTGCACGGAGATGGGGGGCGGTGAGGGGAGGGTCTGCACGGAGGGGGGGCGGTGAGGGTGAGGGGGGGGGGCGTCTGCACGGAGGTGGGGGGCGGTGAGGGTGAGGGGAGGGGGGCGTCTGCACGGAGGGGGAGCGGTGAGGGTGAGGGGGGGGGGGGGCGTCTGCACGGAGGTGGGGGGCGGTGAGGGGAGGGGGGCGTCTGCACGGAGGGGGGGCGGTGAGGGTGAGGGGAGGGGGGCGTCTGCACGGAGGGGGGCCGGTGAGGGTGAGGGTGAGGGGGGGGGGGCGTCTGCACGGAGGTGGGGGGCGGTGAGGGGAGGGGGGCGTCTGCACGGAGGGGGGGCGGTGAGGGTGAGGGGGGGGGGGCGTCTGCACCGCCGCCCCCACCTCCGGTGGGGGGCGGTGAGGGTGAGGGGGGGGGGGTGTTTATTTTTTTTAGTTTTTAAATTAAAAAATCTAGAAAAATATTTTATTATATTATTTAATATTAATAATAATATATTATTTAATTCATGTTATATAAGAAATATAATTTTTGTTTAATTGATGTTGTATAAATATCATATATTTGATGTATTATTTAATTCATTTTGTAGAATTAATATAAATAATATTTAATTCATGTTGTAGATATAAATTTATTTTTTGATGTGTTATTCAAATCATGTTTAAATATTAGATTTAATTTAGATGTATTAAATTTTAAATTTAATCTTGTATGTTGTAGAAGTAATGATATTAATATCATTATTAGTTGTAGATGTAAAATATTTTTAAATATTTAATGTATATTAGTTAATTTAATTGCATAATGTAAAAATATAATGTGTATGGATATATTTTTAATGTAAATATAAATTTAGTGTTTACTATTTTCTAAATAATTTTAAAGTTAATTTATATATATAATGTAAATTATTTAGAGATGTTTATAATTTATATGTGTCATGTAATTTAATTAGAGATGTAATTTTAAATATCTAATTAGTTATATTTTAAATATCTAATTATGTCATGTAAGTTAATGTATATGTATTAATTATAAACAATATTTAATTCATGTTGTAGATATAAATTTATTTTTTGATGTGTTATTCAAATCATGTTTAAATATTAGATTTAATTTAGATGTATTAAATTTTAAATTTAATCTTGTATGTTGTAGAAGTAATGATATTAATATCATTATTAGTTGTAGATGTAAAATATTTTTAAATATTTAATGTATATTAGTTAATTTAATTGCATAATGTAAAAATATAATGTGTATGGATATATTTTTAATGTAAATATAAATTTAGTGTTTACTATTTTCTAAATAATTTTAAAGTTAATTTATATATATAATGTAAATTATTTAGAGATGTTTATAATTTATATGTGTCATGTAATTTAATTAGAGATGTAATTTTAAATATCTAATTAGTTATATTTTAAATATCTAATTATGTCATGTAAGTTAATGTATATGTATTAATTATAAATATTAACCTTAATTGTATGTTATAGAAATAATGATATTATTTTGAACTAAATTATATGAAGATGTATTAAATATTGAATTTAGTCTTGCATGGTACGCAAATAATAAAATTCTGTTCATTGTTAGTTGTAGATGGGAAATAATATAATTTCATATTTTAAATTTCTTAATTTTAGGAGACAACACTCTATGGCTCCTAAGGAACGAACAAATGATATTGGGTGGTCACACGGAGTTTTGTTGGATGGCAACCGTAGGTGTTGGCGTTGTAACTATTGTAAAATAGAACACCGGGGAGGAGGGGTGTCTCGGTTGAAGAAGCATTTGGCAGGAGGAGCCGGGGCAGGATACTCTGAGGTTGCTGGGTGTACCCATGTGCCTAGAGATGTGAAACTTGCAATGGCTAGGCACCTGCGGGAGAAGAGAGCTGAGATGCAAGAAAAGGAAAAAAAGAAGAAAAGGGATCAAGCGGCAGTGAGCGGGCGCCCAAGTGGCAGCAACGAGGAGGAATGTGCATGGACACCCAGTGACGAAGACGAACAAGCACGTACTGAGCAGCCTGATGTGTATGTCACTGTGAACGATCCATACGATGCCGAGTTTCGTGAGGCAGTACGTCAGAGCAGGGAAGAGTCAAGACATCCCGAGGAGACTGTAGTCCGTAGTCGCGAGGCGGCGAGGACCGGAGCATCAGGGAGTGGTGGTTCATCTACGACTCGACAATCACGAGGCATAAGGAGTTTATTGACTGGTGACTCGGGGACACAAAGAAAAAGGACACAATCGATCAACATTGAAGATGTGGAGCCCGGTGCACTATCCCGAGAGCATGGTAAGCAAACGAGGATGGACGATGCGTATGGCCAGAAGGGACCTAAATGGAAACTTGGTCAAGCTGTTGCAAAATGGTGGCACCACGCGGGTCTGCCTTTCAATGCAGCCAATAGCCCTTACTACAAGCCAATGTTTCAGGAAGCACAGGTCCTTGGGCTACACGTGCAGCCACCTACAGCGAGAGAATTGGCTGGCGTATACCTTGATGAACAAGTTGCTGAGATCAAGAGTTACATTGACTCATTCAAGCAGAAATGGACAAAGTACGGAGTCACACTGATGTGTGATGGATGGTCAGGTACCACAAAATCTAGCCTGATCAACTTCCTTGTTTATTGTGACAGACAGGTATTCTTTCACAAATCAGTGGATGCGTCTGGTCAAATTCACAGTCACCAATATATTTTGTCATTGATGGAGCAAGTGGTGACTGAGATTGGGGAGGAGTACATTGTACAAGTGGTGACTGATAATGGGTCGAACTATAAGAAGGCTGGAGAGGAGCTAATGAAGAAAAAACGGCACATTTTCTGGACCCCTTGTGCAGCACATTGTGTAGATCTGATGCTGAAGGAGATTGGGCAGCTTCGTATGGTAAAATCTGTGGTCGAGGTGGCACAAAAAATCACGAAATATATCTACAACCACACACTTGTATTGGCATGGATGAGGGAGCACTGTGGCGGCGAACTGTTGAGGCCTGGCATCACACGATTTGCCACCAACTACATCGCATTGCAGAGCCTATTGAAGCACAAAGATGGGTTGAAGCAAATGTTTAGAGGTGAGACCTGGCTGAGTTCCTCTTTTGCTGCTTCACGTGAAGGGGCGGAGGTCGAGGGGATTGTCAACACCTCGAATTTTTGGGATAGAGTGAAGGTATTAGTGTCATTGATAGAGCCACTGTATGAGGTTCTACGATGCGTGGATGGGGATAGAGTACCAACCATGGGGTTGGTGTACAGCAAAATAGAAGCAGCCAAGCGGAAGATCCTTACAACGTCCAAAAAATATGGACCCACCATTCTAGAGATTGTGGAGGACAGATGGGACAGACAAATGAGCCGCGATCTTCACATGGCAGGTAAACACTTACATTCTCGTCCAATCAATGAGCTGTGATTTTCAGTTGATACTAATATGTAATTCATTGTCTTACGATTGCAGCGTACTATCTACATCCGGCCTTCCAATATGCTCGGGCCCTTGCTTATGACGATACGTTGATAGAATCGGTCAACATTGTGGTAGACCGATTGTCTTTCACCCCAACAGATGCTGCTGATGCGTTGAATGAGGTATAATTGGATATTTTAACATTGACAATATTAAATGAAATATATACTTCATATTTTTTGATAATGCAGATGAAAATATTTAGAGAGGGAATTGGTTCATTTGCGACACCTAATGCCATGGCCAGTCGTGATAGACTCGACCCAGGTAATGTGTCTTCACAATGTACCTTCTATATCTCGAGAAGTAATTTTTACATCTAATTATTATATTGTACGTGATCTGTCTTAAACGCAGCTGAGTGGTGGCTAAATTACGGCACAAGTGCACCCGTATTAAGGAAGATCGCAATGAGAGTTCTATCGCAAACATCCTCGTCGAGTGGGTGTGAGCGGAATTGGTCGACGTTCTCCTTCTTGCATACTAAGCTGAGGAATAGGCTAACACACCGCAGGCTAGACAAAATGGTGTATGTTCATTACAACATGAGGCTAAAGGTCCGGCATGTACAAATGGATACAAGGAGAGGAGAGGGAGATTACGACCCAACAGATGCTGTGTACTTGCGAGACGATGATGACCCTATGGTAGCATGGGTTGCAAGAGCCACAACAGAGCGTGGTGAGACAGAATTGGACGAGGAGGCTGAAGAACCTGGCGAGACACCACGGCCTAATACTTTTCTCGCATCGGCTGTACAAGAGGCAGTGGGGGAGGGAGATGACACTCATGTGCATTTGGGTGGTGACGAGTCAGCAACGGGACGTGATGATGAAGTTAATTTAGATGAAGACCTCGTCATTGGTGGTGGAGACACATCGTATGCGTACGATGATACAGCATGGGAGCGATTGATACAACCTCCAATTTTTGAGCGTCAAGCGCCACCTCAGGTGAATTAATACATGAAAATCGAATCGCAAATTTCATTAGATAGCGTGGTCATAGATTGATGTATGATGATGTAAGAAATATATTGCAGGTCGGTCCGACAAATGACAACATTGCGGGAGAACAGTGGTCCCGAGTTGCTGCACCGCGGCATTCAATATCTGCGGAACCAAGAAGGTTATCCACTTCAAGAGAGGCTAGGGGAAGTTCCTCATTTAGAGAGGTGAAATTATATTACCATTTCTACATTTGTTAATATATAATTCATTGGTAATTGAATATATTCTTCTTTCAATTGTGTAGTCTTCGGTAGCATCGAAACAACCATCTCAGTCTGCTGCGCCCCGACGCTCAACATCTAAGGCTAAGGCACCCAATCAGTCTTCTCAGGTATACGTACAGACTTACACAATAGAATACTACTTGAAAAATTATCTAAGCAGGCTTCTGCTTCTCAGGCATCTAGAGGGACACAACATGCAGCATGTATGCCGCCCCCTGCTCCACAGAAGAAAAAATCATCATGGACCACATTATTCACCAGCAAGAAGGACAAGGGACCACCATTAAATCCGATAGATATTGCAGACATGGAGACATTAGATCCCAATGTAGATGACGACACTCCCGAGCCCTCTGTTGAGCCCCGCATTAGTGGGAGTCATGACTCCGATGCTGATAGTACACCCACAGGGTCTTCATCCCATGGAGGTGGTGGTTCTCAAGGTGACCAACGGAGTCCTCGTGAGAATACTAGTGTTGGTGGTAGAGAGTACAACAGTGGTCATAGTAGAGGTCGTGGGGGCCGTCAACATGGCGCAAGAACAGAGGAGCAGCACTTCACACATGCCACGCAAGATGAGGACCACGGTGCTCCACCCGCAGGGACGAGACGGGCAGCTGATCATTGGGATCCCTACTATGGAAGTTCGGTTGCAGACAGTACAAGCTATCAAGGCATGTTGTCTGATTTTGAGAGGATGAGCACACATGACTCCCAGGGATCTGGAAGCTCGTATGGACGGTCATGGCAGCAGCAGCCGATGTATCATGGCGACTCAGATAGCAGTAGTTCATTTTTCTCATCGTATCCATATCCTTATGTCTCAGCTGCGCCAGTAGAGGTCGTGTACGCACAAGGTTCGCAGCAGTATGAATACTACGTACGCATGTACTGGGAGAACTATTCAGGTTCAATGCGCTATGAAGACTATCTGTCCTATCTGCGGACCACATTTAATGTCAGATTGTTTGGAGATGGACACTGGCCCAGTTTGGGTCCATAGTCTTTATTAGTATGTATCATTTGGTTACATTTATAACTAACTAATAATTAATTGCAGATTTCTTCATATATAGAGTTCTGTACTTGTCATTGAAATCACTAATGTAAACTTTTACATCATTTGCAGGTCATCATGGACGGACGGCGTCACCCTGCGTGGGAGCATGGATACTCTGTTGAGGGTGATGGACATGTGCACTGTAGATACTGCGAACATCGCGTCACCGGCATACACAGGTTTGCGGAGCACCTTGCGGGAGTGGGACGCGATGTTCGTGCATGCGACCGAGTTCCGGGAGATGTTCGACATTCCTTTCGGACACAGTTACAGGATAGATACGGTTCTCGTAGCACACCGAGGACATCTTCTTCTACGTCCCGGGTACCTCCACCACGAGCACAGGGCGGAGCAGGATCTTCCTCCACGTCCAGAGTTCGAGCAGCACCAGCACCAGCACCAGCACCAGTCGCACATGATAGAATTGAAGCTATAGATGTAGTGAGGACTTTTTTTACAGATTTTCATGTACCCTCCACCGCAGCACACGACCCATCATTTGTGCAGATGGTTACATATTTTCAGTCCCACCCACATGTACCTCCACCCACTAGGATAGAGTTAGATTATACGGGTGATCAGTCTCATGTATCTGATGATGAGTTTTGGGATTCGGGCTTCACTGATGATGAGGATTAGTGAGTTTTGAGATTCGGGTTACACAGATGAGGAGGATGAGTGAGTTTTGGGATTCGGGCTTCACACATGGACGAGGATTAGTGAGTTTTTGTATTTTATACTTCATGAATGAATGCCATTATTATATCACTGTTTCCTTTTACATATTTAGTAATTGAAATAAATTTTTATGTATTATATATAATAGGATGTTTAATTAAGCAGTGTAATATGTAATTTTTATATAATTTATTATGTATAATGTAGCATGGATCTATTATCATAAATAAACTCTACATTCTAATATTTTTAAATATATATAACATTTAATCTTTCAAAATCAATTTATTAAAAATTTTAAAAAATATTCGTAAAAAATCGCGTCGAGACTCGAGAGGGGCGGATCGGGTCGCTATGCGACCCGCCCGACCTGACCCGTCCCGCGCCGAGACCGGGTCGGGCGGGTCGGCAAATCCATCATGGAACGGAAATAATTAATGTACTCTGCCCATTTCCTAACGGTGACAGACTGATCCATTTTAAAGAAGAGCTCCGTCGGACGGTGCGGGCGGAGCCCACTGGAACTTGATCGTTGTCCAACAGAGAAACTTGACCCATTCAGAGTATCAGGCTCCGGCCCATGAGGATGAGACTGATTGGCCCACTAAATCAGTCCAGTCCATTGAAGGAAGGAACACAGGGAGCAGCACACTGAAGGCAGCTCTGTCTGGTATCGAGTAAGACTCCCTGCACAGGGTATGCAGCATCTTTAATTTTTTATTTTTAAAAAAATTTTAAAGTGAGTCTCAAGATATTTTAATTTAAAATAAATCACGACATCGTTAGATTATCAAAAAGAAATAAAAAATCGGATCAAATAAATAGTGTTAGATATTCTTTTTAAAATTAATTTATTTTATTTTTAGTTTTTTAGATAATCGAATGGTGTCATGTCTTGTATCGTAAATTAAAATAATTTTAAACCCACTTCAAAAAAATAAAAAAATAAAATTATTACACACATCTAGTGTGCAGCACATTTCATAATAAATCATGAGGGGGTGTTTGACAGATTAAGATAGAGGAGCAGATGAGAGAGAGAGCGGTGAGTCCAATCTCTCCCTCACACACAACTCCATTAATTGGGGTCGATAGCGCACTCGACCCTGGTCGAGTGCGCTAACCCGACCCGAATAGCAAACATGCCCCAAAGTGTCTGATCTCATATTGGAAATTTCAAATTCTCTTCTTTTAAAGTGTGGGGCACAAGACTATCGACAAATGAACGAATTCCAAAGTACGAGTTCCGTACTGCATTCGAGTGCGTGACCTCACGTGCTCCTTCCCTTCAGAAAATACTTTCATTTTACCTCACCAACTTGAGCATCGAAGAGTTTATTTGCCACATAAATCCAAAGCTTAACCATCTCTTGTGTTCGCAAGCCCTCGCAAAGCCACTCTCAACTTGACTTCTCTTCTCCTCCTCCTCCTCCAGACTTTTGGACTCCACCGATCATTCAAGCAGTCCATCCTTCTGCTCTTTGCATGATTACCAGGGAAATGATTGTTGTATCCTCCAGTTATATACATGACATATCCTCCCTCCATTAATTTAATTTAATCGAGAGTGATAAAATAAAATTAGGAGAGAGAGAGAGATGCAGGGTTTACATCAGATTATATTAAAATAAAAATAAAAAGAAACGTCCTTCCAAGCTTTAGCATTGATACGTTTGGAAAGGATTCTTCTAGATTCCCGAAATGGGCCCGAAGAAGGATACAGAGAGACAAAACACGTGACCTTAAAAAGGAGGTCGCAAGATGACAAAACCACCATGCATAAAGTTGCTTTATCAAAGAGCATTATTGGAAGGAAGATTCATTATAAAATCTCAAAGTTATAAAAGCCGCATAAGAATTTATAAGATCTCTAAAATGTCATTTTTTTAAAAAAAAAAAACAACAACAGACGTGTTATCCACGTGGAGTGGTTAGTAAATTCCAATTAAGAGTTTTTGAAGGGAACCGAATCGACAAGCAAAGACATTTTTTTTCGTAATTTTTGATGGCTTCAATCATTTAATTAAGATCCCACAAGAATAGGCATAACATTTCCTGAAAGAAAGGTCCTTAACTTGATCGAACTAACGTCTTTTGGCGGGTTAAAATGAGAAGTATATTGACAATGCTGCAAAGTGACATTATCTACATTAATTAAATGTGGTAGATGAGAAATAAATATATCATATATATATATTTATTTATATATATATATTTATTAGACGGAGGTCAGAATGGGGTTTACCCATTTTGGAGCCTCATAGATGGAGGTCAGAATGGCTGTGGCTCCCCTTGTTTCACAAACATAGGAGGGCTTTTTTTGTTATGGGGCCAGGTCCACGTGAAAATAATTTATTGTCATATTTTTAAAATTATTCATGCATTTTTATCTTTATCATATTTATTATAATATTTTTGAAATCTTTCCAAATATTGCCATTATGTTCTTTCACATATATATAACGATAATTTTCTATTTTAAAAATAAAAGTGGATATAGATATAATAATTTTAAAAAAAATTAGAGATATCACGATAAATATAATAAAAATAAGGATATAAAAATAATTTCGGTATATTTTACAAATATAAAATAATTCCCCCCCCCCCCAAAAAAAAAAAAAAACCTCTGGGCGGGTGGGTGTGGGGGAAGGAAACAACAGTGGGATCACACGCGGGTCGTTCTCCACCCCAACCAACAGCAGCCACGGCTTCCCAGTTGTTGGGCATGCAGCCGCACCAATGGGGGGGGGGGGGGAAGCCCCCTCCAAAAAACACAGCATCCCCCCTGGCAGGCAGCGTCCCCCCACAATCTTCTACGTAAAGCTAGCTCTCTCTCACTCACCTTCGTCAGTTTATTAAACTCACAAGGTGGACAAGGCAGATTGTATGTAGGAATGGAGAGAGATTGGGACGACTGCCTCGGCCGGTCTGCCCTCCCTGCTCATCTGATCTGCGCACCGATGCGTACGGGGAGAATCGCCTTTACAGATCATCGTCGTTTCAGGTTCCTGCCCAGCTTTCGCTTATCCGCCTTTTAATCCCACTAATAAATCGGTGATCTTTGTCTGCCCCCCCCCCCAATCCTCAGTAACCAACCACGAGGTCTCCCAAACTGGGAGAAAGAGAGAGAAAGGTGGAGTCTTTGCAGTACTGACGCCTTGCCTTTCCGGCAGGCAGAGGAAGAGGGGAACAAAGGAGTTGTTGGATATTTATTACTACCCTGAAACTTAGGCCTTGTTCTGTCTTCCGTTCTCTGCTCGTCTCTGGGAACATCGAGGTTGTGTTGTGTTCTCTCTCTCTCTCTCTCTCTCTCTCTTCTCTCCGCTCATGCTTTCTTTGTTTTTCTGCTGTTCTTTCTGGAGGTTTTCTTCCGTTTTCTGTGTCGGCTCCTTCGGTCCTCTTAATTCCCGGGAAACAATATTTCTGGGTTTTCGTTTATCTTGCAGAAACTCGGCAAATGATTCTTGGGTTTTCCAACATTCTTGGAGAACTTCGTAGATTTTCGGAATTTGTGGGTTTTATTATGGCTTTTAGTCCCTCAATCTTGGCAAACTTGCACTGCAAGAAATTGGTGGGGCAACCCGCCCTCGCTCTATGTTGGCTTTTACATAAGACATCATGTGAGGGAATCCTTTCCATCCCCGCTTCATGCTGCTTGTGTTCTTGTTCTTGTTTAAAAGAATCGCGTTTTCTTGTCGATTCCGGAATCTAAAAATTCTTCCGCTTTGTCCATCTTCTTCTCTGTGATTATCTGGTTGACGATATTAAAATATTCTAAAGAACAGTACTCTAAAGTAAAGAAGCTTTAGAACTGTATTAAAATAAAGGGTCGTGAATTCTGAAACTAGTTGTCCGAAAAACTAAGGCGCAACACAATTCTTCCCATAATCTTCTGGGTTTTTCATCTATTTTCTTTTTTTCTTTGATGAACACAATCAGATTATGTGGTTTTTCTCCCATTACACAAAAAAGGGAAGAAAAGAGGGGGGAAAATGTCTCTTTTTCCCACCCTTCAACTCCCGAGAAAGAATCGATTCCTCCTCCATTTCCTGCTCCAACCCCGCACAAAAACCACCTCTGTTGGATCGTCTGTTTCAGGCTTTCTCAGAGCACTTTGCTTGCTCAGAAAGCTTCCCAATCGCCCAAATGGCTGCACATGAGAGAAAAGTAGAAAACAAACGGCTTTGCCACTTCCTATTCTGGATTGCCTTCGCGACATAGAACAAAGTTCTAATTTTTCCCACACGCCGGTTTCCACAGCAGGTGATCCGCCATGGACTGCAGGGGCAACATGTACCGCATCAGAGAGTGCGCCTGCAACCTCCTCCTGGCCATGGAGGACGACCTGGCCGGCGACGACGACGAGGACGCCTGGGAGCTGATGGGGCGCGACCTCCGCCTCAGGTCCACCTTCCTCTTCTGCGACCTCAACCGGGTCATCTCCGTCGCCGGGGACGGCGAGCTCAAGCGCTCCCTTACGGCGCTCGCCAACCGCCTGTTCTACCACATGGAAGAGGTAGGGCAGAACCCCCCCCCCCCCCGCCCCCCAAGATCGAATCTTTCCCTGGTTTCCTCTGATGGGCGACCTGGAATTTGCCGTGAATGCGTGCAGCTCGGCCGCGCCATCAAGAGCCGCAGCGTCCCGCGGGCGCAGAGCTGCTACGGCGACGCTGCGGTGGTGCTGCAGGAGGTGGTGGCCGCCATGGTCCCTTCCCACTAGAAGCTGCTCCACCACTCCTTCCCCTTTTTCGAGTGATTACCACATCAGAAGAGAAGAGAACAAACGACATGAAGAAGCAACTCGGTGCTGCTCTGCTGCCTCTTTCTTTCTGGGTGTCGTTGCCAAGAAAAGAAAACTGTAAACACCACCTCCATTACACACGGGAGAAATCGATGGAACCAACAACAAGATCTTTTCCTTTTTCTTGCATTTTGGCCTCCTCCATGTAAATACCAATGGCCAACTTGATCACGTAACGGAAAAATGGACGGAGTTTTACACCCATGAGTTCTTATTAGTTTGCAATCAGAGTTTGCATGGTGTTGTTTTACCGTTTTATTTTCCTTCTCTCTCTCTCTCTCTCTCTCTCTCTCTCTTCCGAGATGACTGTTCTCAATTGAAGGGAAGGTTAAAGTAGACGAGAGGAACCGTGTGTGATATTTATAGGCATATTTTTTTCTTGTTCTGTCTTGTCTCCGCTTTCCTGGCCAACTTATCAAAACCCCCAAAGAAATGCCGGCTAGTTTATACACATATATATTTTTCTGTTAAGTATAAATTGAATAATTTTATTAATCTAATGGCGTGTATAGCTACAAGCGTACAAAGTGTGGTATTTTCCCAAATACGTCGTGTGTGCATGTTGTGCTCAAGTATTCTCGGTGACACGGCCGGTGTTTGGCCTCAAGAGTTGCCGCACGACGTGATGATGTACTGATGAGTTGTACGTAACCCCGTCATACTCCCTTCGTTGCATCCACCGATCGAGCCCGGCGGGAAATGCGAACGGGGTGGGGCCAAGTCTCGCTCGCCGACAAGTTCGCAAGGAAGGCGAGATCAGAAGGGAGAGATCAGGAGGCCAGCGGCGGCATGCAGTGGCCGGCGGCCACCGATTACCGTTGTCGACCATCCACCGCCCTTCGACGTACGTGATTCCCTCGTCGATGCCACCATCGCCACCAGACTGCTTGTCACTATTAATCAATTAAATACTATTCGTCACGTCAGTGTTACTGATTAAATATTATCTTTGACCGACCGTGGCCACTAAAAATATCACCGTTGCCTTCATTTGACCACCACCACCACCTTCTTCTCTCCTTCCTCAACCTGGTCTCCCTCCTCCCCTGTCAATTCATGGCGGCGGCTGGTGCAATGCTAAACTTTTTAACCACGATCGAGCTGCATTACGTGTAATTTTTTATCGGGGTCCAGTACTTATCATAGATTTGTTTTCCGTAGGGTCACGCCCACGGTTTGCCGTCCCACCCCGACTCGCACCGACCCACACGACCCGACCCGACCCGACCCAGGCGGGCGCCGGGTCGCACGGGGTGTGGGTCGTGGCCGGGACGCACTGAACCGCATGGTCCCGCGCGTCCCGCCACGTACCGGAGCGGGTCGAGGCGGGTCCGGTGTGGTTCGTGCGGGACGGCCCGTATGTGCCGGGTCGCCCATTTAGCGGGCCGGGGTGCGGGCGGGTCTGGCATCCGCAGCGGCTTGAAGGCGGTGGCCGGCGGGTGTGGGCGGTGCAGAGCGGCGGCGGACGGCGGCGGACGGCACCGGACGGCAGCGACGACCGGCGATCAGAGGTAGGTGCCCTAAATTTTTGTTTTAGGGTGAGGAGGGGGTGGGGGAGGTTGAGGATCGTGTAGATCTGCCACCGCGGGGGTGGGGGAGGGTGAGGGTGGACGTCTGCGGCCGTCGCGGGCACCGTGAGAGGGGGAGGGGGCGTCTGCGGGCGTCGGAGGGGGGAGGGGGGACGTCTGCGGGCGGCGGGCGTCGGAGGGGGGAGGGGGGGCGTGCGGCGGGCGTCTGCGGGCGGCGGGCGTCGCGGGCACGGAGGGGGGAGGGGGGCGTGCGGCGGGCGTCTGCGGGCGGCGGGCGTCGCGGGCACGGAGGGGGGAGGGGGGCGTGCGGCGGGCGTCTGCGGGCGGCGGGCGTCGCGGGCACGGAGGGGGGAGGGGGGGCGTGCGGCGGGCGTCTGCGGGCGGCACCGTCGGAGGGGGGAGGGGGGCGTCTGCTGGCGTTGGGGAGGGGGGACGTCTGCGGGCGGCGGGCGTCGCGGGCACATAGGGGGGAGGGGGGGCGTGCGACGGGCGTCTGCGGGCGGCACCGTCGGAGGGGGGAGGGGGGCGTCTGCGGGCGTCGCGGGCCGGGCACCGTGAGAGGGGGGAGGGGGGGCCGTCTGCACCGTGAGGGGGGAGGGTGAGATGGGGAGGGGGGGGGGCGTCTGCATCACCGCCGCCAGCTCCGGTGGGGGGCAGGGAGGGTGGGGGGGTTGTTTAATTCTTTTTGGTTTTTTTAATTAAAAATGTAGGAAAATATTTTATTATATTATTTAATATTATTATGAATGTATTATTTAATTCATGTTATATAAATAAGATACTTTTTGTTTAATTTATGTTGTATAAATATCATTTTGATTATGTATTATTTAATTCATTTTGTAGAATTAATATAAATAATATTTAATTCATGTTGTAGAAATAAATTTATTTTTTGATGTGTTATTCAATTCATGTTTAAATATTAGATTTAATATAAATGTAATATTAAATATTAAATTTAGTATTGCATGTTGTAGAAATATTGATATTAATATCAGTATTAGTTGTAGATGTAAAATAATTTTAAATGCATAATGTATATTAGTTAATTGAATTGCATAATGTAATTTAATTTAATGTAAATATAAATTTAGTGTTGAATATTTTATAAATAATTTTAAAGTTAATTTATATGTACAATGTAAATTATTTAGAGATGTTTATAATTTATATGTGTCATGTAATTTAATTAGAGATGTAATTTTAAATTCTAATTAGTGATAAATAATTTTAAATTTAATGTATATGTATTAATTATAAATATTAACCTTATTTGTATGTTATAGAAATAATGATATTATTTTGAACTAAATTATATGAAGATGTATTAAATATTGAATTTAGTCTTGCATGGTACGCAAATAATAAAATTATGTTCATTGTTAGTTGTAGATGGGAAATAATATAATTTCATATTTTGAATTTCTTAATTTTAGGAGATAACACTCTATGGCTCCTAAGGAACGAACAAATGATATTGGGTGGTCACACAGAGTTTTGTTGGATGGCAACCGTAGGTGTTGGCGTTGTAACTATTGTAAAATAGAACACCGGGGAGGAGGGGTGTCTCGGTTGAATAAGCATTTGGCAGGAGGAGCCGGGACAGGATACTCTGAGGTTGCTGGGTGTACCCATGTGCCTAGAGATGTGAAACTTACAATGGCTAGGCACCTGTGGGAGAAGAGAGCTGAGATGCAAGAAAAGGAAAAAAAGAAGAAAAGGGATCAAGCGGCAGTGAGCGGAATAGCAAGCGGCAGCAACGAGGAGGAATGTGCATGGACACCCAGTGACGAAGACGAACAAGCACGTACTGAGCAGGCTAATGTGTATGTCACTGTGAACGATCCATACGAAGCCGAGTTTCGTGAGGCAGTACGTCAGAGTAGGGAAGAGTCAAGACATCCCGAGGAGACTAGAGTCCGTAGTCGCGAGGCGGCGACGACCGGAGCATCAGGGAGTGGTGGTTCATCTACGACTCGACAACCACGAGGCATAAGAAGTTTATTGACTGGTGACTCGGGGACGCAAAGAAAAAGGACACAATCGATCAACATTGAAGATGTGGAGCCCGGTGCACTATCCCGAGAGCATGGCAAGCAAACGAGGATGGACGATGCATATGGCCAGAAGGGACCTAAATGGAAACTTGGTCAGGCTGTTGCAAAATGGTGGCACCACGCGGGTCTGCCTTTCAATGCAGCCAATAGCCCTTACTACAAGCCAATGTTTCAGAAAGCACAGGTCCTTGGGCTACACGTGCAACCACCTACAGCGAGAGAATTGGCTGGCGTATACCTTGATGAACAAGTTGCTGAGATCAAGAGTTACATTGACTCATTCAAGCAGAAATGGACAAAGTACGGAGTCACACTGATGTGTGATGGATGGTCAGGTACCACAAAATCTAGCCTGATCAACTTCCTTGTTTATTGTGACAGACAGGTATTCTTTCACAAATCAGTGGATGCGTCTAGTCAAATTCACAGTCACCAATATATTTTGTCACTGATGGAGCAAGTGGTGACTGAGATTGGGGAGGAGTACATTGTGCAAGTGGTGACTGACAATGGGTCGAACTATAAGAAGGCTGGGGAGGAGCTAATGAAGAAAAAACGGCACATTTTCTGGACCCCTTGTGCAGTACATTGTGTAGATCTGATGCTGAAGGAGATTGGGCAGCTTCGTATGGTAAAATCTGTGGTCGAGGTGGCACAAAAAATCACGAAATATATCTACAACCACACACTTGTATTGGCATGGATGAGGGAGCATTGTGGCGGCGAACTGTTGAGGCCTGGCATCACACGATTTACCACCAACTACATCGCATTGCAGAGCCTATTGACGCACAAGGATGGGTTGAAGCAAATATTTAGATGTGAGACCTGGCTGAGTTCCTCTTTTGCTGCTTCACGTGAAGGGGCGGAGGTCGAGGGGATTGTCAACACCTCGAATTTTTGAGATAGAGTGAAGGTATTAGTGTCATTGATAGAGCCATTGTATGAGGTTCTACGATGCGTGGATGGGGATAGAGTACCAACCATGGGATTTGTGTACAGCAAAATAGAAGCAGCCAAGCAGAAGATCCTTACAACGTCCAAAAAATATGGACCCACCATTCTAGAGATTGTGGAGGACAGATGGGACAGACAAATGAGCTGCGATCTTCACATGGCAGGTAAACACTTACATTCTCGTCCAATCAATGTGCTGTGATTTTCAGTTGATACGAATATGTAATTCATTGTCTTACGATTGCAGCGTACTATCTACATCCGGCATTCCAATATGCTCGGGCCCTTGCTTATGACGATACGTTGATAGAATCGGTCAACATTGTGGTAGACCGATTGTCTTTCACCCCAACAGATGCTGCTGATGCGTTGAATGAGGTATACTTGGATATTTTAACATTGACAATATTTTAACATTGACAGTGTAATATGTAATTTTTATATAATTAATTATGTATAATTTAGTATGAATCTATTATTATAAATAAATTCTACATTCTAATATTTTTAAATGTATATAACATTTAATATTTTAAAATAAATTTATTAAAAAATTTAAAAAAAATTAAAAAAATATCCGTCGAGAGCCCAATGGAACGGACCGGGTCGCTGTGCGACCCGCACGACCCGACCCGACCCGCGTCGAGACCGGGTCGGGCGGGTCGGCAAACCCTGGTCACGCCACCCTCCTCCTTAATTAGAGGTGAATTTATTTACCCTTTGTTTTGTTGGAAAAAATGACATGTATACCTCTATATTAATCCTGCGCATTTTACTCTATAACATTGTATTCTTTATTATTGTTATGCATACTAGCTCCCACGCTATTCGTATTTCATAACACATACCCCTACCATTACCTATCATTTATTTAGTTTAATCTTCTCGATCACATAATAATTATGACAATAGCACGTGTCCCTACAATCAGAGCATAAAAGATATGCTGAAACAATGTTCCTTAACGTGACGAGAACACGCACATGAAAATATAAAGAATATGAAATATAATATGCAAGATTATAAGGATATGTATATGATTATTCTTTTTTTGCGGGGGAGGGAGGGGGGGGGGCAGATCAAGAGACGTGAACTATCCTGTCTCTAGATTTCCACTCGCTCTCTTTTTATGTACACGTTTGGTGCACTTAGTCACATCATCAAATACTTTAATACCATAGCACGATACATCTAAGCAAGATTTTTCAAATAGACTCAGTATGGAGTGAATCGTCCGGATCATATTGTATCAGTCACGTCAAATTGTATCAGTCACACACAGATCGATAAAAAATACGTAATAAATAAATAATTTATTTTTAAATATTATATATATTATATATATTATTTTATCTTTTTTTATTTTTTTATTTTTTTATTTTGACATGTTACCAAATTAACTTAATTCACTTGTGGAGGTAAAATAAATTAATTTAACTCATTTAATTTGATTACCTAAATCTGACTATGTCAAATTAAAAAGAGTTAACCCTGAACTTAAAAAAGAGATAACTCAAGATTAACTCTAAAATAAAGCGAGGCTAAAGTGTCACACGCATGATCAAAAATCTTGTGAAGACGTTGCATGGAGCACGATTTTTCAAATTGATTCGATACGGAATGAATCATCCGGATCAGATTGTATCAATCACATATCAATATGTGATACATAACTTATAAACAACTTATTTTTTAAATATTATATAAATATAATATAATTTAAATATAATTTTATATAAATATTATTTTATAAATAATTTAATTATTAATATTTTAAAAAAATAAAACTCAAATTCAAAACACACTAATGACACTATTTTTTTTTATTTTTTTTTAAAAAAAAATAAAAAAACGTATGACACTTATAAGATTTAAATCCTTTACATCGCACGCAATTAACACACCTACTAATCATTAAATCATATATAATAATTTATTATATTTTATAATAATATATATTTATTAAATAACTCTTTAATCTTGACATCTTATCGTACCGAATGATACGATATTATATCACACTGTACCGATAAAAAGTCGATACGATCGTAACAATCAAAACGGACAAACCTTGCATCTAACGATCTTTAATTTGCCGGAAGACATTGTAAAATATTATATTTTGTATGCCGCATGGATTTAATATTTCATAATACTTCACGTCAAACCAAGCCAAGGTTTGTTGCACACGGCTATGGATCGACTGTATCAGATCGTACATGTCCCCACAATTGTACGCTGGGCATGCTACAAGCCACTGGCATGCCGTCGTCATCGCCGCCACTGTCGCCGTTCGCCGCGATTGTGGTACAGCTGTGACACGACTGGACTGCACCTGGCCAGAAGTGGCCCGGCTTTGTACGTTAAGGTTAACACGTTTACACAGCTACGCGGTCTGCAAATCTAATTGCAATACATGCTCCACTTTCACGTAAAAACCAGTCCCTTAAGCAACTGATGGAATGAGAAGTTCTTTGGTGTCACTTCACACAAACTGTAGATAACACTGTGGGTGGGACCTCTGCAGACGGCTCGTTTGCAGATGTTTAAAGTTGGAAGAAAAAGAGATTATCTTTGACAAGTATGTAAAAAGAATGGATTCTGCAATGACTACAAGTTACCTAGTGAAGGATCCCTACCACCAACCCCTCCCCCCCCCCCAAATAAAAAAAAAAAAACCAAATGTATGCATGCACAAGCTTTTTACAGCAACAGCATCGATTGAAAACCAAAACTGTAAAGTTGGATTCGAAGACCCGGGTGGGGGGCGTGGGATGATGACTCATACCTGATGCTTGGATGGTATCAGGCATTCCTTCCTTCACATCCGAGGAACGTATCTTTACAAATTAATTCGTCGAGACATACAACGAAAAGAAAAGGCTTCCAACAGCTTCATGCATTTTACAGAAGAAAATTGAAGCAACTATGAGGCACTGGAATCACCCATTGTCCACCAAGTCATCGGCGCTAAGACTCCTGCTTTGAGTGAATCATATCCGCGACACCAAACATTGAAGCCTTCAAAGAGGGAAGAAACCAATGAAGTTAGGTTGCTGGTAAACCATTAGAATGAGCCAACTCTACATCAGCATCTCAGGTTTAGTCACTGTTCCTCACTTTAGCAGCAGGACAATTTTTTAGCATTAGTTGCACCGTTTTCGACCATGCTATTACACTTTTATAACGGGTGAAGCACCGTCCAAATGAGTAGACCCCTCAGTTTAAATACTACCATGAACGAGGAATGTTAGGGGTTGTAAAACTCTACTGTTCTCCACGGCCAGGAGTCATTCCTCTTAATAGTAGTATATACAGGTCACAGAAAAGAAAAAAAAATCACAACGTCGAAGGATAACAACAAGAAGGAAGGTGATTCTTATGTGGAACTCGAACTTGTATCATGCATCTGTAGGTGACATTCTTGACTTGGAAATCTCCTTAACACACCCTAATATTCACAAGGAAAAGACCGTTGAAATTTATTCTCTGCCTGCAATCATGAAACCATAACTAAGAAATATTTTTAAGAATCGCCTATCCTGCGCGTTCGATTCACCGTGGCAGATTGCTCTTAGTTTTATTAAATAGGTCACATCACAGAAGCAATCATTCATAGAATCATACTTAAGCTTTCCCCTTTATTTTGTTATTCTGTCATGGGAATGGAGGCCAGTGTCTCCCACCATTGAAAACGTCTGATGTTTTTCCATGGAATGCCATTATCTGCCAAGTTGCCATTGCTAGGAATCAGAACATACATCAAGGTCTCCTGTCACTACGTGATCTCATCTAATGAAATGTTGTTCACATCTTACCTTGGTGACCTGGAGGCCAGCTGACAACTGAGAATATACGTTGCTAATGACAAATATACATGGACAAACGTGCATGAACACAAGTGCATGCAACATAGACAAAAAATATGAGGACGAACTTAGAATCTGTAGGCCAGATTCAAAAGGGAATTGAAGACTAGTCATAAAAGGCTCAAGAAGTGTGATGACTAAAAATGCCAACTGTAGTCTACAAGAAAACCCCTACTTGAGATCTGTGAAATGACATTAGGTTGTCCAACCTGCACCAGGACTGCCATCACTTACCCTCTCCATTTGAGTGATTACACTACTTGGACAACACATGGAAGAAACAAGCTCAAGGATTCTTCCAGATGAAAACTATTTTAGTTACTTAGGCTACTTGTTCTGCAAGGGTACTCTTGCAGACAAGGTCTCAGGATGATGAAGTCAAAAGTCTGAGCAACTACCTGAGGTGTACTTAGGAGTACGACACTGGCAAGTTCCTCGTTGGTTGAAACTGGCAAGGGTGGCATCTGGCTCATTAATCCAGGCATCTCACTCATCCTGCAAAATAAAATGGACCAAGATATTTACAGGCAAGATTTTATGTTTTAGCTCTTCCAACTACAAAATCACAAACATAATACCTACGAAGGATGGCATCAATGCTGTTCTTTGTGCGAAAGAAGAGACCAACATTATCCTGTAGCTGCAACCAAACCAGGAGTTTTAACAAAACCGATAAGAAAGCCAAGTGCAAAAATTTAATATGGGAAAGACTAAATAGAAGACAGATCCAGAAACTTGCAGAAAAAAAAGAATTAACAGAATCCATAATAAAGCAAAGTACAAGAAAATTAGTGTTCCTTACTTTCCTATATATGCCACTGTTAACTTGGAATATGGATATCAGATTTGCCCAAGTTACAAATGCAATATATTATTTACACTCTGTATGTAAGAAAAACATTCAGGCATGTCATCGCCATTATCTTCCATCTCGCAAAACTTAACCAGACTTGATTATCCCCTGATGAAGTTAGAACAAGACAATCCCCACCCCCACCAGTTAAAGGTGTGATATTCTGGTCATTTGAAAGTGCATGTGCATGTTGGCCATCTGATTAGTAAGCCGTCCAGTGACAGCCGTTATATGCGAATGTTCTTGCTGCTCAGGCACATCCTGAGGGTGCTAAACTGCTAATGGATGCTAAGCCGAGTGGTATATTTGTATGTTTTCTCCCATAAGGAACATACAAAACACATTATGTTTCTAGGAGTTCCAGATCTGATATTCCAAATTTAGCAGCTTAGATACAATTAACCCAAATTTATCTAGAAAACACTAAATGCCACACTTCTTGACATGCAGAAGATGAAGAAACAGTGGAATTTTAAAGATGCATTCAATTTAGCATGAGCAGAATGATGCACTTCTTTCTAGATCAAACATAAATTACAATAAGGTTGAAACTGTTGCATAGAGGGATGAAGACAAGAAAAAATATCTAATTTGTTTTTTCTTTTAATGTGGGTGGTACCACAATTGTATTAAGTATAAAGAAAGGGATATACAAGTATGGTCAATGTGCTATCAAAAGATCCCTGTACAAAAATCCACACCAAAGTGATGCAGTCCTCACTACCCCCCCCCCAACAAAATGAAAAGAGCAGAGTTATGTGACTCCACTTTACAAAGTTTTTGCCCATTCCCTCACCCTGTCACAAATGAAAGATCCAAGATCATCCTCAATTCTTATCCTACTATTCCCTTCTCTCCATAGAGACCAAAGTGTAGCATGGAGAATGAGCCACCAGATCTAGTTATCTCCCTTAAGAGTCCACCTCCTATGCCAGTTGCCGAGCGGTTGTTGCACACTCCGTCGGGGTTGCAAGCTGTAGTGGATCTTGGCGGCAAACTTGGCCCATACCTCCCTTGTAAATGCATATCCTATGAAGAGGTGATTAATGTTTTCGGCCTCCTCCCCGCGTAAGCAGTAGATGGTGGGGATGCCTTGGAGGAAAAGGCCAAGCTTGTCACGGATGGGGAGCCGGCCATATGACAACCTCCAAATAGCTTCACTTTGAGGGGACTTTTGGGAAACCAAATTTGCGGGGCCTAGCGGTGTCACACTCCTCCATCTGAGATGAGTAGGTAAGTTGACCTTACTGAAAAGCCTCCCTTCTTCTCCCATCTCCACCGTCATGTGTCAACATTGCTTGGCGCCAGAGAGTGGTCTAGGAGAAACAAGAGAAGTCTCTCTAGCTGGTCCATCTCCTCTGGTCTAACATTCCTCCTAAATGTCAGTGCCCATGTTCCCCCAGAGAGTTGTGCATCAAAGATTTGTGCCAGCTATGTCATAAGAGAAGCTGAAATCGGATAAAACTGTGGGAAGGTTTCCTCCAGGGTGAAGTCCCCACACCATCTATCCCTCTAAAAAAGACAATTCTGTCCACTACCCAAACGGATCCTCACACTTAAGTTGATGATGTCCCTGCATTGAAGGATGACTTTCCAAATGGGTGAAATATAGTGTGTAGATGACGGGGTGAAGTCCCAGTCCCCGGCTCTGCTATATACTGCTTGATAACCTACATCCATAGTCCACTCTCACCAGCACCAACTTTTCATAGCCATTTATACAGAAGGGCTGTGACGACCCAGGATCCGAGTACCGGAAAGGAACCGGCGCGTCTCGAATCTCAGCCCGCCAACCCACAAGCCCGAAGACTCGGAAGGGTAAAAAGGGATGATGTGGGAGTACAAGAGAAGCTGAAATAACTGCAGAGATAGCACAATAATATAAATAAAACAAACTGCTACAAGGTCCAGTGTATCTCGTGTCCAAATAAAGTACAGTCAACATAAGGAAAAGTACAACTACACGGGGCATCCCCCGGCGTACAACTACACGGGGCATTCCCCGGCTCATGCAGACTGGCGACTAACCCTGGCTAAGAGAACCACGCTGAAACTCTGCCGCGTCTCTCGACGACCCCGCCTCACCTGAAAAGCAGGGGTGAGCCTCATCTCATTGGCCCAGTAGGGATCCCTCGGACCCCCACCGTACAACGAGCGAACAACCACGGAAGGTCACGCTACCTAGCAGGAGCACGGTAGAACCAACAAGTAGTAATAAATGAACGGAAAAGCTATCTAACTAACCGTACCGAACAACCGAACCTCGGTCCGTCAAAACTCGAGTCCGTACCTGCCAGTAGACAGGAGCACCACCCACTAGAAGAACGATCGGATGCGTCCCCTGACGTCTTACATCGCGTCACAAGTGTCTAGCTACCACGCCCCAGGCGGAGACAAAGACACACTCAGTAACCAGTACCACAAACAAGGACTAGCTGAGGTCGCGTTCGTCAGCGCGGGCCCAAAACCCTCAGCCCCGTGTGCACACTCAGACCATACGCCCTAGACCTGTCCTCTAGCTGGTTATTCCCCCGAAGCCCGGACTCGGCTGCGCGTGGGGGCCCTACGGTAACCAGCCTAACAACCGTCTCTCTCGGGTCAGCCGCTCCACCATTCCTGGGTGGGTCAGCACTGCGTGCCGTAAGAAGGCTACGACTAGTGGACGTGTCACTGGAGGTGAGACTCGACTCACGGAAACCACCGACCACGCACTGACGCAGACTCTCGGTAACCGAAACGGTGAGTACGGATGTCGGGGACACGTACGAGGTCCGATCGTCCCTCAAGTCACGCGGTACCCCTACCGAGGTAACTGATCCTCCAGGGACCCCTGGGCGCCCATGTGGCTCACACTGGGTGCCCACGGCAACCCTCGGCCACACGCCGCAACAGGACCCAAAGCTCACTCGACCGGAGGCTAACTATCGAAGAGAAATGCAGTCCGAGGGGAGGGAAATGAATGCGCTAGGGCCCCTAGGCGCGACACTGTCGCGCTCTGGTACCCTAGCGCGACAACTGAAGATCGCGCTCGCAGAAGCGAGCGCGTTCTTCAAGAACGCGTTAGCCAGGGCGAGCGTGACAATGGAGAACGCGCTCGCCGAGGCGAGCGCGGTCTCCAAAAACGCGCTAGCCAACCCTGGCATGACAAAGACCGCCAAACTGTTCATCTTCCTCGATGAACGGGCTCGGACGACACAACACGTTCTGCAAGAACGCGCCCTTGGGACATAGCGCGACAACGGGCCGAGCCTGGTTCGCGCAGTTTGCTCGGGAAACTCGATCCCACGCCCCATTCACCCCCAGGTGAAGGGGAAACAAAAGAGGGAACCTCCCCCAACCTCCCTAGCATGCATCTAAGCCCTTAGATCGATCAAAAACCCCATAAAACGGAAGATCCGGCGCTCAAACCCCAAGCATGGAAATAACCCTCCCGGCATGAATTTAACCCCTCTCGGCCTCTCCACGGCCTAGAAGTCGCGGGGAATGCTGTAAAGAGGGCAAGGATCCGTCCCCCTACCTTAATGAAGCTCGAAATCCGCCGGGAAGCCGCCGATCTTCAAATCTAGCTCGATCACGAACTCCACCCACGCGCCACGAAAAGGGCACCGCCGCGATCCTCTCGCCGCCACCGTCGTCACGGCGTGCCGCCGTGGTCCGCCGTCCGTCACCGGAGGAGGAGGCGCCGCGAGCTCGAACGGGGAGAGGGGGGTTGCAACGGTCGGGGAGCGGGGGTGCGGTCACGGAAAAAAGAAAGAAGAAAAGGAGAAAAAGAAAAAAAAATAGGGGGGTTTATAGAAAATCTAGAAAATGCCAAAAATATAGAAAAATAGAAAAATACATTTTCACGATCCTCGGAACACGTACAACGCGATGGTACCGTCCCGGAGTAGGAGAACACAACGGTTCGCTCGCAAACGCGTTCCGCAGGTCCGTCAGGGAAAAACACGTGTAAACCACAAAACAAGCTCCGGGACCCCCGAAAGTGATCTGAAACTCACGGATCCAGATTCGAAAAATGTCCGAAAAACACGGGACATTACAAGGGCCAAGTTGAAATCTCTAATATTCTTGATGCCCACACCTCCCATGTCCTTTCCCTTGCATATTCGGCCATATGAGATATCATGCCAGCCTCTGCAAGTGTCTCTACTGCTATGCCAAAAGAAGCGTGCTTGAATAGGCTCCAATTTCTTGGCCACCATCTTGGGGATCTTGAAGATGGACAAGAAGTAAATGGGGAGACTATCCATCACTAATTTGCACAACACCAACCTTCCCATATGATAGGAGCCTCTCTTTCCACCCTACTAATCTAGACTCATACCTAAGCACCACACCCTGCACTGCCACATATAGCACCTAGGAACGGCGGGAGCCCCAAATAAGTGAAAGAAAAGTCTCCTATCTGGCAGCCTAGAATGAATGCTACTCTCCTGAGATATATTTTCTCCATGTTCACCCCAAAAATGCCCACTAACTTTCTCTAGCAGTTGTAGCTTCAATCTAACTACAAATAGTTGACTCTCATCCTTGGCTACAAACAAGATTGTATCACCAGCATACTACAGGTGACTAATACCCATATCCTCAAGCTCCAACTGAAAACCTCTGATCAGTCTTGCTAATTCTGCCCTCATCCACATCTTGCTCAAAATCTGTGCCATCAGAACAAAAAAAGAGGAGACATGGGAACCCCTTGATGGAGTCCTTTGGCACTGTGAAAAGGAGAAGTAGGTGGCCATTGACAAGGACAGTAAAGAAGGCCGAGGAGGCACATTCTCGGATCCAGCAAATCCATCTTTCCTCAAAACTCATCATAGCCATGACCTCAAACAAGCATTTCCAGCTAGCATAGTCATATGCCTTCTCAAAGTCCAACTTCAGAGCCACTCCTCTCTTCCTCTGAGACTTCATTGCATGCAAACATTCATGTGCAAGAAGGAAGTTTTCCTGTATGTGTCAACCCTTGATGAAGGTCCCTTGGAGTCCACTAACAAATCTGCTCATGACACTACTGTTGTAACCAGAAAATAAATGTATATATACGTTTATATATGTACGCATGTGTGCGTCAAAAGCCCATGTTTGTGGTGTTGGCTCAGTCCAACCCGTTCTATCCCGTGGAAGCGAGGAGAACCCGCGATAAACCCACGGAGACTATTATAGTCATGTGGTTCCGGGTTTCAATCAATCAACCCAAGCTCTAAGGGTGTGAAGACGTGCTATGCACATTGTTTTGGTACCTCGACGGCATGTATCACGTCTCGTAGGATCAAAAACTCCTTCCCCGACGGACGAGCGAGGTGCAGAAGACGACGAACAAGGCGAGGAGAAGGCTCTTCCTCTTTCACGTGGAGTCAAGTGCAGAAACGTCGTTGTCGGAGCCGTACGGAGGATTTTTTTTACAGAAGCCAAGGGGACTGCCCGGGGAGGGGGGAACCCGCCCGGGGTATAAAGCCCCCGGGCGGGTCTCCCTGCGGCTGCGCGCGGGCGGGCAGACCCGCCCGGGGTCTGCCCACCCCGGGCAGGTCCGACCGGGGTGCTGCGCACCCGGGCGGGTCCGCCCGGGGCCGCGCGCCCCCGGGCGGGTTCGCCCGGGGTGCTGTGCTCCCGGGCGGGTCCGCCCGGGGTGCTGCGCGCCCGGGCGGGTCCGCCCGGGGTGCCGCGCCCCCGGGCCGGTCCGCCCGGGATGCTACGCATCCGGGTCAGTCTAGAAACTGTCCATTTTTCAAAAAAATTTGATTTTTGGAGGGAAAGGAACCCGCCCGGGTCCCACTTCCCCCGGGCCGGTTCCCTACTTTCTATAAATAGACCCCATGGGTCCCATTGAAGCAGGACGGACACGAAGGAAGAGGAGGAGAGGTGGACTTGCCTAGACTTCAAGTTCAAGTTGTTCGTTGTTTTTGGTCTGAGTGGGGTAAGTCCCCGGACCTTGTGTATATGCCCCTACGGGGTATATTTACAATTATGCCCTTCAACGGGTCGTGTTCGTAATGTGTTATGCAACGGAGTGACGGACTTATGCAATTATGTCATTATGTCATTACGATGACAAATTGTAAAAACGTCCTCCTCGAGGTCATTAAAGGCCTAAGTCCTGTAAATTGCAGTTTTACCCTGCAACTTTTGTAATTAGGGGTATGCCCCCACTTCCCGCCCTGATGCGGATGTATGTACAGTCGATAATTTGTCGACACCCTCTGTACTCTTGCAAAATTATAAGAGCACCTTATTATGCTCGGCACACTTCATTAATGCAATATTGCATATAAACCCTGACTCTCTAAAAACTTGCATACTTACCCCTACTTCCAACCAATTGAACCCGTGAGTGTCTTCTCTAGAACCTCTCGTTGTCGGCTTGGTCTGGGAGTGCTGTTGGCTCAGTCCAGCGCTCGGGGGTCATCTTAAACCTAGGCCTAGGGTTTGGTAAAGTTACCGAAATACCCATGCGACCTAAGAAGTGATCTAATGGTCTCCTAAACCTTCTGAAGAGGGCCTCAGAGCCTTGGAAGGTTAGTAACCCGGCTTTATGCCTACCCCAGCCCAGAAACTCCTAAATCCCTCTGGTCTGGTTATTTACTAAAATACCCCTAGGTCTAAGACCGCCGCTTAAACCCCAGTGGCCCACTTCAGCGTGCTCAGTCAGGGTCCCCGTCAGCTCCCCCGTCCTGTTTTAAGCAAACCTGCTCTATTGGTTAAAGCCTCGAGGAAGAACTTTAAGCCTTCATGTTGTCATTTAATCAAGGGTGTTCGGACATTAAGCCGATGTAAATCAACGTCGACTCCGGTCGGCGGGGAGAGGTCCAGCACTCGAACCTATATCGTCTGATACGACGCGCACCCACGGAACCCTCTCTACGCAGAGGAGTGTTTCTTTTCAAAAAGAACGAAAATCTACCCTTTATCTACGATAAAGGCCGACCCTAGATTTTTTCCGTGTCTCACAGACTGGCACGCCCGGTGGGACACCTCCCGCCTTTCTTCTCTTTGACAACAGAAGGCTTGCACCTCTTTGAGGTTCTTATTGCTCTCCCTCTTACAGGACGAGGGAAGAACGCTTTCTTGCCAGTTTCAAGCGCTCTGTCACATCACGATCACGACAATGGCAGCGGTGACGTATGGACCGCAGGTGATCGCTACCCACGCCAGGTATGGCTACCTGGCGACGCCGATTGCTTTCGGCGACTTTCCCCGGGTGGTCGGTTCCCCTTTCTTCTTAGGGGTAGTTCCGATCACTGAGGAGGACGTAGTGCCAACTGCTGGCCGGACTGCTCCGGCTAAGAAGACTGCTGCAGAGGGTGCTAGGCCCTCCGTTCGTGCTGTAAGCCGGGTTCGCCCGGCTTCGAAGGTGTTCGCCGGGGGCGTCAGGCCCTCTGTTCCTGCCATTGGTCGGGCTGTTCCGGCCGAGGCAACTGCTCTGAAGGGCGTCAGGCCCTCTGTTCCTGCCACCGGCCGGGTCCGCCCGGTCCGAAAGATGCCTACCGGGGGTGTTAGGCCCTCTTTATCTGCTGTTGGCTGAGTCAGGTCGGCCGGACAATACAACATGGCTGGGGGTGTCAGGCCCTCGATGAAGCCCACGCCTAGAGATGTCAGGCCTTCAGTCTTTCAAGCTAGCCGAGTGTTCTCGGTCAACCAGATTACGGTTGAGACTGCTCCTTCCCGACAGGGACAGCGCCGCCCTCGTCGTCGCGGGAGCCGTACTGAGACGGTTGCCCCTGCTCAACGGGGGCAACGCCACGCGAGGAAACAACTTCGGCCCGTGGCCACTACTTCGCGTTCCGGCAAGACTATTCTCGTCGGCGACGTCCGTATCAGGCTCAATGGAGGCGAGCCGATTGTACCTCGGGACCGACACGTCCCCACCATCCCAACCTCCAACCGATTCGAACTCCTTCGGAAGATCCGGGGGGAGGGAGCGAAGGCAAAGAACGTCGCTACGCCCCGGCCCAAGGTGGCGGCCCCCAGAGTCAGGTCTGGGGGCAACCCAACTGAGGAGCGTCAGCTCCACCGAAAGGAGATATGGGTCACCAAGGAGGAGGCCCAGGCAATTAAACGCGCCCGGGCTGAGAAAGGCCCACGCCAGTCTGGGCCGCACTCGGGGCAGGGCCCCTCTATTCATGAGTTAACTAAGCCCTCCTCCTCTCACAAGCCAGGCGCTCGCCAGCAGCGGGGGCAGTGCCGCGCCCCGCCAAAGCCGGTACGTCCGACTTCCCCCTGGGCTACCTCAGACAATTCAAGAGGGGGCAATGCTCGACAGCGTCCGGCCCCTCGAGCATCTGTCTTCGACCGGCTGGGGGACATATCTCCCCCGGTGCGGCATCCGCCGAGGAGGAGGCGGGTAACTCGTGTCGCAGATGACACTGTCAGGGTGTTCACCTGCTACACCTCCTCCACGGACAAGCACACGGAAGCGGCTCAGGGAGACCTCACCCAGCCATTGCAAGCTATGAGGAGGTCGAAGCACGTCTCTCGGGTCGTGGCTCAACTAGACTCAGTTCCTCTAGCAGGAACTTCACAGCCTGACCCTGCACGACAGGAGGAGCGCCAGGATAATGATTATGGCGCTGTCGGGGAGGGCCTTTTCCCTCGCGAGGAAGGTACAACGGAGGGGATTCAAGCTCTCACCCTGGAAGAACTCCGACGCGAAAACCAGGAGTTGAAAGGTCTGTTGCAAGCACTCCTGCGCGATAAGGAGCCTCCTGCCCAACCCGCTGCAGTACCGGCAAGCGTTGAGCAGCAACCATCTCCAGCTCCGGCCACTATTAATGGGTCGGCTATGGCGGCCAGACCACCTGTGGCCCTGGAAGTGGAGGTACCTCAGCAGGAGCCTAATACAAGGTTCTCTGCTACTCCTGCCGAAAGTTTGGCGGCTCAGCGGCAGATGATTGAGCGGATTGTAGAAGCAAAGTTCGCTCAGCATGGTGAAGGAGTGGCCACAGTCGATCTGTACAGTGTGCCCTACCCTCTCCATCACCAATTCAAGAAGCTCCCGCGGATGACTCTCCGTCAACGCCGGCTCTTGAGCAGGCGGGTCCTTCGAACAGTGCCTCGGGAGAAGGTCCCTCGGGTCATGCCGAGCCAGTCGGATCTCAGTCGGCCTCAGATGTGTCTTTGGCACCACTCTTTCAAGAAGGAGCAGAGATGCAAGATGAAGGTCAACGTCCGTTTAAGCGGGAGAAGCCCTATGGAGCTCCGAAGACTCTGGAGGAACTTATCCCCCCATTTGACAAGATCCGCGCTAGGGCGGACCGTAAAATTATTCAACACATGAGCCGGTTCCCAACTAGCATTACTGTATGGGAAGCTATCGCCTGGAGCAAGGATCTCCGAGAAGCTCTGGTAAAGGTGCTCCAAGACCCCGAGGCGTATGAGGCTCATGTGGCAGAGTTGCAAGCCCAAGCATATGAGGCTCTGGCAGCCAATATTATTTTCACAGACAAGGATATGCTACTGGCTTCCCCTTGCCACAATCGTCCCTTATATATGAAAGGGACAATCAACGGCCATGAGGTGAATCGAATCTTGGTCGATGCAGGGGCCGCAGTAAATATCATGCCATTAAAGACGTTCAAGTCTCTTTATTTGGCACCTTACTTGCAAAAGGTCAACGCTGTCAAGATTTCGGGGTTTAATCAGGGCTCCGAGGAGGCCCTTGGACGTGTCGAGGTGAAGCTTGTGCTGGGCGACTTCACCACCAAGGCGATATTTTACATCATCAACTCTGACACATCCTACAAGATGTTGTTGGGAAGACCCTGGTTGCATGAAAATTGGGTCGTCCCATCAACATTGCACCAATGCCTTAAATATTCAAAAAGGGGAAAGCAGTATACAGTCTTTGCAGACCAGGCTCCTTTTCACCCCAATGAATGCCACCTGGCGGATGCCTCCCTGTACTTCGGGGAACCCACTATTTCAATCCCCGATAAAGTCCAAGACAAGGGAAAGCAGAAGGTCGAACCTGAACCAGAAGGAAGCCAACTCTTCACGGTCAATCGTGAGATGTTAAAGCTCCACCAGTTGAGTCTCAAGCCTGCGTCGAAGCCTACGCAAGCAGAAAGAGGCAAGATTGACTTTGAGGCCAACCTCATCAGTCAAGCTATCAACTGCAGTGTACCTCTGCCCCCAAATTGCATTCAACTTCCCTTTGTTAAGGAAGAGCACGGGGTGGAAGAATTGAAGACCTTTGTAGTTTCTTACATACGCAAAGGTCGAAGGAGAGACCGTCACCCGGTTCAGCCGATTGTCTTCTACAGAGGGGACCAAATACCGCCAAGTCCGCCGGAGGACGACTTCGGGTGGGCATCGCCAGCTGACAAGGTGTCAGAGCCTATCCAGGCCATGGCTCATATGCCTGCCCGGCTCAAGCACATGTGCATGAAGCAGGGGATTCCACAGCAGCAAACTTCTGCGCAGAAAACATATTTTTCTAATCTCTGGAATCCTCCACATGTCAGGGGGCAACCTCCATTTTCTCACAAAGACACCCGAGGATTGGGCTATGAGCAGGAGCCAGAATTCTGGGTCCATTATGCTATTAATGCCATAGGGCTCTTATCATCCTCTCGTGAGGAGGCCCGAAAGGAGCCTGCGGCTGAAGAACTCTATCAGGAGTCTATAGAAGCCATGGCGTCTCCTCCGTCAGTGTCCAGCGAGGATTCGCAGACAGGAGAAATCTCCTCAACTTCTACTGGCGACTTGGTGATACCAGAGGAGTTTGAGATCTGCGAGATCAGCCCTAACGAAGCTGAAGACTTCGTTGACCTCCAACCAGCTCCACCTGAGCTCGAAGACGGTGGTCAAGCAACTGTTGATGAGTTGGTCGAGGTCAACCTTGGCACTCATGGCGAACATAAGCCCACCTTTGTAAGTGCCCTCCTTAGTGGGGAAGAACGACAGGCATACCAACAACTCTTGAATGAATTCAGAGACTGCTTTGCCTGGACGTACAAAGAGATGCCGGGCCTTGATCCATCCGTGGCAGAACATGAACTGGCGATACTCCCGACAGCCAAGCCAGTTAAGCAAGCCCAGAGACGCATGCGCCATGAACTGGAGGTGAAGGTGAATGCGGAGGTCGACAAAATGTTAGACGTGGACTTTATAGAGCCATGCAGGTACCCTGTGTGGCTCGCCAATATAGTCCCCGTCAAAAAGAAGAACGGCCAAGTCCGGGTCTGCATCGACTTTCGGGATCTGAATAAAGCCTGTCCAAAGGACGACTTCCCAGTCCCGATCATCGAGACGATGGTGGATATGACTACTGGTCATGAGGCCCTGTCTTTTATGGACGGGTCATCTGGTTACAACCAAATCCGTATGGCTGTCAAAGACAAGGATCATACGGCTTTCAGAACCCCAAAAGGCATCTTCAGCTACAAGAGAATGCCATTTGGCTTGAAAAACGCCGGTGCCACATGTCAAAGGGCAATGACCAAAATCTTTAATGAGATGCTGCACAATGTTGTCGAATGTTATGTCGACGACCTGGTCGTTAAGTCCAAAAGGCGAGCTAATCACTTAGCCGACCTACGTCGGGTCTTCGAGCGGCTTCGACAATATCAACTCAAGATGAATCCGATGAAATGCGCCTTTGGAGTCTCCAGCGGCAAGTTCCTCGGTTTTATCGTCAGATACCGAGGGATAGAGATAGATCCTGACAAAATCAGGGCTATCAATGAGCTCCCTCCACCCAGGAACATAACGGAGCTCAGATCTCTGCAGGGAAGGCTCGCTTATATCAGGCGATTCATCTCTAACCTCTCAGGAAGGTGCATGCCCTTCGGCAAATTGATGAAAAAAGGAGCACCCTTTATCTGGGACGAGAGCTGTCAAAAGGCTTTCGAACAACTCAAGGAGTATCTCTTGACTCCACCAGTCTTAGGGGCACCTGTCAGAGGAAAGCCTCTCATTCTTTACATCGCAGCCATGGAGGCTTCCCTTGGGGCTCTCCTGGCCCAAATTAATGAGGAGGGTAAAGAGCAGCCACTATATTATCTCAGCAGGAAGCTGATCGGCCCCGAGTGTCGGTACTCACCTATGGAGAAAATGTGCCTTGCTTTGGTGTTCGCTGTCAAAAAGTTACGGCACTATCTGTTAGCGCACCGAGTGGAGCTCATCTCTAAATGGGACCCGCTCAAGTACCTACTCAGTCAACCTGTCCTCTCTGGAAGGTTAGGGAAATGGGCTCTTATCTTGATGGAGTTCGACATTACATTCGTCCCACGCAAGGCGATCAAGGGACAAGGGATGGCTGATTTTCTTGCTGCACACCCTGTGCCGGCGGAGTCGTTCCTCAACTTCGAACTACCAGACGAGGAGAAGCTGATGCAACCACCTGATGATGAAGAGGGTGCAGATGTCTCACTCCATCCTGAACAAGAGGTGTTATCTCTCGGCACACCATGTTGGGAGTTGTATTTTGACGGTGCATCTAGGACCGTTAAGAAGACAGGCGGCCTCGTAAGCTCTGTAGCCGGCGCCGGCATAGTCTTCGTATCCCCTCAAGGGGGTATACTTCATCATTCCTGCGCTCTCATGAAGTCATTGACTAATAATGAGGCGGAATATGAAGCATTAATCATTGGGCTACAGCTAGCGCTGGAAATGGAGCTCAAATGTATTAAAGTGTACGGGGACTCTCAGCTCATTGTCCGTCAAGTCCTCGGTGATTATGATGTGCGGAAAAAGGAGTTGATCCCTTACTTTGAGGCCGTTATGAGGCTTAAAGAAAAGTTCTATCTCTTTGAGATAAGCCATGTGCCGAGGAGTAGTAATTCTCAGGCAGATGCGTTGGCAAAGTTAGCAGCCGCATTGAAGCTTCCACCTGACGGTGAATTGAATATTACAGTCAGGCACAGAAGGCTCATGCCCAGCATGCTTGATGAAGAATCGGGCCTCACCATTTATGAGGTTCACCACCTCGAAGAGGGAAATGATCCAGAGGAAGAAGATTGGCGCGAGCCAATTATACAAATCAAGAACGGGCAGTTTCCTCCGGAACGAGCTCAAAGGGTGCAGTTGCTTAGAAGGGCTGCGTCATATCGGTTGCTTGATGGTATTCTCTTCAGGCTCGCCCAGGAAAAGGACCACCCGGTGCTCTTGCGATGTCTCTCACTTAAGGAAGCCAGGACCGTCATGCGGGAGGTCCACTCTGGGTTGTGCGGGGCTCACCAGGCCGGGACGAAGATGAAGATGAATATCAAACTTAAGGGCTTCTATTGGCCTACTATGTACGAGGACTGTAACCAATACGCTCGCACCTGTCACCAGTGCCAAGCTTTTGGGCCAATCCCTCGGAGGCCTCCAAGTTCTTTACACCCAACGGCTCCTACATGGCCGTTTGCAGAATGGGGCATGGATATAGTGGGACCATTCCCTCCATCCTCTCAAGGGCATAAATTCATTCTAGCAGCCACAGATTATTTTTCTCGCTGGGCTGAGGCTATTCCTCTGCGAGAGGTTACAGGTGAGGCAGTGGCTCGCTTCGTAAGATATCATATTATATACAGATTCGGAGTCCCTAGCCGAATTATTTCAGACAATGGGACGCCCTTCAGAAACAAGACAGTTTATGCACTGGCGGCCAAATTCCACATTGATTGGAGAACCTCCTCGGTTTATAACCCTCAGGCTAATGGTTTAGCGGAGGCTTTCAACAAAACACTTTGCAAGTTGATGGCAAAGATTATAAATGGCCGAAAAAAGGATTGGAACGAAAAAGTCCACGAAGCCCTCTGGGCCTATCGGACTGTTTATAAAACCCCTACGGGGTGTTCCCCATTTTCACTGGTGTACGGGGCTGAGGCAATCACCCCTGTAGAGATTGAGCTGGCTTCATATCGAGTGGCAGTTCAGGCAAGCCTACCCGGCCAGGAGCAGTCTGAAGTCGAAAGGAGGCTGGAGGAATTATCCTCTTTAGAAGGCAAAAGACTTCAAGCCTATCATCATTTGCAGATCTACCAAGCTCGCATGGCGCGCGCTTACGACAAGTTAGTCAAGCACCGGGCATTCAAGAAAGGCGACTTGGTCATGCTTAAAGAAAAAGAAGTCATTGCCGGCAAGCCAAGCGGGAAACTCCAACCCAATTGGCGGGGGCCTTACATCATCCAGAAGGTCTTCGAAGGCGGGGCTTACACGGTGGTGGACCACAAAGGCAACAGCCCATTCCCTCCTCTCAATGGCAAGCACATGAAATTCTACTACGCGCCACAGCGAGAGTTTTTCCAGCAGTCCTCACAGAACAGTACCTCTCCTCAGTGAAGGTTCAAAAAAAAAAAATATATATATATATATATATATATATATATATATATATATATATATATATAAAGAAAGAGGTTAAAAATACTGATACCCCGGCAGACTCAGTCAGCCTTCAACGGTTGGCTGGGAGTAAAAAGGCAACAGACCCGGTCGAGGTGAAAACCCGAAAGGGCGCCTCGGGCAAAAATGGGCAACCCCTCGGTGTGAAAACCCGCAAGGGCGCACCGGAAAAAGCTAAAGGGGGCCAGCCTCGGCGAAAACCCGAAAGGGCGGTGAGGTTGGTAATGTGAAAAAAAAAAATTTTTTTTTTCCTTTTTCTCTCCCTACCTATTTTAAGGGTGGCTCTAAGTCAATGACTCCACCCCATCTCCACCAACACATCATATTGATGTCTCGGCTATACCTTACATGTCAGTCTATGACACCTAGTCCTACCAACATTTTGAGGTTGTCATATTTTGTCCCATCGGGCATGGCCTCAGTATGCTCTCTCGAGCTGCCAACCGATGTCGTCTTTTGACTCCTTTTTGTCCCATCGGGCATGGCCTCAGTATGCTCTTTCGAGCTGCCAACCGATGTCGTCTTTTGACTCCCTGTTGTCCCATCGGGCATGGCCTCAGTATGCTCTTTCGAGCTGCCAACCGATGTCGTCTTTTGACTCCCTTTTGTCCCATCGGGCATGGCCTCAGTATGCTCTCTCGAGCTGCCAACCGATGTCGTCTTTTGACTCCCTTTCTGTCCCATCGGACATGACCTCAGTATGCTCTTTCGAGCTGCCAACCGATGTCGTCTTTTGACTCCCTTTTGTCCCATCGGGCATGGCCTCAGTATGCTCTTTCGAGCTGCCAACCGATGTCGTCTTTTGACTCCCTTTTGTCCCATCGGGCATGGCCTCAGTATGCTCTCTCGAGCTGCCAACCGATGTCGTCTTTTGACTCCCTTTCTGTCCCATCGGGCATGGCCTCAGTATGCTCTTTCGAGCTGCCAACCGATGTCGTCTTTTGACTCCCTTTTGTCCCATCGGGCATGGCCTCAGTATGCTCTCTCGAGCTGCCAACCGATGTCGTCTTTTGACTCCCTTTTGTCCCATCGGGCATGGCCTCAGTATGCTCTCTCGAGCTGCCAACCGATGTCGTCTTTTGACTCTTCTTTGTCCCATCGGGCATGGCCTCAGTATGCTCTCTCGAGCTGCCAACCGATGTCGTCTTTTGACTCTTCTTTGTCCCATCAGGCATGGCCTCAGTATGCTCTCTCAAGCTGCCAACCGATGTCATCTTTTGACTCCCTTTTGTCCCATTGGGTATGGCCTCAGTATGCTCTCTCGAGCTGCCAACCGATGTCGTCTTTTGACTCCTTTTTGTCCCATCGGGCATAGCCTCAGTATGCTCTCTCGAGCTGCCAACCGATGTCGTCTTTTAACTCTTCTTTGTCTCACCGGGTTTGGCCTCAGTATGCCCTCTCGGGCTACCAACCCATTTCGCCTTTCGGCTCGTAGATTTGACTCATTCGTCCCACCTGGGCTGTCAAATCTACCCATTTGTCCCACTTGTGTGGCATATACGTCCCTACGGGAATGCCACTTTCTCCTCGCCCCCTGAGCGTTATAGGGTCAAAAAAAAAAAATGGGGTTAAAAATATTGAGGCCCCAGCGGACTTGATTGTTTCTGTTAGAGGGAACAATCAAGGGTAAAAAGGCTTTAACCCAGCTAGGGTGAAAACCCGAAAGGGCGCCCTAGGCAAAAATTGGTACCCCTCAGTGTGAAAACCCGCAAGGGCGCACTGGAAAAAGCTAAAGGGGGCTGGTCCTGGCGAAAACCCGAAAGGGCGGTAGGACCGGTAAAGTGAAAATAAAAATAAAAATAAAAAAAAAGAGGTGAAGACATACATACAGAAGGATGGGAGCAAAATCAGCTACGCTAAAGCTCTGTCTTTCATTTGCCAATGTCAATAATGGAGCCCGAGACAAGCCCTCGGGGAAGATGTACATGGCTGGGGTCTGAATGCAGCCCCACACAAAAAAAAAGAGAGGAACAAGAAGCCATCAAAGCCCGAGATCAGCCCGCAGGCCGGCAAGAAGAGTCTCCTGCTGTGTCAACGCCTCCCTGACTCCTCCGAGCTCGTGCTGGAACTCCTCTTCCTTCACTCTCAGGAGGTCTTGAGCATCCCGGGCCTCTCGGAGCCGTCGCTGCAGAGCCTCCAACTCCTGCTCCACGGCGCCCCTCAGTGCCTGAGGTGTAGAAGCCACCTCCAAAGCCGGAATATGGGCCAGCAAGCCTGCACAGCCCACGGCATTGATCACATGGGCCTTCCAGAAAGCGAAGGCCGTGCCCACCAGTGCTCCCTCCGGGATGGACTCCGACAGCTGGGAGTCGTGGGTCAGACCACAGGAGGCCCTCAAGTCTCCCCACCAGGAGTAGCCCGGAGTAGAGCCAGAAGCGCCTTTGCGGCGCGAACTCAAAGTAGAGGCCTCCTCAGACGTCGACCTCAGGGGCCGCAACGCCCCCGTGTACTGACTCCTGTCAATGGGCAATGAATGCCCCTGCTCCCGCCATCGACTCTCGATGTCTCGGACCACTGCAGTCAAGCTGGAAAAATGAGCCCTGACGAAGCCGGGATCAAGGAAAAGAGGAGGCAGGTCCTCCCTCTTCAGGCGCTTCTCCTCTGCTGCCCTGATAGTGTCTGCCCGCTCTCTGAAGATGTTGCTGGCTTTAAACCACCAGCGGGCATAGTGAATGTCAAAATGTCCCACCCGGGCCTGGGCCGGAAGAGGGATATGCTCCCTCACGCTGCGGTAAAGAAAGTCCTGCCAGCATGCGGCAACCAAATGCACGTCCTTCTGCTTGTATTGCCTCGATGTCAGAGGTAAATCAACATTGGGTGGAACCGCCTGGTCATAGCCAAAGTTGCGGGCAAATCTGTGCGGGTAGTACGGCTCCAGAACCACTGTGTAAGAGCGCCGGTAAACCAGCACGCTAGGTCGTATACACACGACCCACTCCCCAAAGGCATGTGGGGAAACAATGCCCTCTGAGGACACTTTGCAGACCACTGAGTCTCCATGTCCCTCCAGATACGGGCGATAAGAACGGGAGCTGTGGTCAAACTCCAAGCTCTCTCCCCTCCTCGTATGAAGGAAAGAAAGTGCTCGCCGGACACCTGCAAGCTGTGTCACGGCATCCTGATCCTGGTGACCAGCAAAGGCAAAGATAAGCGGAGCCTTTATATTCGGAATGGAAGACCGCTGGGACAGCTCTGGAAGAAGTAGTCCTGCCCAAGCACTCAAATAATGAGTGGGCAGCAAAAGCTTCTTATCTCGCGGGCTGGCATGCGAACTCAAGGCACCCAAGCAGTGGTAGATGTTCGCCAAGGCAGCAGGGGCAAGGGCCAGCCGACGTCCACATGCAAGCAGGCACGCAGGATAGATCACCTCGACCCGGAGCAGCTCCTCTTCCCCATGTGGGAAGACAAAGGTAGACAGCCAGTAAGTTAAATATGCGGCCAAGTACGTCAGTGTAGGTAGCTTCCTGGAATTCCAACCTTGTGCTGGAGCTGGCAAGTGCCGAGGGTTGGATGCAAACTTTATGAGGACCTCTTTACATTGGTCCCAAGTGGCGCCGAACGAAGGGAATTCCTCGTAGAAACAGTACGGCCCGCTGTAGAAGTACATAATCCAGGCGTTAAGAGTAACCCTGGGTGTCCTGGCAGTCTTCTCCTTGCCCACCAGGGCCAAATCTCTCCAAGTCTTCATCAGATAACGGAAGCAGTAAGGTAAAAGATAGTGGCCCGCCCCATCTGAACTGTAAAGGTGGGCGTCATCGAGGCACAGCTCCTCGTAAGCCTGTCCGCTGATCGGCAGGCCCGAAATCCGGCAAAAAGACCACAAATCCAGAGAGGTCTCTCCCTCAGCGGTGACCAGTGTGTTCCAGCGCCTATTCCACCTCTCTACCATAGCATGGAGCAATCCTGCGTGACAAGGGTATGAATACAAGGCTGCAGTAACAGCGTGACGAATCCCGGCTCTATCCAGAGTGTCACCGTGCACAGTCAATATCCCCCAGAGCCACTCACCTGCACCTCTGTGGAAGCAATGGGAGGGGACGACGGACCAACTCCCGTACCAGCTAGGAACCCTCAGTGAAAGGATTCCTTCCAACATGCAAAGATGGTCATAGCCGTCATGGGCAAAACAGCCTCCGGAGGGAGCCAGATACAGCCCGTCAATCGCTACATCGACGGCCTTATGATGCCCCGCCAAGTGCCATATGGCAGGGGAAGAAGGTGTTGACCTGACCACAGCAGCATCCAGATCCTGGTAGAATCCGAGCCATTTGCTGTCGGGAAACTGGGGCTGCCGCGTAAATCCCCCGGGAAAGCTGGCATATGAATATGTGCAGGTACCTCTCATGCTGTCCCTACCAGCTAAAATAGCCCTTTCCAGTCGTCGCCGCTGCTCTGGGAGAGAAGGGTCGTCACTATCAAGCCCCGGTGGAATGTAGCTCTGCAAGAAGGCAATCAGATGCCGGTCCACCGGATAGTGAGATGAATATCCCCCAGAACGGTCGTATGCATAAAGTCCGCCTCGGTAGCTGATCCGAGAAGCCTCGACTAAGCCCTCGCCGACAGGGATATCCTCCGTTGGGCCTTCAGCGATCCAAGATGTGCCTTGATCAAGTGCGTCGGAACTGTCAGAGACGACGCGGCGAGGAGGCAAAGGTGGCATGGACTTGTCAGTCCGTTGCACGTAATACTCATTATGGCCAGCCGCCCTCGACCCCCGTGCGGCAGCACGGCTCCTGCTTGGACGAGCCATGCCTGTGGAGTTTCCAAGAGAAAAAAATGTGTTAGAGATTATGCTGAAAATTATCTCGATGCAGGAGCTATGCTCCAAACACAAGTCCCTCAGCGGACGTGTTACAACATTTATGTAAGTGCACGGGCCATCCGCCCCTGCCTCCGGCTGTCTCGGATGTCCCGTGGGGGGCACTTGTTGTAACCAGAAAATAAATGTATATATACGTTTATATATGTACGCATGTGTGCATCAAAAGCCCATGCTTGCGGTGTTGGCTCAGTCCAACCCGTTCTATCCCGTGGAAGCGAGGAGAACCCGCGATAAACCCACGGAGACTATTATAGTCATGTGGTTCCGGGTTTCAATCAATCAACCCAAGCTCTAAGGGTGTGAAGACGTGCTATGCACATTGTTTTGGTACCTCGACGGCGTGTATCACGTCTCGTAGGATCAAAAACTCCTTCCCCGACGGACGAGCGAGGCGCAGAAGACGACGAACAAGGCGAGGAGAAGGCTCTTCCTCTTTCACGTGGAGTCAAGTGCAGAAACGTCGATGTCGGAGCCGTACGGAGGATTTTTTTTACAGAAGCCAAGGGGACTGCCCGGGGAGGGGGGAACCCGTCCGGGGTATAAAGCCCCCGGGCGGGTCTCCCTGCGGCTGCACGCGGGCGGGCAGACCCGCCCGGGGTCTGCCCACCCCGGGCGGGTCCGCCCGGGGTGCTGCGCACCGGGGCGGGTCCGCCCGGGGCCGCACGCCCCCGGGCGGGTCCTCCCGGGGTTTGCCCACCCCGGGCAGGTCCGCCCGGGCTGCTGCGCCCCCGGGCGGGTCCGCCCGGGGTGCCGCGCCCCCGGGCGGGTCCGCCCGGGGTGCCGCGCCCCCGGGCGGGTCCGCCCGGGGTGCCGCGCACCCGGGCCGGTCCGCCCGGGGTGCTGTGCATCCGGGTCAGTCTAGAAACTGCCCATTTTTCAAAAAAATTTGATTTTTGGAGGGAAAGGAACCCGCCCGGGGTCGCCTTAAGCCTGGGTCCCACTTCCCCCGGGCCGGTTCCCTACTTTCTATAAATAGACCCCATGGGTCCCATTGAAGCAGGACGGACACGAAGGAAGAGGAGGAGAGGTGGACTTGCCTAGACTTCAAGTTCAAGTTGTTCGTTGTTTTTGGTCTGAGTGGGGTAAGTCCCCGGGCCTTGTGTATATGCCCCTACGGGATATATTTACAATTATGCCCTTCAACGGGTCGTGTTCGTAATGTGTTATGCAACGGAGTGACGGACTTATGCAATTATGTCATTATGTCATTACGATGACAAATTGTAAAAACGTCCTCCTCGAGGTCATAAAAGGCCTAAGTCCTGTAAATTGCAGTTTTACCCTGCAACTTTTGTAATTAGGGGTATGCCCCCACTTCCCGCCTTGATGCGGATGTATGTACAGTCGATAATTTGTCGACACCCTCTGTACTCTTGCAAAATTATAAGAGCACCTTATTATGCTCGGCACACTTCATTAATGCAATATTGCATATAAATCCTGACTCTCTAAAAACTTGCATACTTACCCCTACTTCCAACCAATTGAACCCGTGAGTGTCTTCTCTAGAACCTCTCGTTGTCGGCTTGGTCTGGGAGTGCTGTTGGCTCAGTCCAGCGCTCGGGGGTCATCTTAAACCTAGGCCTAGGGTTTGGTAAAGTTACCGAAATACCCATGCGACCTAAGAAGTGATCTAATGGTCTCCTAAACCTTCTGAAGAGGGCCTCAGAGCCTTGGAAGGTTAGTAACCCGGCTTTATGCCTACCCCAGCCCAAAAACTCCTAAATCCCTCTGGTCTGGTTATTTACTAAAATACCCCTAGGTCTAAGACCGCCGCTTAAACCCCAGTGGCCCACTTCAGCGTGCTCAGTCAGGGTCCCCGTCAGCTCCCCCGTCCTGTTTTAAGCAAACCTGCTCTATTGGTTAGAGCCTCGAGGAAGAACTTTAAGCCTTCATGTTGTCATTTAATCAAGGGTGTTCGGACATTAAGCCGATGTAAATCAACGTCGACTCCGGTCGGCGGGGAGAGGTCCAGCACTCGAACCTATATCGTCTGATACGACGCGCACCCACGGAACCCTCTCTACGCAAAGGAGTGTTTCTTTTCAAAAAGAACGAAAATCTACCCTTTATCTACGATAAAGGCCGACCCTAGATTTTTCCGTGTCTCACAGACTACCTAATCTCTCGGCCAATAACTTGGCGATAATTTTGTAAGTTCCATTCAATAAACTGATGGGTCTGTAATCCAAGAAGCTTTGAGCTCCTTGCTTCTTCAGAATGAGCACCAAAAGGGTTTTGTTGATGCCCCTCAAGTGTGCCATATCCTCCTGAAATTCACCTAGAGCCTAGAGTAGGTCATCTTGGATTATGTCCCAACAAATCTAGAAGAAGGCCATAAGGAATCCATGTGGACCCAGTGCTTTATCACTTGCAAGAGAAAACACTACCTGTCAGACCTACTCCTCCGAGAAGGGGCGAGAGAGAGCTTCACTTTTTGCTGCCAAGAGGTGGGGAAGGAGGCCGTCTACAATCCCTGATCTGATCATCTGCTCCTCATTGGAGAGTTGAGAGTAAAAATCCCTAACGTGCACCCTGATCTCTATTGTGAATGTTTGCTCCCCTACTCTGATTGAGGCCATGAAGTTAGTTCTCCTTCTCCCCGATACAATTCTCTGAAAATAAGTTGTGCTCATGTCCCCTTCTTTGAGTCATTTCTCTCTATATCTCTGCTTCCAATAAATCTCTATCTATATGAGGATCTCTTCAAACTGCAATCTAAGTGCATCCTTGAGCCTCCTGTCAGAGTCCTCCATCTGCCGTGCCTCCTCCAGGTAGTCTACCCCGCCAGCTAGTGAAGCATTCTATCTTTCACTTTTCTGCCAGGTAGGGTTTTGCATGCACCCATTCCTTGAGCACTTGGGCCACATGCTATAGTTTCCCTAGTGGTCTTGCCATAGCCGATTGTTCCCGCCTCTGCATACAACAAGTCTATCTGACAGTCTCCATGGAGTCCGCCTCCCTAAACTAGTATCTCTCAAATTTGAAATGCTGCTTCATCACATATTTGTGGCTGGTCTTCATAAGAATGGGTTTGTGATTAAATACAGGTCTTGCCAAACATGATGCCTTTACATGAGGATAGTGGTCCTCCCAATCAACAGAGACTAAGAACCTGTATTCATCAGAATGAGTTTGTGATTAGATACATGCGGTTAAACTAATCTGTTTCACCTGCAAACAAACATGCCCTTAGAGCTTAAGGCTTAATTTTGAGGTTACTCTATTTTACAGTTTTTCCTTTTTCTGCTCGATTGCACCAGTTTGTTCATTAACATAGTGACTAATGATTCAGTGGAAACACGAAATTTCATGGGATGCTTGGAAAAAGAGATATAATAAGAAATGCAAAACACAATGGTCAGGTAGGAATGCTTTGATTATAGAATTTTCTTTTACCCTTGATCAGAGATTTAGTTTGTGCAAATGTCGAGGAAATAATTCCATGTACTTGGCTCCCCATGGACTTGGTTCATGTACTTGGCTCCCCGTGGACTTCTGCACTCAACAACTCTTTCGGACTACAAGGCGTTTGCATTCTGAATGTTGCTCGTGCACTTTGTTTAATTTCCTTAGTTTGGGTGCAGGAATTCTATTAATTTGTTGGTCTTCAAGAAATGTTGAACATTTATTTGTGGATTAGTTCCAAACTGGTCTGCTTCCAATGAAGATCAGTTCGAGAGATCACCATGACCTAACCTGCTGCAAATCAAATGTCAAAGGGGTTTGAAGGTATACGTACAGCAGGAGGCCTAAAAACATACATGCTTCCTTGTTCTCCAATATTGTCCTCCTCATGTTGTCTAAAAGCATTCCAATTATTCTTAATGTGATTTGGTGATATAAAAGCAACTCCTCTTCCAAGTTACGACTACTACACTGAAATCACGCCCAACGCACTAGGGTCGGGCTGACCTTTGATAATATATAAGCAACTCGTCCCATAGGGCTCTCTTCCCATCTCTGCTTTGGGGGCCATAAATCCCCGAAGAGTCCCATGAGAAGCCGTACCTCACATTGCAAAAATGCAAGGAGATAGCCCATCTATTGACCTGTCTATCTTCCTATATCTCTTCCACCTCAAAAGGGCTCTAGAGTATCACGATGCCTCCTGCCCTCCCCTCCGCCGAGGAGGCCACCCCCTTTGTTAGCCCGCCTCCCCCGATCTCCCTCATGATGTCCTCCCCGTCCCCTTCGCACATTGACTCCTACAAGCATAGAATGTCTACCTTGCATCTTCTTACTAGCTCATTCATAAACCTCCTCCCCCCTCACCCACCTCCCGCCTCCCCCCCCCCCAATTCCATGAGATGATCCTCATGTGGACACAACAAGGCTCCTACCTCCCTTGTCCCCTAGTTCCTTCCTTCCCTCCACAATGCCCTCACTCCCCCTAGCCGCATTTTTCTGTGATTTCCCTCCCTTCGCCTCCCTAGCCATGCTGATCAACCACCGTTTCTAGATATTGGTGAATACTCCCTTCAAATCCCTCTCCAAACCCCCGAAAGAAACCCCCACCTTGTCTGCAAGTGCCCTCACCTGTGCCTCCATCAGCTTCTCCACTACCCCAACCAGCTCCCTCACCTCCTCCCTTCCCAGTCTGGCACCCTCCTCCCCTCCCTCAACTTCGAAGCTTCCTCCCACCGCTTGCAGTGACCGTTCACAAGCCTCTGGGAGAAATAACTGCGACGGTGACAACATTCCTTTCTGGCGAGAGGGTCGCCAAACAAGACTGGGTGTTCATCTGGCGACGTTGGTGGCTGGCGGCGGCGATGCCCAGTCGGCAGATAGGGACACATGTTGCCCCTACTGCACAGGTCCTGTAGCGTGTATCAGGCGAGGAAGGAGGTGTTTCTCGGGTCCCCTGGACCTGGTAACTCCGTGACTCCCAGTAACAGGTAAGTCACGAGTTATTGGGTTGATATTCAGGTCCTACAACAAAGCTTGAGGTCCCAGCCCAGATTCGCCATGCGGATCCATCCCGTCTCTCGGACCTGAGTCCCCTAGGCCCATCTAGGTCCTTTGAGCCCGGATTTCAACATTGGCCTGCCCAGTTTGAAATTGAAACTGGCTATTGGGAGGGGACCACATACCCCCCCAGGACCTCCCCTACATCCAACTGAAACTGTGGTTCCCCTAGGGGATCCTAGTGCCACCGCTGCCACATCTGCTCGGTCAAGAACCACCTAGACAATTAAGACCTCCTCGCCGATGGCCATGGAAATCACCGGGAATATCATCCTCGGGTTGGAGTTACGGACAGTGGCTTCCACCGCCGTCATGGAGCTTGCCGGAGCGAATCGAAGGCTGCCTTGCTTCACTGTGCCAACACTGTGGATGACGAAGGATATCCCCCTCTCGTCGGAAAGAATGAGGGGCAGCCCTATTAGCTTAATCCGGATCTCGAACTCCGTAGGGTTGGGGTGCATCCCGCTCCTATGGGTCCAACATTGGACACGAAAGGCAGCTCCTCCCGCCCAAAGATGGCAGTTTCGGTTTCAGTTTCAATTTCGGCCCGAAACCAAATAAAATACTATTTTTTTGCCCTACAGTTGGCGTCCGATTTCCGCCAGATTTCGGCCAGTTGGTTTCGGATCGTCCAGGGCCGAAACGTATCGATTTCGGCGAAAACTGCCATCCATGCTCCCGCCACCACGAAGCCGACTTCCGCCACTGCCTAAGCCGCTTGGCCGAAATGTATCGGTTTCGGCGTCCCGCCACCACGAAGTCGACTTCCGCCACTGCCTAAGCCGCTTCAACCGCCGGACCAACAGCTTGGAGACTATCCACCAGGACTTCCCGGACCTCTCATTACCCCAACCCTCCCCATCTGTCATTCAACTGCTTCCTGATCTCCTCCGGTTCCATAACCCCTTCCAGAGGTGTAGCAGGAGGCAGCGGCTAATCCACTCCAACTGGCCCCAGAGGAGCTCCAGCGGGATTCCCCCAATGTCTAAACACTCCTGCCCCCCCTGTTGGGTCCAAGGATGAGGCCCTCCACTCCAGACCACTTCCGCAGAGGAATGCTTGAGAGGGACTCGCCTCTCCCCACCTCCAAACTCCGGCATCTTGCAGAACCTCTGCAGAGTGCAGATGCCCTCTCCTCCGGCAGCAAAAACATACTGGACGCTCCTCAGGTTGTTCTGCATGCCTCCCGACTGTGCTGGCGTCTAGGCTCCGCCTCCCGTGCTGTGACCAGCCGGTTGGTGGTGACTGTCCCCCAGGGGGACGCGATTAGCCCCAGATGCCACCTCCGGTGGCCAAGGCATCTGCTCTTTTCCCCAAAGCCTCTCTCTCTAGAAAAGGCTAGAGAGAGAAGATCCAGAACAATGACTTGATCATACAAAATATCTAATTTGTACAAGAACTAATTCGTTGCATATTCAATCAGGACCAGACTAATTGTGTTAATGGGCCAGTTTTAAACTGTAACATTGATGGTCATTATTGTGTATCCATTTTAATCATAACAAAGATTGGGACCAGTAGGGGTGGCAAGATGCGTAGGGTAAGACTCGAACTCGGGTGGCTCAATAATCGCTCAGCTCTCCGTACCACTCCGCTAGATTCCCCGTTACCAAAAAAAAAAGGCCATAGAAATCTAGAACCAGCACTAGGATCTTTGACAAAATAGTATGCTGCTGGCAGCCGGTTAACAAAAAGGACTTGAGCACCGTGAAGACCGACTACAAAAAATAAAACATGCATGATACTCCGTTCCCACCAATAATTTTCCCATAAATTATGTGCTTAGTATCCCTGGAATACACATAACCCAGAAATGTTTCTCTCTGGAAACACACACCAAATTCTAGACTTAACTCATGGAGTCATTTTCTTCTCTGACAAACTGGTACCTACGCCCTTCTTGCAATTTGTTTAGGACATTTTCCATTTTGTAGCCACTTGTGGCTCGAATATTCTTCTGACATACTTTCAAGTCGTTACAGATGCCAAAATCATTTTCACTTGATATGAAAGTTAAACGATAAAGCTAAAACATACACCCATTTTTGTGATGGAGAGTTTGTGATCACAGAAAATTTTCAATTTTCTTATCTTAGCTGAGAATTTCTGTTCAGATTCCTTTAACTCATGAGATTAGACTACTGATGCTTGAGAAGATCAAATTTTCAATTTCTCAGTGGCAAAGAAATGATGGCATACATAATATGAAGAAAACCAGCAATCTCTTTTCTTCTTCTAAAAGGTTATGTAACATGAACCAGGTTAAATTACGGCCTCTTCTGCCTACCAAAAAGAACAGAGAATGGCATCAGGCTGATGGACGATTGGACAATGTTGTCCACATTTTAGGGTCTAGACTTCAAGGTACTAAGACAATCTTAGATTAATGGGTAAGGCTTTATGATGCTGATGATACATAGAACCACATAATCCCCATTACAAATGGCAGAATTTCAACACACTGAATCCATGTTCACAAAGCATGAAATGGCATGTTTCTTGGTTGGGTTTTTGCTGGTTGAGTTACTTCTATTGTTACTTTTCAGTGGACACATCTGTAGTTTCCTAAGCAGCAGTTTGCCCAGCATCTATAGATCTTGTAACCATATGGTGTTGCATACTTGAAGTCACATTCCTACAAGAAGGTTTTGCACACTTAGGGCCACAACAAAAGCACATTCCTAAACATATTCTTTTTTTTTTTTTTGGGAGGGGGGGGGGGGAGGAAGTGACCATGGATTGTATTAAAGCAAAAATAGGAAGGTACAAGTATAAAAAGAGATGATGTCAAACGTCCCTCTTTACAAGAGCAGATCCATGCATGGTGGTGTCACTCACCCTCCACTCAAGTGTAGAAGGATTCACATTCCTAAAGACATTCTTAAACAGGCTATTGCTCATCCCATGTCGAAAGGATGGGAAGAAAAAGAATAATAAAATTTGATTCCTTCAATCATAAAACACTTGATCTTTTTCAACTTTGAGAATGCACATGGGCAATATTAAAACCAAAACAGGTAGCATATCTATCATAAGAAATTTAAATTACCTTCAAATTATCAAGGTTAACTTTTATCTTGCCCAAAACTTGAGCATTTTCCTCCAAAAGATATTGTGTGGCACCATCGATAATAGGATCTACAGTATGAAGCGAGAGACATGTTAGAGTAAACATGAAACCACATAAAGATAAAACAGAACCCGATGAATCTATTAGTTACATAAGAAAGGGAAAAACTTGTAGCTGATAGACATTGAGAAACTGGAATGATTTTCCAGAGAAGAACTAAACAAACCTGCCAATGATTATGACTACGGCTAGAGGCTTTGTTTCTTTTAAGTTCTAGACAAGACAGGCACCAAAAATACTACAAGTACAATGTCCAAAAGTTAAAGAAAGAAAGAACCAACAAAGTCAAATGCCTGTAACTTATTCAAAATGTCATCACAGATAGTGTACTTGGCACAATAAGGGCATCCAAACCCCGATTTGTCTTCTCTCCCCATTTTGTCTCCTTCCCTTTTGCTCATTCCACCCCATCAACCTCTGCCCTGATAATCAGAATTCACGCTCTGTTTGTCGGCATGCAGAACCTCTTGATCATTACCAACCATTCATCTGCTGCTGATCTCTGCCATCAGGCTAAGATTTGCTTCATACACATCTTGGCAATCAGCTGCTTTCAGATTTTCAGTCTCAGGATGGACAGACCATTGTGTAGTCATGCTAGTTTACAGCCATGCATAAGTAAATTATCAGAAATTCATAGTTTTCTAAATCTCCAAATTTTGCCAATAGCTTTTCTTTCAAAATTCTATACGACAGAGACTCATCAAGGACTTGGATTGGACTGAGATTCAGCCACTTCTTAGGATGTAAGTGAATGGGCCCGGCATTCAAGTAAGTTTTCCTAGAAAGGAGGCAGAGCAGGCAGCTGCACTCTTGGAGACCGTTGAGGGCCAATAGCTGATATACGACGATATGACTGATGGATATGGCATTAGGAGTACTGGGTATCTTCTTGATTAGGTCACCATACTGTTCCATTACAGATGAAGAATTCAGATGCTTGTCGGCTAGTGGCTACTGGACTTTGGAACCCAACCGTCCATTGAAGAATAAGCTTCTGTATGCAGGGTGGCCCAACTGAGTTTACTGATGTGTAACATACCCGTATTTCATCCATGACTTGCAGGCTGCATGTTGCCTATGTAACAAAGGAGAAGCATCTCTAGAACACCTCACCTCTGCAACATATCTTTTCTAGACAGATTTAGGTGAGACAATGTGCATCTGCTAATTGACATGGAATATGCCACCTATCACTGAAGAATTACATAAAAAATTGGAGCAGAGACAAGCCCCCTATAGCAGACCAAAAAAAGGGGAATGATGGATGGTGCTATGTTCTGTTCTTCAGTAGGAGCACAACTGTAGAGCCTTCCAGAAATTTTGCAGAAATGTCAGCTCAGTGGACAAGGATTAGCATCATTAGAAACTCTCACGAAAAGCAGTAAGTTTTGGGGGGCATATACACGAGCAGCCTGGCCATTTTAAGGAGACTATATAAGGGACAGAGCAGGTCTTCCTCACACCATATTTTCATTGAATCATGTATCATGTACCTTGTAATTTTTTTCTTTTTACATAGTGCATAGCCTTTTTTAAGTACATAGAATCTTTCTGTATTGAGAAAACAATATTTGGTGCATTCTATTCTTTCTACGTTGCATCAACTACTTCCAAAAGGATATGTCAGACTTAGCAAATATGTTATCAGGATCCTAAGATACTTTTGTAATCACTAGAGCAGATGTAAAAAATAAAAGACAAATATATAGAATTTCTAATTCTAGAAGCTCCTCCCTCAACAAGTAAAAGGAATATGCCAATGAATCAACAGTTATGTGTAGTTATTTGTCACACATGGTGACTGATGAGAATGTGTTTAAGAGCAAGAGAGAGAGAGAGAGAGAGAGAGAGAGAGAGATGGCAACAAATTATGATTCTTTGCAGGGAGTAAGTATTTCATTTCTGTTTCTTCTATTCAAACTTTGCTTCTGACAATCAACAATTCTTTGGGCCTCAAATGTCTTTACTACCCTGGATCTTGTCCAAAATATGCTGCCATACTTCACGTGCAAACGAGCAACCAGCAAACACATGGCCCACTATCTCCTCTTCCTCTCCACACCGTCCAATGCCATCCAAAATTAACCCTTCAACTTGTCCATATGCACCCTGTTTAAACTGCCCATGGCTATTCACTATCTACTGTTACAGCTCTCTTATGGAACTTTCCAACATTTTGAGTACTTTTTTTTGCCGGGTCACCCAATGGAACCCAGAAAACCCAGGGCCTTGCACTCCCCCAAGTAATGAGGGAGCCAAGATTTGAACTGGGGACCTCATGGTTCCCCATGAGGTGAAGAACCAACTGGGCTACACAGCGGGTTCCAACATTTTGAGTACTTGATTATTAGAGAACACATCCAAAAGCCAATATGTTTTGACTGTTTAGCATCCATGTCAAATTCTCAGCAGTCACCCAACTATGAAAGTTTATGATACTAGAGAATTCATATTAGATAGATTTCATGTGTCAGATAAATATAGAACTGTCTATGTTTAAGCAAGTAAAACATTGAACAAGCTTTAAACTTCCAGAAAACTAAATGAATTCAAATAAAATAAAAAAGAAGCATGAAAGTTTATCCCAATTAAAGATGTTCAGACAACTTGCATAGACTAAGTTAAAGTGAATGTGTTAGGATACTTGTTAGTCTAGAGGCTAATTTGTTTGATCAAATGATGGCTATTAGTGGCGAGGTCTCATGCTTTACTCTGACTTCCTTGTTAGGGTTGCCTATGATTCATCATCATTTAAAAGGGTGCGGAGAAGAATTTTAATATTGAACATGAGACGTGTATTTCTTGTGCAGAGAATAATTAAACTTTAAATTAAAATCCAGTATGTTCTTCATCATCCGGGAAAAAATGAAATGAACTCAAAAAACAACAAAAAAATCTGAATAAAAGACAGTCCACTAACCTTCACATGAAATACCATTGCTTTGGTCCATACACTGAATCACAAAGGAACATGAAGGTACATTGGACAGTTGACTAGAGTATACATTCACACTTGAGGAAGAGGAACAATCCACTTGCTTTTCCTGCAGAAATATGTCATCTTTAGACTCGAAAGTTCTTCAATGTGCTACCATATTTATACTGAATTTTGTGAATAACTCAACATAAAACATCTGCCAGCCTCATTTTGATGGGATGAGCCTTTATGGTGCTGATGACACAGTGTAGGCCCCCCAAAGAAGAAAAAATATAAGCACACAGTTATGATGGAAGTTTAGCAATCAATTCCAAGATGCATGTAACATTCAATGGAATGGCTACTAAAATGTCAAACTTTTAGCAAAGAAATTTGCCGTAAAATTTGTATCATCATTGAAAAAATAAATCAAGGTGCAACCAAGTCCTTAGTGCAATGTTTTGAAGTAACTTAAACACTTATGTAACTTACTTTAAAAGAGTGGTAGACAGACCCTAGGGAATGGCAAAAAAGTTACCTTCTTGTCTTTCATCCTCTTCCCAGTGTGGTGCTCTTCCTGCTTGCGTCGTTTTCCATTCTCCTTCTTCTACAAAGAACATACACAAATTTTGGATTTCAATGAACTTTGCAACTTTATCTAGAGTAGGATGTATTAAAATGAACCAATTTCCTGGTAACACACAGGAAATAAGCATTCAAGCATGTTAGTAAATGCCTAGGGAGTGTAGTAATTCAGTAGAGGCACTAGTTCCATCAGTTATGCGTATCATTTCCCTTTCCACCACATTAAGGAGGGGTCCATGTGTAATGATTGCAAAGGTCTACTTCATTTACACCTTTTTCCTCAACCAATCTGCTACAGCTCACCATAAATATGTACATCTCGGTGTCACACAAACAGGTATTCACATATACATTTTTGCAATGTAACAGGGATGAATTAAAAAAGCCTATTTTGTGTTGCGCAAAATAGGTCATAACTAGTTGAAATAAGTTATCAATCAAAGGAAACTGTTAACAAAAGATGTCTAAAGTAAAACAACAGGGATCATGGAAGACAAGTAGACAACATCCATTGAATCTGTGGTTGTTCATGACTTTTTGTTCCACAGGTGGTGTGGAATTGATACATCATTATTCGCAGCTTTGCCTTGAAATAATATCATTTCATTTTCCAAAGCTTCTCGCTAGCAACATGTGATGCATATGCTAACTTCAAATGTAAGTTTCATTGAAATAATAGGATTGGATGGCACATGATGTAGCTGCAATAATGTGATAGTGGTAGGCGTTCATGCATGTACGCATGTATGCAGCCACTCACACACATGTGCCACACATGCACACACATGGTTTTAATCACACAGGTGGAGAAGTCTGCAAAGGTGATGCAATGAGAAAGTCTACAAAACAAATAGGTCACCACTATCTGGAAGGTCTGTATGGAGATGAGAGTATATTTTCATTTGACCTTGATGCAGTGAGATGTGACCCTCTCCCTGATTCATATCCCATCTTTCATAAATTCTTGTCCTCACAATTTAAACTTTGCCTTGTTCTTTTCTCTTTTTATGTATGATTTCACTTTCTTCCCTTTCCTTCTTTTTTTTTTTTTTTTTTGGGGGGGGGGGGGAGATGGTAGTAAACTGGTAATTGTACTGTGATGGTTCCCACTTTCCTTATCTTTCTGACAGACAAATCATCTTGCAGGATCTTTTTCTTTTTTCAAACATTAATGTCGACACAATATACTGGCAAAAAAAAACTTCCCTCCCAACCACCATCTCAACTTCCTCTTCTGCCACATAGGAAAACTGAGGCACTTTGCCTGCCATATTAGCAATGCTCCTTCCGTTGATTGCTTTCTTTCTGTTCCTTTCATGTCTCCTTACCATGTATCCAGGTACTTTCCTCCTTTATTTTAACAGGAATGATTTAGTGATCATTAAGGACACAAGAATGGGTACACAAACGCATTACAATTCAAAAGACATTCCTAGAAGCCAGTTTTTTATGAGTATACTATGATTATTGAATATTAGTGACTCCAAGCGAGTTCAAAGAAAGTAAGTCAGCTGCTGTGATACAAGCGACAATGGGCATTCTTGAAGTAACTGAGTGAGGAACACATATAAATACAAATGCGCACAGATAAATATACATATAAACCATACACATTCTGGTATATATTATATATAGAGAGAGAGAGAGAGAGAGCATTGACCCATTTATTTGGGTTCACCTGCATAAATCACGTCACACCTTATTCACACATACATGCACACATATCAACCTAAAAAGATATTACATGTGATTTATAGAGTTAATGAGCTTGCTTATGCATAGAACAATCCAGAAAGTAAAGAACTTACTGTCATCCAATGACACCTTAAGGCAACATCCCTCACAGTTTTATTTTGCAACATTGCTGCTATCTTGATGTACTTCATGATATTAGGTTCATGAGCATACCTGAAACTCACACATAAATATAAATTGTTATTCACGGTACAAGCAATTAAGAAAGAAAAACTAGGGCTAATATAATACTTGAGAAATTAACAACTGGTTAACCAACAGAAGGCAAAGATGCTGTACAGGCATGTAGAACAAAGCATCTCTTATTTGTCATGTACAAAGAATATTCATTCAGTTGTAACTGAGGGGATGCTTCCACCTTTTACCCCTGAATACATACCTATTGCAGAACTGAAATTCTTAGAATAGAGTCTAGCATAAAGCTAGGCTAAAACATTTTCAGGGAGATTACCATTCGGAGGAAGTATTTGAAAACTATGAAGCAACAAGGCATTATGAAAAAACACAATAGCCATTTTTTATGTCTCCCTTTATGTTTGGAATACATCTATCATGATGCCAATTTGAGAAGGTAAACAAAGCTTTGATTTGCTTATGCCTTGCCAAGAAACAGTTGTTGCTCAAATTTTAACAGTGCAAAAGAAAGTCAACAAGGCTTCATAGCATTAAAACATGGGGAAAAGTAGCAGACTACCTACATGACAAGGCCTTCCTCTAACCACGCCTGTTCTTGAACCGACCACTCGGCGGCCAATCCCGTATCATATTTCAGCCCTGGCACTGGATCAACATGTGCACCAGCAGCACTCCCCACTGGAATCAGCGCGGCCATGTTGTTTAAACCAATTGGGTCTCCAGTAAAGATCATTCCTGCTGTGCTGTTCACCCCACCAAAACCATTGATACCTGTGGGGATCATACCAGTCGAGCTGCTTACTACTCCCGGCTGAAAGGAGACCATGTGCCGACTATAAGAAGATGAGGGCACTGATGTTTGTTGAAAACCCATGCTTGAACTGGTTGCCATCCTCATCTTCAGGATCCTGCAAAATGTTATTTCGTCACAATCCACTGAATTGCCACCACCTACAACGCCCCTGGCCCTTGAATTGTCGAGATTTCCCAATCCAAGGACAACCCACAAGTTCCTCAGCAACACGGAGTTGATCCTTGGAAAAATCCTAAACCAGGTGCTTCATCTTCTGCACAACATCTGACATGTGACAGCTTCTTATAACCGGCTTGAAGGCTAAAAGCGGCTAACAAGAGGGGACACCATACCCAACTTCATAAACCACCACCATCTGAATCCAATAAACCTCCTGAAATCCTCCGGGAACTCCATCCCCACATTCCCCCCCCCCACAATCAAATTCTTTATCTTATTTGACTCACTGGTGCCCCCCAGATGGATCGATCACCACCCAAAACCCAAAAAGTAAGCAAAAGAGAACACGGTCAATTCTTTTACACTCCCGCCGTCATCCGAACCCGACACACAACTCCATCACTCGGATAAGAATTGGTTGCTCTACCCATATCAAGAACCAAAAGAAGTGCACCTGACGAGAAGGGTTGGAGGGAGACGGCGAGGTACCTGCCTCCGCAGCTCTGCGTGGACACCCAGCAGAAAAATAATGAAGAGATTGGCCACCTTTACCTATTCGGCTATTCCCCCCCTCCCCACCTGCGTCTCTCTATCTCCACGACTGTGGCTGCCTCCACCTTTTCTCCCCTCCTACGGGGTCGTCAAGAAGATGAGAGAGCAGAGCAGACACCAAAGAGGGGCCTCTCCCGGGTCTCCCCGTTCCTGACAGTATTAAAATATAAGGGCTTTTTTTAAGATTTTAGCCCCCAAAATTGGTTAATTTAAAAACACTCGTAATCTCTCCATTCAATAAAAAAAATCATTATATGAACATTCTTTTCAAAAATACTGAGGCCCTGTTTAGATACAACAAATTAAAATACAGGTGTGGACGCCGTAATGCATGTCTCTCTAGTGAATTTATGATAAAATGATTTTTGACCATTCAAACTAAATCTCTAAAAAATTGAGATTACAACAAATATAGTAAAAATTTTAATGTGTTTATCCAAATGAGTAACTCTCAGAGTTTGACAAATCGATCCGGGACGATTTAAACCGCCCATCCCGGACTGTCCCAGTCGACGACCGGTACGTGAGACGTAATCGAGACGCTATATATATTATTTTGATTTTTTATATTAAATTTATTTTATAGATCGGTTGGTCGAGGGATCTCACTTTCAAATGTGAGATCTTTAGTTCAAAACGTGTTATAAATATTATTTTTATTTATTTTTTATATATTTATTTAAAAAATATTTCAAAATATGATAGAGGACAAAATTCTAACCGTAGATAACGGTTTAGAGCACATATCACTTAACCAATTGAGATAACAAAGCATTTAAGTTACAATATATTATAACAAATATATATAATATATTTTTTATGTCTCGATACGTAATGGTACTAACTCATCTCGTCTCGTCCTAGGTCGTGATCGGAACGACTGATCCGATCGAGACGATAAATCTTGGTAACTCTATGATGCCATCCTTTTTGCAACATCTTTTTCCGCCGTCTGATTTGAAAAGTAAATACAAATTTGATCATTTTAAACTGTACAATACCAAACTTAAATCATGTAAAAGAAGTGCCACCATATCATTGCACCGTTCGGGTAGATTTTCAAGGGGTTTTGTCTAATTTAATGCAGTGTTTATTGAATAGCTGATACTCTTAAAATATTATAAAGAAATAATCAGAGCAGGAGGGGTCGTGCCGAAATAAGACGACTGTTGGGGATAGACCCCGTAAAAATCCCAAAAAACAATAGAAAAAGAAGAATTAGTTGGATGCAACGCTGGAATCGAGATCAACAAACAGTGGGAATCCGAATGTGAGCATTTGATACCAGTTATTGGGAAAGTTCTCGCTCTTTACCGCTTTCTCCCGCACATCTTTTTAATTTCTTAATTATTTAATTCCCCACTTCCCCCCCCCCCCCCCTCTCTCTCTCTCTTCCATGCCTCTCCCCCTCTCCCAAGTCCCCACCCACTACTTTTCAGATTCTTAATCATTAAAATCCACTGTCTTCTCTCTTCAGAGTTCAGACTTCCGCCCATCTCTCTCTCTCTCTCTCTCTCTCTCTCTCTCTCCCGTCTCCCCCCCACTCCCAGCCATTTTTTAATTTCTTAATTATTAAACTGTCTGGGCTTTTCCGCAAACTGGTGTCGGTGCCCATCCTTGACCCGTGCAAGTGGTTGTCTCTTTTATGTTTCGGGAATTTTAAATGCCCCCCATTTCTGATTAAAACTACGAGAGTGGCATTCGGAACAGATTCGTGGGCTCCAGCCGCCGCCACCCATCATTTCGGATGAAAACGGTTGTGTCGCTACTCCCGGGCGGGCAATCGGGTCGGATCCCAGTAACCGTTACTTACGGAAAAAAAGGAAAAAATATTAACCTTAGAATATATTTCAGATCACGTGCAAACTCTAACACGATAGAGATAATTTCGTTACTACAGTAAGATGAAACGATATATATTGAAATATATATATATATATTATATATTTATTTGTGTCGGATTTGTATCTGTTGCTAGGTTGGAAGATGGAAGATGGTTTCATTTTTTTTTCTTTTAAACGGCTCACGTTGGAGGCTCTTTATTTACGGATTAAGATTAAAAAATAATAAATTAATGTCTCATAATTTTCTCTCACACCTATCCCCCCTTAATAGTGGTGAGGTGATTTATTCATGTCTCACCGCGAATAAGTCACCTCATTCCGTAAATAAAGAGACCCTAACTGCACCCCATGTTGGCGGTCCGTGGCCCCCAGCCCTCTGCCCCTGACTGTTAGCCTGCTACCGCCTATCGCACTGCCACCTCCACCGCTGCTGGGAAGAAGTAGTGGGAAGCCGCAACCGCAGGGATTTGGGAAGGTCGTGGACCTCGTGGTGACTCGTGAGAATGTGAGGAGGGCCGCAGGGACTTGCTATTAGAGTATTAGGGTATTCTTTGAATCTCTACTGTTAAATTTAGATATACTAATCTAAGGTATAATATTAAAAATATATATATTATATTATTTAATGATAACGGAGGGATACGGATTCGGATTAAAGTGTATCCGTTTCCGTATCCGTTATGAAATCGGATATATTCGTATCTGTTAAATTATTGAAAAAATATATATATCCGTTTGTTATTAGTTAGGTTAACGAAACGGACGATTAACGGGTTATTAGTTACCAATAACATCCCCATTGCCGGGTGGTCGGCGCCACAAACGTAGAATATGTGCACTCAAATTCTCTAGTGTAGTACCATTACTAAAATGTTCATATGTACACAGATATACACACATAGATGTTAATGTAATTTGTTTTGATGTAATTCTTTAAATTTTAAATTTAGAGTATTTTCATAAATTTACAACTGAAAATATTTTATTTTAGACAAACATAAAATAAAATATGATTTTTTATTAGTTAGTTGCGATCTCAACTATGTTCTTCAGGTTTCGATTTACGGTGGATTGTAAATCAGAATAAGATAATATTAATACCATGTGGGATCACATAATCCCATTTACACTATTTTACTGTCAAACAAATAATTGTAAATGTTATAAAATAAAATAACTACATAGTTTTATAGTGTTTCATAATAAAACAAACATTATTCATATTCTGCTAGTATTATTCATATCACAGCTATTAATCACATTCTGCTAAAAAACAGCATCTATTTATCTCTCGTATATATATATATATATATATATGTCTCTACGTGCTACAAGCAAACCCAATAAAACGCAAACTCGTCATTCCTCTCTGTGAAAGATCGTTGTAAATCCCTCAAACTGTGTTTCAACGGGTGGTTCGCAATTTTGCTGACGTGGTGCGTAGTAGTATGATTATGTGTGGTATATGCGTTCCGAATGTTTTGCTGTATCTACCACAATTAAGGTTGTCTGGCCCGTCTGCAGTTCCCGTAGGCCCGACCCAATTTCTACGTGGCCCAAAGGATAACTCAGGCCAAGCCCAAAACTCTCACCCACATGAATAATATGTAGCTGATACTCTGATTTATTACATATTCATGGTGTACATTAAGTTTTCATTTTTTTTCTGAAAAATTTTATGACACGAGACACACGTCTCCCTGACCTGCAGTATAAGTCACACCTTAAATCGGACGGTCTAAAAAACTTAAAAGAATATCAGATCAAATAAATAGTATTGAGTCCAATTTTTTAATCGACTTTTTTTTAAAATTGGTTGGAGTCGTTTGACGAGAGTGTGACTTATACTACAAATCAAAAGGATGTGAGTCCCACGTCATATTTTTTTAAAAAAATTAATGCGCACCTTAAGTGTATAATAATTCGAGGGATGTGAACCCGAGATTTTACGACGACGGTATAAAAAAAAGGGTGACAAGATACATAATATAAGACTCGAACTTAAGTGACGCAGCACCGAGCATTACTCCGTGAACAGAGTTCAAACTTCAACAATCTGGTCTAAACCCTTATGCAATGCACCCCGTGCCATCTCCAATTCTTATTGAACACCCCCCAATTTCCTCGGCACTCTCCTCCTTGATTTGCTTCTCCAGTTCACCTTCTTTCTCTCCCCAGTCTTTGCTATTCTTTTATCCCACGAGAGGGGAGATCCCACCTTTGTTTTCTTTCTCCCCATTTTGGCCAATTTGAGGTTGGGGGTCATCACCGATTGGTCTTTTATGCACATCATGTTGACACCATGCTTATTACCCCGTCAACTTCATTCCTCCAATCATGTGTCCCATCAGTCTTTTCACACAAAGATTGCAATTTGGGTAGAAATTCCCCCCCCCTCCCTCCCTTGGATTTAAATGAATCATAACTTGATACAATGTAAAAGGAATCCCAGTGCAAATTCCATATGATATATATATTTTTCCAACAAAATGTTACCTTCTTTCTTTTTGCAGACATTGCTGTTTTTTTTTAGATTTTTACAAAAAATACCATTCTTACGAGTTTATTTGTGGAGTTACTTCTCTTAATTTCACATCGATTTTAATAACCTCAATGCATCTCAGTACTTGCAAAAGATACTTTATCACCACTCACGGTTAACAATCCACTAAAATCTCTTATTTAATTATATTTAATTTTCACCAAACTTGAAAAGGGATCAAAATTCTGTTAATCTTTTATAACCTATTTCTCTCTTTATGTATCTATATTTTTAGTGCTTCTTTTCTCTCTGAAACAATACATTGATCAGAATATTGTTTTTTTATAAAAAAACAAATATATAAACAAAGAGGAATTAATAACTTTCGAAAGAATATTAAAAATCACTTTGCTACCCTCTTTTAACCCAACATGTTATTAAAGTGACCTTAATCCGGGTGGAATAAATCATTCCACATGTTTAAGTGAAATGAGTTAATCCACTTTAACTCTATCCAACACGGGTTAAGAAAAAAAATATCAAATAGAGAATAAATCACCCGACTCCAATTAATTCACCTTAATCCACCTCAATCCGTTATCAAATTAACTCCAAATATACACGTATAAGATAAAACCGGTTCCAAGAACCTTCACGAAGTTTCAAAATCAATGAAATTCTTAAAATAAAAGGAGCACCATCCGTCACGGCCGTATTATTCTCGTTAATTATCAACTGCTCAACTTACAAATAAAGGTTGCTTCCAAAAAAAAAACTTACAAATAAAGGAGTGTATATATAAAATTTCATCGTTAGTGCCTTGTAAAGCAGATGACATAACTAACTTAATAGTTTAATTACCAATACGTCGTCAAAAAGGAAAAACCAAAAAAGCTCTTCATGTCAAATTCTGGTCATCTCATCGCAAGATCACACACCCCCCCCCCCCCAAATATTCGAAGTCAAACTTGCACAACTCACGAACCCAGGAAATCCACGTCCAAAACAGAAGTACAATCCAATGCCGCCATTGGCCAGAAAAAGCTTTACCGATGTCATCGCCGCTCGACCTCCCCAATAACAAACGCGCGTCCATTTTCCGGTCCGTTTTCCGTCGAACAGCCTCTATCGACGCACTTGGCGAAGACCCCGACCCCTTTTTATTCCCCGCAACTCACGGTCGTCTCCTTCTACGCGGCTTCTCATCCTCCTCAATAGGGCCCTCCTCCCTGCCGACACGCTAATGGCGTCCTCCTCCACCTCCGCCGCCCTCCTCCTTCTCTGCGCCTTCTCCCTCTTCGCCACCGGCGCCGTCGGCAGGCCCTGCAAGACCTTCCTTATCTCCTACACCGTCTCCTCCGCCTCCGCGCTCGAGATCTCCGCCGCCGGCGGCCAGGCCCCGCCCCGCTTCTTCGCCTTCTACCGCGTGATCCCGCTGCGCTACGACCCCGATCTCCCCTACTCCGCCGCCTATGCGGCTGCCACCGAGCCCCTCGCCACCGCCCTCCGCGTCCCCGCCGGGATCCAGCGCCCCGCCGAGCCGGCCCTGGCCGTCAGCTCCGTGCGCGAGCGCGCCCGCGACATCCTGGTGGTTGTGGCCGGGCTTCTGTTCGGCGTCGGGTGCGGGGCGCTCACCTCCGCCACGATGTACCTCGCGTGGTACCTGTTCAGCCACCGCGACGAGGCGTGCGGCGCCCGGGGGTACGATTACCTCGACGACGAGGATGACGTCGAGAGCCCCAAGAAGAGGGGCTACACTGATCTCCCCGCCGCGCCGGCGACCCCGGTTTCACCTCTCAAGGAAGGGCATGAGGGGAACTAGTGAATGGCTTGTTGGGAAGCGCTTGGTAGATTATACTCTTTGTGGACACATCTGTAAATGTGCCAGTGTGAATGCTTTCTCCGTTTCAGTAGATAATTGTCACTATACTGCTCCTCGTCGACTCGAACGCCATCAAGATGGTTTATTTTAAATATATGTGTGATGTCGTGCATTTATATAATTCTTAGCAAAATATTCGTCTTTTGTATGTGCTTCGATCGGAACGGTGTTTTTCTGTGTTTCTTTGAATCAGTTTATCTTAATTGTTTGCATTTTCAACGTCATTCTGGTTTCATAAATGTGCTTAATCCAGCAGGAAGTCATTGGCCGTGGGCCCGTTCTGTTTTCGGAATTTATTATGAACTCTTGATTCCGTGATTGGTTTGTATCTGCTAGTCCACCATGGAGTTACTTGGGAACATCATAACTTTTTAGCTTATGTAAAAATCATAGGATGCACCTTGCGTTGGAAGTGGTATGCGTAGATTTCTTTGCTTTGCAAATATGTCTCAACGTTGTTTGACATGATAAAGGTGGTCTTGAATGTGTGCTGTTTAAAAGTTATGGCATGTTTTCTTTTATGTTTTTACTGAAGTTAGTTACCTATAAAAGCTTTTATAAGCTTAAATAGAAGATAGTAATCCTTGTAATAGACGTGTGCACATAATACTATTTCCTTTACAAAAGAAGGCAAGAAACTTCTCCTCACCCAAGATCAATTTTGTATGTAGAATCCACGGGTGGACTCTCTGAGACAAATCTTTTTGGATGGATAAAGTTGCTTGGTGATCGGGGGCTAGAGGATCTTGTAATAGTGACATGGTGGACTCACGAGGTGGATGTAGTCTTCATCTCTCCCAATTTGCAGATATAAGGTCGTGGAATAGGGAGGGAGATGGATGATATGAAACAAGAAATAAAGTAGATAGGGAGCAGGAAGGGGTCTGAAAAGGACAGAAGTTTTCTGGAGTTGTTGGAGCGGTGAATGACAAGAGAATCAATTTGTGTCACCCATAGTTGTCAAGGTGCCTGCCTAAGCGGGGAAGGCACCTTCTTGGCATGCCTGGTTGGGGTGTGAGGCCGGATCATAGGTAGATTGGGCTCCACACACTCCTTCAATATGGTTGCCCCGCTGTCTCCCACTGCCCTGCTGTCATGACCATGCTCTCTCCCCCCCCCCCCACACACACACACGAGGGCCTCGGCTGCACAGCCTGGAAACAGGGGGCCTAAATCTTTGCATAGAAAATTTTATATAGGGGCCTAAATCTTTGCATAGAAAATTTTATATACACTTCTTGCTGGCTGGTTCTTATGGACTTGGTGCGTTGGCACCTCTTAGGTGGGCACCTGATAAGTGCTTAGATGCTCGGAGACCCCCAGTACGCCTTGTGTTGCCTTATTGCCTTGACAACTATGGTGTCATCCCTCACGAGTAGGGAATAACTTTTGAGAGGTTGAGAGTGTCCAGTGAAGATTGGAAAATGGAGCTGCCCAGGATGATCATTAAACTTAGTATCGGTCGATGTAGGAACTTGGAAGCAACAATTAGACTTTTGTTCATTTGTTGCATGCAATGCATTCCATGATTGGCCAGATCAGATTGCGACCAGTAATGCTTGATCCAAAAAACCAAGGGGAATCGCTGGGATCATTGAGAATCATGTGCTATAGACTGGGATCAGAATTGGGAAAGACCAACTCTGGCTGTCCTTTTTCCCCCTTAAATTCAAGAAAACCTTTACCCTGATTTGGCTGATTTGGGCCATTTTGGGCCGGCCTGGTCAGGAATCACACTAACTGATTTACCTCCTGATTGAGTGATTGTGAAGAAGATTTAGTAGGTCAAACTAACTTAGTAGGTAATATTTAGAAAATTTGCTCGTGGATGTCAATTAGATTTCTTGGGTAATGTTTAAAAATTTGTAATTGTTTTCATGCATATAAGATTAGATAATTCATGTTGGTGGAGCTGAGGATCAACCAATTGTCCTAGAGAATCTAGCCCTGTGAGCAAGTGATCCTTGAGGTCATAGAATGTGAATGACTAGAAGGTGGCCATCACATTTGGATATTCTTTTGTCTAGAGTTTTTTTTTAATGTGCATGTTGGGCTTTCAATGGGAAGTGGATGTGGGTTAAAATTCTAGAACCTTGATACTATTATTCTAATTGCTGGAGTATCTAGAAAGAGAGGAATGATTTTATTTTTTTTTTTTAGCAGAAAAATATACATGGAGGACATCTGCTCGAATTTTTTTTCCCCTTCCTTTTTTGAGGAAGAGGAACCTCTCCTCTCCTCTCCTCGTGATTGCATTACCTCTTTTCTTAATAAAATTGGTAGCACAATTTACACTTTTTGGGAAAAAAAAATCCATGTATAGCTTGAGTTCTCAAATTGGACATGGGTATGTGTTGTCAGGCCGAATGCAGTAAAAAACACGAGTAATGCATTGCCTCTATATTTTTTTCTTGCTTTAAAATTGGAGTATGGCTGATTGTAAGGGCTCGTATGTATAAGAAAAAGAAACAGGTAACGTAAGGAGACTCCTATGTATATAAAAAACGTACCTTGTTTCTTTTTTATACATAGGAATCTTTACATTGCCTTTCTTTTTAATACATAAGAGTCCTTACGTTATAAATTACGCTGTTCTTTTTATGCATAGGAATCCTTACATTACCTTTTTTTTTTCATTTATAGATAGGAGTCTATATATTCCATTTCCTTCCATTCCACTAGGTGGTCCTAGTTGGGTTTTCTTTTCATTGAGTCTTAGAAGGTTGGTGGTGACCTGGAATTTTCTAAGAAACTTTCTGCAAGAATGGAATCATCTGGAAATATGATTTACATCGCAGCTCATTCAGGATTCTTATTCAGTTGCTGTCGGTTTGTTTCCAGCTGCGTGGGGACCAGGGTCGGTTGGTATGAGACTGGTAATCTGGCTTCTGAAAACCTTGATGAATTTGTTCTTCAGAGCTTAGAGAAGGTAATAATTCTGGAAAGGTCTGCGGGCAGAAATTATGATGGGACGAAGTTACCGCAGGTGCATTTCATGGTTGAGTTCCTTTAAACTGGTTGTAGATTTGGGTAGCAACCATTGTTCAGAAAAGGAAACGTTGGGCACCACTGGAAAGGAGCTGAAAGAGTTGTTGTAGGAAGATGCCTTTGTGGAGAACATCTTTGGAGAGTCTACCGTGTACATCGGCCAGGTGTTCTTAGGTTGGACTTGGGCACTTAGCTGGGAAGGAACAGAGACTTATTTCTCGTGGAAAGTGTTAGAGTGTGAAGTCGGAACTCGTTATCGTGTGTTCTCGTACGCGGATCGATCAGATCGTGGGGGTCAAGGGGGCAGCGCCATTTGCAGGGGTTTTCGAGAGCTTTATATTTATAGCAGGGACATTGTTATCTTTTATACTCTGACTGTTGGACGTCTTAATCTTCTTGTATAAAAGGGATGCGAACTCTTTCTTTATATTGAATCTTGGTGTGGTCATTTTAGTGGAAACTTTGTCTACGAATCACGTAAATCTTGTTGTTCTTGTGGCTTGATCTTCTCTTCCCCCTTTCTTCTTCCTCTGTTGTTTGTCCATCTCTACAGATACTCCGATTTTCAACAGGAAGATAGTTGTTTGTGGAGAATATCGTTGGAGAGTTGACAGCCGGATTAGTAGGTCTACTTTTATTTGAGGAACTCACGTGACGACTTCAATACTCTTTAATAGGAGATGGTCACACATCCTTGTAATACCTCTAGTCAGTTCCCTTCGTCTCTTTAACGTGTTTAGCTGATTTTTACATGCAATGGTGAGTAGATACATGTAACGTTAACGTAGTGTTGCATTTATCTGCTCAAATATGTATTTTATGTGTTTAGTGTTGTGCTTTTGTGTTTAACATAAAATTGGTGAGACATGTGGCAGTTGTTGGTCCTCTCTTGCACACAGAGGATCTGGACACCCACGAGGTCAATCTATTTCAGTCTCACGCACGTGACAATATGACTAGACATAATTTTTTTCTTTTCTTTTTGACGATACGTAACTTAAAACGTTGACACATAAGTCTACACGAAGTGTGAGAGATTCGGATTCAAATTCAATAACGCTCAACGTGATAGTCGTTGATCCTCTCTTGAACCGTGAGGATCCGGACTCCCATGTGCATTGAAGTTGCATGTCGTAAGACAAACTATGTTTTGTGTTTCTCTACATTTTCTATTTTCTTTAATTTGTGATTCAGTTTACGTAGCGGTGCCAGTTTGGCAATTAATTTTAAGCAACACCGCTCCGTAAAGAAGAAGCAAACATCATAGTTGGTGTTGGGTAGATTAAGATTTGCTGACTTGTTAATCCGTATCGAATCGAATCTTCTCTAATTTGATATGATACACTCTGGTGACTCAACTTGACTTGATCGATCTTGAGAGTGATTCATATCTTATCAAAAAAAAATTAGACATAATATGACACATCCGAGTCAACCCGTGTCTAATAATCATAAGGTAGACTGTCAAAATTTTACATGACGCTAACTGGCTCTATGAAAAAGGGGGTCCGGTTCAAAAATTTTGGTCTAGATCAGGCCGGGTCGGTGCCAAAGAAACTTCTCTGATCCTGTCCAGGTATGGATCGTATATAGGTCTGTCTGACCCGTTCGTGGGTTAGGGTCAAGCCGCACTCACCCATCGCACTTATGACCCAGCCTGAGCATTAGCCATCTCTGGTTGCACGTTCTCGGCCATTCGACAGTACTTGTGCTCGGTGAAAGAGTTTCACGAATCGATCCGATACGGGAGAAATCGTTTGTATTAAACCGTACTAGTCATGTCGTCATACGTAACTGATATATTTTATATATTTAATATTTTATTTTAAATATAATAGATTTTATTAGATGAGTTAGTTGAATGATTTTGTCGATTTAAAAGTGATTCTGAGTTAGAATATCACGAATGACTCGTTCTTATATATTTTTTATAATTCTTGTTCTAAATTGATGTCCAAAATAATGAAACACATGAGATTACAATTGTTGACTTCCGCCTCAGTTAAAAAAATCTTAACCAACTAAGTTATAGATAAATATTTAATATTTTTATTATAATAGTATGTGTAAAGTGATAAAACTTATTGACATCTAACAATATATTATGGTATATGATCGTACTATATCATATGGACGAAAAATCGATACGACTGTTACTCTCTGCAAATCTTGCTCGGTTATAATAGTTCATGCCGCTTGTTTTCTCGATACTCTGACACGGTTAATCCTACCGATGAAAGCTTGCAAACTTTGCATGCAGCTTATCTGGTCATCTTTTTTATCATTTTTTAATAAATTAGATAGTGAAAAAAAAAGAGATGAACTTTGTGACGCCCCGACTCGGAGACCCGGTCCAGCCGTAAAGACTCCCGTCGGATCCCGGTCGAGACGTCACAGTGGGAACAACCCAAGCGGTACAATTAGATTGAGAATTACACATAATCACTGAGATATCATTGCAGCGGAAATGAAAATGCTCAATTCATCAGCTTACAGTCAAATGACTACATCCACATAGATAGAAATAATGATAACAATTTCACATGTCTTTATTACATAACCAAATTTCACACACTTTTTTTTCGTTTACATAAAACATAATTCATAACATAACCACCTAATATAAAGACTGGTAGTAAAATCCGAGCCGCGGTCAAAACACTGCGAGATCACTCCTCGCTTTCTTCTACCGCTTCTCCTGTAATTGTTCAACGGGGTGAGTCTACGAATAGACCCAGTAAGAGACTAAGCATAGTCCCCGGTCAAAACATGTATCAACATATTCAAAATGATTTACAGTAATATATTTCATAAGGTCATTCTATTATCATTTGACAAAGAAAGCATGTACATTAAAATTTATCATACCCGTGACAAAGTAAATAAGGATTCATCATTTATAAACATTAACTAATGATTTCAGTACTAGGCGGAGTAGTCTCACGCATAGTGAAAGGATCCAGACAGACGTAATCTGCCCTTTTCCAAATCACCATTCGATATACTGGAGATTCATCAGCAGTAAATATTTACCATGCAGTAACAGTAAAAATGTAACAACAGTAAATTCAATATCAGTTAAATGAGCAGTAACAATAGTTTCAGTGAACAGTAAAATAGTTCCAATATTGATTCAGTAAACAGTAATAGTCGTATAACTAACGACTCAGTGAACAGTAAAAGTTGTTCAATATCAATTCAGTAGGCAGTGACAGTCGTTCAATTTCAGTTCAGTAAACAGTAAACAGTGGTATAAATAGCCAGACACAGTGCCCAAACCACCACTAGAAGGACAGTCAGTCGGTACTCGATCACCTAGGTAAATAGTGATGAGTCTTGGTTACTGCGCAGAACCGGGAGAAGTCCTCTCCACCTTAACCAGTGGTACTTGTCCACCTCCAGGATTTCAATCCCCGTTACCCTCGGGGCCAGTACAGTGTGAACCTCCCCATAGGGGCATTTCTACAGTTTGGTTCCAGTCTCCCCCTATGGTGGCAGTGTCCATTTGGCATTACTAACGGTACGGTAAAAATATAAATATGACATAATGAAATGGACACATGCCACTCAAAATTCATACTGTGAATATTAATTTACCAATACTGAAATCATTTTTCTTTTTCTGAAATTTCAAGTTATTTAATTATAATGACATATTTATATAGCAAAAATCACTAAATCTATTTACAGATATCAGAATGCCTTGAAATTTCAGGAAATCAATATATTTGCAGAAATGATCAAAACAGTAAATTTTCAGAATTTTTCAGGAAGTATTTAATATTTTTACAGAATTATCTATAGTCTATTTATACATCAAAAATTCATAATTCAGTTATCAAAACTCAGAATAGATTGAAATTTCAGGAATCTAATACATTTACAGTAAAGAACAGAACAACAAATTTTTATTTTCTTTCAGACAGCAATTATATTTTTTTCTGAAATTACTTATACTCTAAAATTTAACATAATTGACTAAATTTAGCTAATAAATTCATAAGATCATGAAACTTTTACAGGAACTTAAACTTGTCTGTAATACTTCATAGAAAAAGTTTCATAATTTTTCATGCAGGAATAACAATTTTTACATAATTATTTGAATTATACAATACATGAAAAATTAACTAAATATATCTACATCACTTTAAAATTTACAATAATTTGTCAAACTATCATTCATAACAGAATTATTATTCTTAAAATTTGTCATTATTTTTCATGCTGTATTACTATTTTTCACACTATGTTACTATTTTTCATAATAAGTGAGAAAAAGATATCATGAATAATAAATCAATTAAATATATCCAAAATGATCAGGTAACTTCCAAAAATTTACAGAATGTTGTTTCAATCATAGATATCATATGTAGAAATTTTCATTATTTTTCATTCAGTATGTCAATTTTATAAATTTTTATATCAGTTTCTAAAATGTATAATAATTTACAATAATAACTTTTAATTAGAGAAAATTATACAGAATACCTAAAATGACCAAACTATACTAAACCTTAATTTACAGATGTCACAACATCACTTCTGTGATTTTCTTTGATTTTTCACAGAATATTTATATTTATCTAAATTTTCTAATTAATTGTTTAAACATTGATAATTATACCAGTGGTGATTCTGTTATCATAATGAGATGAAATTTTCATCAATTAGTTCTAACAAGTATTTGAGTCTTCTGGTAAAGTTGTAATATTTTTCATGAATTATTTATATTTTTATCAAAATTTTACACTTCTATTAAAATATCAAAAAGTATCTAATATTTCTTGCAGGTATCAATAATTGTTGCTATTATCAGAATTCATCATACTAAATATCAGGATCATACTGTAAAATTTTCAGACCTTTGTGAACACGATTTCTAATTTCTATAATTTCTATACAATTATTTATACATTTTATCATGTATGAAAATTCGTTAAAAATGAATATCATGATCCAGAAAGTATGAAAATTTTTCTACAAGTGAAACTCATAGTAAGATACCTTCCCACAATTTATTGTGATTTAATATACTCCTTTGGTATTTTTGTGTAATTTAAACACATTTAGGAGAATACCAAAAAAATCTATAAACGTGAAAATAAATTTAATTAGACATGAAAATTTGTGCAGAAAGTTTATATCATCAGGTATCATGATTCTGAAAGTTCTATCAATTTTTCATACACCATTGATAATTTTAACATATTAATCACTTAATTATCCCCTTAATCTCATGCTTTAACTTAATGATTAAATGCTAATCCAACCCAAATAAAATTACAGATTAATAAACCACGATCTATGAAGTTAAACACATATATAGATGCTGATTACATATCATAAATCAATCTAAATATACTAATACATGCTAATCTAGGGGAATAAGTATTAATCCCTTACCTTAAAAATGCTTAACCCTTTCCTTAATGACCTTCAAACCTTCTGCTTCAGCCCTTCACGTACCCAGCTTCTAAAGGATGCAAATGAAGCCCCTAGCCCATCTATTTATAGGGGTTTGGGCTTAAACCATCCTAACCCTCCATTTAAATCAATGGTTAGGATTTAACCAATTATATTAATATTATTTACTTAACTTTTTGACATTCAAACTCCACCTAACATCCACCTAACTTCCTTTGACTAACCTGCATTCCCCCCCCCTTTTTTTATATAATACATGTTTTTTTTTGACTTAAGGAAGGAGCTTAATTAACTAACATACTAAAAGACAAAAAAAAATTTAAATTTTTTTTTAAAAAAAATATTCGGCCGCATTAGCGGCCGAAAGAGGGGGGTGGCGGGGCGGCGCCCGCCCGCCCGCGGCGCGCGCACGCGGGCGGCCGCCTGGGGCCGCCCCCACTCCCTTTTTTTTAATTTTTTTATTTTTTTTCATTTTTGACCTTCTTTTTATTTATTTATTTATACATCCTTTCTTTCATTTTTTTTTGTTTTAAGCCCTTTCAATTTTTTTTTCAAACTTAGTAACCTCCTATAATTTTGTTTATGACTAATTAAAACATAATAAATAAACATTCAAACATTTAGATGTATAAAATTTTTAAACAATTAAATAAACTATATAAAAAAATGTAGGGCATTATACCCTCTCCCCCTTAAAGAAAACTTCGTCCTCGAAGTTGGGGTTAGATCACATACCGAACAGATGAGGGTGCTTCTTCTTCATTGCTTCCTCTGGTTCCCACGTGGCCTCCTCGTGCGAGAAGTTCCTCCATAGTACCTTCACCAGTGGGATGACTTTAGTTCTCAGCACTTGCTCTTTGCGGTCCAGAATTCGAACAGGTTGTTCCTCATAGGATAGGTTCTGTTGGAACTGCATCTGCTCAGTACTGATCACATGAGCCGGATCATGCACGTACCTCCTCAGCATGGACACGTGGAACACCGGATGTACTCCCTCCAGAGACGGTGGTAAAGCCAGCCGATATGCCACATTCCCTAGTCTCTCTAGAATCTCAAATGGTCCGACGTATCGTGGATTTAATTTTCCACGCTTGCCGAACCGAACGATTCCCTTTGACGGAGACACCTTGAGGAAGACGTGATCACCGACTTCGAATGACAGCTCCTTCCTCCGATTATCAGCATAGCTCTTCTGTCGGTCTTGTGCTGTCATCAATCTCTGTCGGATCAGCCCAATCTTTTCTGTAGTTTCTTGGACAACATCTGGACCCACATACTGCCTGTCTCCTGTTTCCTCCCAGCACAACGGAGACCTACAAGGTCTACCATATAGTGCCTCGAATGGAGCCATACCTATACTCGCGTGGAAGCTATTATTATAAGAGAATTCCACGAGAGGTAGATGTCGCTCCCAATCGCCCTTCCAATCAAGAACACAAGCCCGAAGCATATCCTCCAGTGTCTGAATTGTCCTTTCGGACTGACCGTCAGTTTGCGGGTGAAAAGCTGAACTGAGCTTGAGCCGCGAACCAAAAGCTTCATGCAACCCTTGCCACAGTCTGGATGTGAATCGGGGATCCCTGTCGGAGATGATCGACTTTGGAATCCCATGAAGTCTGACAATGTTATCAACATATAATCTTGTCAAACTTTCCACCGATTGCTTTACCTTCATAGGAAGGAAATGTGCGGACTTAGAAAATCGGTCCACGATCACCCATATAGCATCATTACCCTTCACAGATCTGGGTAACCCGGTCACAAAGTCCATAGTGATAGCTTCCCATTTCCACTGAGGAATTTCCATTTTCTGCATTAGCCCTGATGGCCTTTGGTGTTCTGCTTTTACCTGCTGACAAACCAAGCATCTAGCCACAAAGTCAGCTACATCCTTCTTCATTCCCTGCCACCAGAAAGACCGTTTCAAGTCTTGGTACATTTTACCACCTCCTGGATGAATAGAGAACATTGACCGGTGAGCTTCCTCCAAAATCTGCCTTTTAAGATCGGCTATATCAGGTACACAGATCCGGTGCTGAAACCGAATTACTCCATCTTCATCACGAGCAAAGCCGGCTTTCCCGATCAATCCCTGCAGCTGGGGATCATCTTTTTGCATCCCTATCACCTTGTCAAGCACTGTTGACCGAATGGTCAGTTGAGACACAAATGCCTGACATAGCTGAGGCTCGATCACAACCATAAGCTGCGCTGCATCTTCGATCATCTTCCAATCCTGCAGCATTGTAACTCTTTTCCTGCTGAGAGCATCGGCTACTACATTTGCCTTTCCTGGATGGTATCGTAATTCAAAGTCATAATCTTTCAAGAATTCGACCCATCTTCTTTGCCTTAGATTTAACTCCTTCTGAGAAAATAGGTACTTCAGACTCTTATGGTCAGTGAACACTTCGAACTTGACGCCGTAAAGATAATGACGCCAGATTTTCAATGCATGAACAACTGCAGCCAATTCCAAATCATGAGTCGGGTAATTTCGCTCGTGCTCCTTAAGTTGACGAGAAGCATAAGCGACCACCCTTCCATTTTGCATTAATACACTGCCTAGCCCAACCTTCGATGCATCAGAATAGATAGCAAAGTCATCCTCATTGTTAGGCAAAACAAGAATTGGTGCCGATGTCAGCCTAGCCTTCAGCTCTTGGAAACTCTTCTCACAGCTCTCAGACCATATATATTTGACTCCCTTTCGGGTCAACTTGGTTAGTGGCGCCGCCAGAGATGCGAATCCCTCAATAAAGCGGCGATAGTAACCAGCTAACCCTAAGAAACTCCGAATCTCTGTGGGAGATTTAGGAGTCTCCCATTCCAGAACAGCCTTGACCTTTGCGGGGTCAACGGCAACACCATTGCCTGAGATTACATGCCCGAGGAAATGAACCTCCGTCAGCCAAAAGTCACATTTGCTGAACTTAGCATACAGCTCATGCGCTCTTAGCGTCTCGAGGACGATCCTCAAGTGTTCTCGGTGTGAAGCTTCATCAGGAGAATATATCAGCACATCATCAATAAAGATAACCACAAAGGTGTCAAGATAAGATCTAAACACCCGATTCATCAAGTCCATAAAAGCTGCTGGGGCATTTGTCAGACCAAAAGGTAACACCAAAAATTCATAATGACCATATCTCGTCCGGAACGCCGTCTTGGATGTGTCTTCTTTCTTTATCCTCAACTGATGGTATCCCGAACGTAGATCAATCTTTGAAAATACCGTGGCTCCTTGTAACTGGTCAAATAGGTCATCAATGCGGGGTAAAGGATATTTATTCTTAATGGTTACCTCATTAAGCTTGCGATAGTCAACGCATAACCTAAGAGAACCATCCTTCTTTTTCACAAATAGGACTGGAGCTCCCCATGATGACACACTTGGACGGATAAACCTTGTCTAGCAAGTCTTGAAGTTGCCTTTTCAACTCTGACAATTCTGCTGGGGCCATTCTGTAGGGTGCTTAGAGACAGGTGCTGTGCCAGGTAACAAGTCAATGGAAAACTCTAACTCCCTTGTAGGTGGTAACCCGGGCAAATCCTCTGGAAACACATCAAGGAAATCCCGAACAATCTCGATCTCTGCTATAGTCGGTGATTGGTCAACATCCGACTTTGTGACTACGCTTGCCAAGAATGCATCGTAGCCCTTCCTCAACATTCGCACAGTCTTCATTGCTGAAACTACTAACTTCTTCCCAGCCATATGCTTCAGTAGGGATGAGAAAACTCTTTCTCTCTAGGGATGCGAAAAATTACCCTCTTCCTTCGACAATCTATCAGAGCGTAATGCTCTTCTAACCAATCCAGTCCTAGGATAGCATCAAAGTCTTGCATAGGTAAACAACAAAAACAACCAGGCAGAGTTCTTCCTTCTATATTGACTGATAGTGAGGGGATGTGCCTCTTGGTAGACACTGCTCCTGCAGGTGTGTGTACCAACAGGGGTACGTCTAGGTCCACTGACTCTATTCCAAATTCTTCATGTAATTGACTAGCAAACTTCTCGGAAATAAAAGTATGTGTGGCACCGGTGTCAAATAGCACTCTAGCATGAATACCATTGATAGAAATAGTACCTTCGGTGAGATCCTCCGCCTGTTCCGCATCCTCTCTAGCAAGTGCAAATACCCGAGCTGGCGCTCGGGGTCTCCCTGCGGGTCTCGCTGCTCCCGGTCTGGCTGGTACTATTGCTGGTCTAGCTGCCACTGGAGCTGCTGTTGCTGCTACTGGCCGAGCCGCAATAGGTTGTATCATCTTCGGACAGTCTCGAATCATGTGACCCTTATCACCACAACGGAGACATCTGCCGGAGGCGATCCAGCATACTTCCCCGCCATGACGCTTGCCACATTGCTTGCATTCCGGTTTGTTGTTGCCCCATGCTGGTGGTGTGGTCTTCCACGCCACGAACGGTCGTGACGGATTTCTCATCACCTTTTTGCCTTTATCATTCCGGTGAAAGGGTGCCGATGGTCTTTTTGTTGAAGTCCTCTTCTCCTCCTGATATAACTCCATGTCGCTCTCTTGACGACATGCCGCGCCAAGAGCCGCCTCCATAGTAGCCAGATCTAGTGCAACTAGGCGGGTCCGAAGCGATGGTCGAAGTCCCGCCACGAACTTTTTCACCTTCCTCCTTTCATCTGAAGCAATGTGTGGTGCATATTTTGACAATTCTGCGAACTTTGCTTCATACTCGAGCACGGTCTTCGACCCCTGAGTTAGGGCCAGAAAATCCTGCTCCAGCTTGTCTTGCACATGTTCCGGTATGTACTTTGCCGTGAACAGCTCCGTGAATTCTTCCCAAGTAATATCCTGTTCCAGCCTGTCAGATTGATTCCTCAGAATGACGCCCACCAAACGTCTGCTCTCTCCTGTAGCATATATGCCGCCAAGCTTGTCTTGTCTTCATCTGCACACCGGATGACCCGGAAGATCTTCTCGATCTCTCGGAGCCAATTTTCAGCCATGATTGGCTGACTCTCCCCCTTAAAAGAAGGTGGTGACATCCGCCGAAACCTTTCCATCATAGTCACCCCTCCTGAAGCCTGCTCCTGAGGTGACGCTGCCTGAGTCTGGAGTTGCGCTTGAAGTGCCGCCTGTGTCTGCGCCTGGGTCTGCATAGCCTGAACCAGGCCTTGCATGAACATTCCATAGTCCACCAGAGGTGGTGGGGGCGGAGCTGGGGGTCCTCTCGGCTCCTCCTGTGTATCGTCATTCTGAGCTGCACGACGACCTCCTCCCGCCATGGTCTGACAATGCAGTAATACGGTTAGGTTTACGTCAAAGCAACCTCCTAGTTTAAGACTTTTTAAGATGTGGATTAAGCTGATGACCCTTTATGTAAATTCTCAAACGTTGGCTCTGATACCACTCTCTGTGACGCCCCGACTCGGAGACCCGGTCCAGCCGTAAAGACTCCCGTCGGATCCCGGTCGAACGTCACAGTGGGAACAACCCAAGCGGTACAATTGCGATTGAGAATTACACATAATCACTGAGATATCATTGCAGCGGAAATGAAAATGCTCAATTCATCAGCTTACAGTCAAATGACTACATCCACATAGATAAAATAAAGATAACAATTTCACAAGTCTTTATTACAAATCCAAATTTCACACACTTTTTTTTCTTTTACATAAAACATAATTCATAACATAACCACCTAAGATAAAGACTGGTAGTAAAATCCGAGCCGCGGTCAAAACACTGCGAGATCACTCCTCGCTTTCTTCTACCGCTTCTCCTGTAATTGTTCAACGGGGTGAGTCTACGAATAGACCCAGTAAGAGACTAAGCATAGTCCCCGGTCAAAACATGTATCAACATATTCAAAATGATTTACAGTAATATATTTCATAAGGTCATTCCTATTATCATTTGACAAAGAAAGCATGTACATTAAAATTTATCATACCATGACAAAGTAAATAAGGATTCATCATTTATCCACATTAACTAATGATTCCAGTACTAGGCGGAGTAGTCTCACGCATAGTGAAAGGATCCAGACAGACGTAATCTGCCCTTTTCCAAATCACCATTCGATATACTGGAGATTCATCAGCAGTAAATATTTACCATGCAGTAACAGTAAAAATGTAAAAACAGTAAATTCAATATCAGTTAAATGAGCAGTAACAATAGTTTCAGTGAACAGTAAAATAGTTCCAATATTGATTCAGTAAACAGTAATAGTCGTATAACTAACGACTCAGTGAACAGTAAAAGTTGTTCAATATCAATTCAGTAGGCAGTGACAGTCGTTCAATTTCAGTTCAGTAAATAGTAAACAGTGGTATAAATAGCCAGACACAGTGCCCAAACCACCACTAGAAGGACAGTCAGTCGGTACTCGATCACCTAGGTAAATAGTGATGAGTCTTGGTTACTGCGCAGAACCGGGAGAAGTCCTCTCCACCTTAACAAGTGGTACTTGTCCACCTCCAGGATTTCAATCCCCGTTACCCTCGGGGCCAGTACAGTGTGAACCTCCCATAGGGGCATTTCTACAGTTTGGTTCCAGTCTCCCCCCTATGGTGGCAGTGTCCATTTGGCATTACTAACGGTACGGTAAAAATATAAATATGACATAAATGAAATGGACACATGCCACTCAAAATTCATACTGTGAATATTAATTTACCAATACTGAAATCATTTTTTCTTTTTCTGAAGTTTCAAGTTATTTAATTATAATGACATATTTATATAGCAAAAATCACTAAATCTATTTACAGATATCAGAATGCCTTTAAATTTCAGAAATCAATATATTTGCAGAAATGATAAAAACAGTAAATTTTCATAATTTTTCAGGAAGTATTTAATATTTTACAGAATTATCTATAGTCTATTTATACATCAAAAATTCATAATTCAGTTATCAAAACTCAGAATAGATTAAAATTTCAGGAATCTAATACATTTACAGTAAAGATCAGAACCACAAATTTTTATTTTCTTTCAGACATCAATTATATTTTTTTCCTGAAATTACTTATACTCTAAAATGTAACATAATTGACTAAATTTAGCTAATAAATTCATAGGATCATGAAACTTTTACCAATACTGAAATCATTTTTTCTTTTTCTGAAGTTTCAAGTTATTTAATTATAATGACATATTTATATAGCAAAAATCACTAAATCTATTTACAGATATCAGAATGCCTTTAAATTTCAGAAAATTAATATATTTGCAGAAATGATAAAAACAGTAAATTTTCATAATTTTTCAGGAAGTATTTAATATTTTTACAGAATTATCTATAGTCTATTTATACATCAAAAATTCATAATTCAGTTATCAAAACTCAGAATAGATTAAAATTTCAGGAATCTAATACATTTACAGTAAAGATCAGAACCACAAATTTTTATTTTCTTTCAGACATCAATTATATTTTTTTCCTGAAATTACTTATACTCTAAAATGTAACATAATTGACTAAATTTAGCTAATAAATTCATAGGATCATGAAACTTTTACAGAAACTTAAAATTATCTGTAATACTGTATAGAAAAAGTTTCATAATTTTTTATGCAAGAATAATAATTTTTACAGAATTATTTGAATTATACAATAAATAAATAATTAACTAAATATATCTACATCACTTTAAAATTTACAATAATTTGTCAAACTATCATTCATAACAGAATTATTATTCTTAAAATTTGTAATTATTTTTCATGCTGTATTATTATTTTTCACACTATGTTACTATTTTTCATAATAAGTGAGAAAAAGATATCATGAATAATAAATCAATTAAATATATCCAAAATGATCAGGTAACTTCCAAAATTTACAGAATGTTGTTTTAATCATAGATATCATATGTAAAAATTTTCATTATTTTTCATTCAGTATGTCAATTTTATAAATGTTTATATCAGTTTCTAAAATGTATAATAATTTACAATAATAACTTTTAATTAGAGAAAATTATACAGAATATCTAAAATGACCAAACTATACTAAATCTTAATTTACAGATGTCACAACATTACTTCTGTGATTTTCTTTGATTTTTCACAGAATATTTATATTTATCTAAAATTTTTAATTAATTGTTTAAACATTGATAATTATACCAGTGGTGATTCTGTTATCATAATGAGATTAAATTTTCATCAATTCGTTCTAACAAGTATTTGAGTCTTCTGGTAAAGTTGTAATATTTTTCATGAATTATTTATATTTTTATCAAGATTTTACACTTCTATTAAAATATCAAAAAGTATCTAATATTTCTTGCAGGTATCAATAATTGTTGCTATTATCAGAATTCATCATACTAAATATCAGGATCATACTGTAAAATTTTCAGACCTTTGTGAACACAATTTCTAATTTCTATAATTTCTATATAATTATTTATACATTTTATCATGTATGAAAATTCGTTACAAATGAATGTCATGATCCAGAAAGTATGAAATTTTTTCTACAAGTGAAACTCATGGTAAGATACCTTCCACAATTTATTGTTATTTAATATACTCCTTTGGTATTTTTGTGTAATTTAAACACATTTAGGAGAATACCAAAAAAATCTATAAACGTAAAAAGAAATTTATTTAGACATGAAAATTTGTGCAGAAAGTTTATATCATCAAGTATCATGATTCTGAAAGTTTTATCAATTTTTCATACACCATTGATAATTTTAACATATTAATCATTTAATTATTCACTTAATCTCATGCTTTAACTTAATGATTAAATGCTAATCCAACCCAAATAAAATTACAGATTAATAAACCATGATTTATGAAGTTAAACACCTATATAGATGCTGATTACATATCATAAATCAATCTAAATATACTAATACATGCTAATCTAGGGGAGTAAGTATTAATCCCTTACCTTAAAAATGTTTAACCCTTCCCTTAATGACCTTCAAACCTTCTGCTCAGCACCTCACGTACCCAGCTTCTAAAGGATGCAAATGAAGTCCCTAGCCCATCTATTTATAGGGGTTTGGGCTTAAACCATCCTAACCCTCCATTTAAATCAATGATTAAGATTTAATCAATTATATTAATATTATTTACTTAACTTTTTTACATTCAAACTCCACCTAACATCCACCTAACTTCCTTTGACTAACCTACATTTCCCCCCCCATTTTTTTATATTATACATGTTTTTTGACTTAAGGAAGGGAACTTAATTAACTAACATACTAAAAGATAAAAAATAATTAAATTATTTTTTTTAAAAAAAAATATTCGGCCGCATTAGCGGCCGAAAGAGGGGGGTGGCGGGGCGACGCCCGCGCGCGCCCGCCCGCGTGCGCGCGCACGCGGGCTGCCGCCTGGGGCCGCCCCCACTCCCTTTTTTTATTTTTTTTATTTATTTTTCATTTTTGACCTTCTTTTTTTTATTTATTTATACATCCTTTCTTTCATTTTTTTTTGTTTTAAACCCTTTCAAAATTTTTTTTTCAAACTCAGTAATCTCCTATAATTTTGTTCATGACTAATTAAAACATAATAAATAAACATTCAAAACATTTAGATGTATAAAATTTTTAAACAATTAAATAAACTATATAAAAAAATGTAAGACATTATAAACTTACCCTTCGACATTATCAAATTTAGAAGCATCAAATTTTGAATTTGAGATTGATTTTATTTAAGATGGTCGATATTTCATGATTGGATGGTTGGGATGAAAATGATTAATGGATGATAATAAATATCACATCGTAATATACGCCTCACTTTGATACGATGTTAAACATTTTCCCGGACACCTGTTTACGGTTTACCTGCGTCACTCCTTTCGCCTGCCGGTCATTGGTACGGTTCTTTGTTTATGTTGGCCATAAGTCCATGTGATTGATAACGGGTTAAGTTAGGATAAGATATGTTAACATGAATCGGGTGAATAATTATTTGTTTGATATATTTTTTTAATCAAGGTCGTATAAGATTAAAATGAATTAACTTATTTTTAAAAATAGGTGAAATAAGTTAATCGATTCTAATTAAGATTAAGAGTCGGGTGGATCACTCCGGATAGGTCATCCGTTTCTAACTTACTTCATTATCAAATTCATCATAAACGATTAATAAAATTATTTAATACATATTTTGAGTTAATTATACGTTAAGAGTGTGCATCAAATAAGTTAATTAAAAAATTTATGACGTGTGACTCGTCACGTAAATTGAGATACAAGTCACAATTTTATCTTACGATTTAAAAAAATAAAAAATAATCACAGAATAACTTACCGACATTCTAAATAGAACTATACATATTTGTAATATTCTATAATAATTTACAGCACATCTAACAACCAATAAATAATTAAATAAATAGACAAAAATCAATCCCTCGACCTCGAGTTGGCAGATTTCAAAATATTGCCGACAAAATCACTAGAAATATCACCAGATCTGGTAGCTTCGGTGCCAAGAAGTGTTTGTTCAAATTATCCAGAATTTCAAGTAAAATCGTACAATAACGCATCCAATTTCCGTGGGACCTCTCCAAGTATCTTCACCGCGGGTACACTCCATCGGTCGCGAACCCTCCTCCCCCCCTAGACACGACACGACCCCCACCAACGTTCTCGTCCCAAAACACCGCAATTCCTCGGAAGAAGGTTACAACGCAGAGCCGCCGAGGAAAGATTGTCATCTTTCCGCTTCCCCGCTTCCATCTTGCCATCCGTGCCTGGAGAAACCCTAGAAATATCTCCGCCGCTTCGTCTCGGAGATGGCGCTGAGCAGCAGAGGAGCTTCTCCACTGCTGTGCCTCGAGATCTCTAGCTCCGCCGCCTTGCTGCCCCGTGGTCTTCCAACCCCTGCAGCGCTCGTCCGCGCTCGTCCGCCCTCGACGAGGGCGAGGAGGGGGGCGGCCGCCTCCTCTGGTGTGGCCGCTCGGGCCGCCGGGGACTGGAATCTTGGGTCCTGGAGAGGGGGCGGCACCGGGCTCCTGGAGCGCCCCGCCTTCGATCAGTCCCAGTTCGACCCGCTTCCCCAGGTGCAGGAAGGTACGCGCGTTCTTCCTCCCCTCTGTTTCTGCTGTCGGATTGCTTCCTCTGTGGGAGCAAATGGATGGTGCCGGTGGTTCCCTTGGGGTGGGTGGGTGGGTGTTTGTTGAATTGCCTTAGACGGAGTCTTACTGGTCCTGAGACGTTAGAATAGATAGCTATGGAGATCTCTAATAGTGATGAAAGCTAAGAAGAACAACAACGGGAAATTGTCTGCAGATCCTGCTACAAAACCGAGGATGCGATGAACATTTTGATCTGGTCATTCTTCCTATTATTGATCCTCCCCATGGTCCTTAAATTTAACCGGATTTTCAATGATCTGCATGTTTGCAGAAATATTGCAACCGGCATCTGTGATCTCAGAGCATTTCCCCCCTTCTTGCTATCTTTCAAGGTTTAAACTTTGTAACTCTGGCCAATAACTTTTTCACTCCCAGATCTCTAATTGAAGTATACTGGTCCTATTCATATCTTCTAGATTTTTACCAGGCTTATGAAGTTCTCAGTTCACAGAATTTTTCTTTTTTTTGGTGTGTGTGTGTGTGGGGGGGGGGGGGGTATGCAAGCACAATTTATTGTATAATCTAAGATCATAATTAGAATCAATGCTAAAAATATACCACTAATGCACTATGATCATAATTAGAATCAATACTAAAATAAACCAACAATTGCATTATTTTCAGTTCTTGGTTCTCCGCGGCCTTTCTTCACCTACTTATCTTGTTTGTCCTTCTACGCCATTTCTGAAGCTGTATTTGCATGACATGAAAAATGCTGACAATAGCTTATCAATGGGCATTTGATACGATCTCCATCTGTTTCTGGTATCATCAAGGTTTGACCTTTCCCCCCTTCCTTCGCCCGGTCATATTCACAGGAGGAGATATTGGAAAGCTTACTGATAAGAAAGGTCTTGGCAGTGGTGACAGCTTCAGAGTTCTGTTGATCGATGATGCACGCCATACTGAGACATTAGGTAATGATCTGTTTTTTTTTTTCTGAGAAAGGGGCCATCTGAAACCTGCCCCAAATCAGATGTTGCAAACTGAAATGTCTACCATTCAGTACGTATGCCAGGCAGGTTGCTGCATTTTGACACAAGTCTGTTTCATCTGTTAGTTAGCTTTTCTCATGTGAAATTTGATTAGCTCCCCTGATGACCCTTACTTCACCAATGTTAATTCTCACTTTCCTCTCTGTAATCTTATTAGTTCTGTGTATCCTTTGTGTAGATTTCGGCGGTGTTTAAAATAATACGTTATCAGAAATCTAGTACAAGTATGGTAGGTTACAGCCTATATTTTTACAAGTCCAAATAATATATCTTCCTGCCCCCTAACTAGCGTTGCAGCAAGTTTTTTTTTTTTTTTACCCTCCTCTAACTTACAGGGCAAGCCAAACTTGGCATTGGACGGCCCAAGAACTGCTAATTTGTTAGGGGGCGGTGCAACAAGTATAACTCACTCTATGTTGTTTCATCTGCTAATTTGTTTTCTTGTAAAATTGATTGCCTCCCCATGGGACTTACTTTAACAATCTTAATCGGTTTCGGTTTCCACCTCGTAATCATTTTTCTACAGTACCTTAACACACGCCCCTCCCCCATCGATTTGCAGTCGAGAAAGCATTGCCACCGGTAGTCCCATCCATCACACCCAGCGATGCGAGGAAGCTCTTCCATGAATCACGGCAGAATGGTGTTGCAGTTGTCATAGTTACTGTGAAGGTAAACCTTCGTTCAGTAATACTTGCCCATTGCGGCGGTGACTTCATCCTTTTCCCTGCATTCCTGTTCAAGAACTCGGGACAACTTTATGGGAGCATATTGGGGAAGTGCCGAGCGACTAGACCACTGAAAGTGATTCTTATTATTGTTCTTCGCCACTGATTAAACTGTTCCTTTTGTTTGTAGGAGCATGCCGAATTCTACGCACAGATGATGGTGCGAAGTGGACTCCGATCAGCCATCGAACCGGATTCCAGTGCAGCGTAGATTGTGAAGCGTTTGGACTAGATTGCAAAAAGTGTAGGGTGGCGGAGCTTGCAGGAAAGCGTTGCCCTGCAAATTTTTGGGGGCCAATTTTGTCTCGAATAACAATTTTGTATTATCTTAGTGGTCATTATTGTACAATTCATATCATCTGCTACGAGGAAACCGTATGATCTAATCAGCTGAAGACGTCCTAAATCATCTTGTAGTTGAGCTTTTGGGGGGGATTTTATCAAGTCCTCGAATTGGTATGCATAAAATTGTGGATTGTGGGGAATATTCTGAAGCTGAATCATTCGATGAACAGTGGAAGACATTTAGACAGCTGACAAAAGTGTGCTTGGGAAAAATTTTGCCTCTCACCATGCTGGAATATCCCCTTCATGGAGTTAAGTTCATCTGCTGTTAAATGCTTCAACCCTAGAAGAAGGTGGATCTGTTCGTCCGAAGATGCAAGTGTTCCCTTATGGTGCAAACTTGGGAGGGCAGGGACGTGGGTATGCATGTGCGAGGAAGTACCAGGGGTATATGGTAAGCAACTTGGGCCGAGCTGACCGACACAGCCATATTGGGAAACGTCTGGGTTCAGCCCAATTCAACCCAAGCACGGACCACCCAACAAAATGGTGTTATCTGTCGAGTGGGATATGGACTGATGCACCCAGCGTTGCAATCCCTGTCTTGGTTGTCTACAATCCTTGGCAAGCGAAGGGCTAGCCAGAGCAACAGCGACGCCTTTTCATGGAGTGCAAAAAACTGGCACGAGGAACCTGTGGATTCTCTGACTATCATCAATAGTGACAATTCAGACAGTAGCAAATCAAACGGTATAATAATTGAGTCAGAACTTGCATTAGAGTGCAAAAGCTACCACCTGGGTCATTGAATCACATTTTATGAGATTAACCCATGTATATCCCGATGTTGCCTTTACGAAAATGCAACTTAAACATAGAGGCCGGAGCAAACCGAGAAAAGCATCAAACAGAGATCGTCGTGCACTTGGCCCCAGTGGCAAAAGCCTGCACGAGTCTGGAGCATACCGCGGTGAAGTGCTTTTGCCGGCAAGTTCTTGTGCCCGCTTGACAAAGTAGGTGATGAGTCTATCTGATTTGTCTCCACTGCTTATGCAGCTCATGGGTTAAGCATACACGTACAAGAGTGTCACCACATCCACCAAGAAAGGGAGTAAAAGATAAATAAAACCAGGCCAAGAGAATACCATCACTACATCCCATTCTTCTCAGTGCCATTGGAGGCCAGAGCAACCTGATCCCCAATGCAAGATCTCGAACAAAGGCTATCACACAAAGAGATTTTGCAAATCCATAGACCAAAATATAGCACCCAACAGAAGATAGCGGGTAAAGCCCGGCAGCTGTTTAGACCATAAAGTTACATCATGGATGCGATAATTAGCCGCCCAAGTGCCCGTTGGCATCAGCCTCCTTCAAAAAGTGCATCCATGACGTTCTTGTATGGGTGAGATTGCAAAATGGGCAAGTTGGGGATCACATTAATGTACTTCAGAGTTGCCAATCTACAGGGCCGAGTCCCATTTTCTCCAAAATTTCGTTTGTCTTGGAAAAGTGCCTGTTACATGAAAAAAAAATTTAAAGGTGAAGGTAAGATGTGTCCAACAGTAGGAAAAGCAAGGCTACATCAATGTCTTTCTTTCTGACTTTAGGACCACATTTCTTGCAAGGATAATGGATGGGGATGTTCTGCCCAAGCTTCCTTCCACCCAGTGAAAAGGAGAGCCGCAGTTTCTCAAGAAAACTTGAGCAGTAAACCTGAAGTGACGAGAATAGCTAAAAAATATTATTTTTTATGGTAGTGATCGTTTTCAACAAGTCCCATTCTATCACTTTGCAGTCAACTAGGACTTTAGGATGAGTTCTCTGAGAAGTGTACATTCCTGGCCATCCACCAGGATGGAAAGAAGACAGTAGTACACAGGGACAATTCAAGACACATTACGAGATTAGATACAAAATGAATTTACAAGTTAATAATCAAAAGAGGAAAAATGAAAGGAATTTTGATATATCTTGCCTTGATGAATCTGGCAAACTGCAATCATGAAGAATGCCATATAGAAGATACAAAAAATGCAAGGGCACAAAAACATAATTATGTTGACTTTGATAAAAGAAAAAAAACCATGTTATTGCAGACAAATAGTAGTCTAATTTCATGACAGAATGAAAACTAACAGTTCATGTATTCTATAAGACATAAGCCTTGATGCTTAGTCCAAATCCGATGCCCATTTCTAATTGGATACATAAATTTAAATTCAAACATTTTGAGTTGAATTATTGATGGCAAAGACTAGACAGTGACTACCAAAACTAACCTGCATCCGAAGAAACCTCTATTAGCAGATAGTCCTGATGGATGAGCAGCTCTTAGGATGTGGTGATTAGACTCATCAATCAGTCTGCAAATAATGAAAGAAGTAACAGTAAAGCACATAGCATTTGAATGGGAGGAATTAAACTTATAAGTTCTAGCAGGGCAGCATGATAAGTTTTGCTGATTTATCATTTGAAAAGGCCACCTTTTTTCTGTGTACTGCCAGCAGCATAGAGAAGGAATAAGAAAAGAATGCCCCAGCTAGTGATGAGTTCTGTGCATTCAGACAAACCAAAAAGACCAGAGAAACCTATTTAAATTTGATCTTTCATGTACTCCACTCCACTGGGAAATTTAGATTCTAGGGTAAGTCAAATACCAAGTGAGAGTTACATCCAACAATGGAAAAATCGTGCAAGGCACAAAATGGATAAAACTTCTACCAGTATGAGAACTGTTGGAGAGACTCAAAAAACCTTTAAAAGGAGGCAAGGTGGTGGAGTAAAATTAATGCAGGAGTAGCTACTGTCAGGTCCCTGAGAAAGTCACAAACATGAAAAATAAACTGAAAGAGTGAAGCACTACAGGATTCAAGTATAGTGCAGATTTTCTGCCAAAAAGTCCCTGAGAAAGTCACAAACATGAAAAGTCAACTTTGAGAATGATAATGGTCCCAGTGCTATTGAGCAAAACACGTATAGTGAAGGTCTCTGCTAACAAAGTACACACTTTCATATAGATGGCAGCACTACAGAAATTACACTCAGTAAAGAGGGAAACAAGCTGGAGCTCTGGGACATTAGACTCAATGCTGACCTTTGCGGTGGGGATATAAACAACTAATTTGCAGAAAATCAAGTATACTATATGCATTCTGTTGAACACATCGAAAGATAGAAATGATTGAATATTCAAGCATTCTGTTGAACATATGGAAAGATAGAAATGATTGAATATTCAAAGTAAAAGGAAAGTGACTGGGTTTAATGTCCATCATGGCATAAGCATGATAAAGGAATGAATGGTTGCAGGAAGAAACCAATATGAGATAGATGAAACTTCTGGAAACTCATTAGGAGGCTACGAGACTTGTTTGTACTGAAGCTTGCTGTATGGGAGGTAGACATCTTACAGACACATACTGGAGCATTTTGAAAGTTTCTGTTTTTATGAGTTTGTGTGGTTTTTTTACCACTTCTCTTTCTTACTGAGATCACGTGCATCTGGCAGAAAATCAGGCATGTGGCTTCTTATATACAACGGCATCCTTGCATTGCCGCAATATATGGTAGTATGTATGCTTTTTCTGGGGTGGAAACATGACTAATGGGGTATTGATGTGTCACTTTCAAATAAAGTTACTATCTTCATTGCCAATGCTGCTACTCTATGCTGAGAAATGGAAAATAAACCAACTCATTTACCTCGTTTTCATTTGGGCAGAATTCCCCCAAAGAAGAAACACAATTCCTGATTTCTTCTGTGAGATTATTTTAATGATGGCATCAGTGAATTGCTCCCATCCTTTCTTTGCATGAGAGTTAGCTTGATTGTTTCTCACTAACAAAATGGAATAGCAAAATATCCCAGCATTATGATCAGCACGAATGGAAGAGTTATATCAACATGAAGATTCGCATCTAGTCATGCAATAATAGTATTATTTTTAAACCAAAATCAGTCCATAAAGCAAGATCTTCAATTCAAAAGCACATTTCTTAGAAAAAGAAAGTCACATACCAGTAAGTACGGTGTTGAGAAGAAGAACACCCTACAAGAAATATTCAGTGTAAGATGCATCTCTATAGAACAAAGGTTGCCACTTAAATGTTTAATAGCTCCTACTTGGTAATAGACATTACTTTCAGAAAACAGATCCTAGCCCTTCAGTCAAATGCTTTTACATAAAATAACATACTAAAACCTTGGTTATCAGAGAATAGAAAAGGTAATCAAGAGGATAAGACAGCAGCAATGCAACCAAAAAGGACACCAGGAGCCTTTGTAATATAAAATCCAAGCTTATATATAATCACTTACACAATGTTGCATTTATATATAAAGAAAATACAGCTAGTCCAAATTCACCCAAGGAGATTCTAATTGGATGTTATGAGCTTGAGAAATCAATAGGAAGATGTGTCAGCAAAGACATGGAAACTAAAAGGTCAAACATTCTTCAAAATTGCATCTCCCACAGCAACCACGAGCCCTCACCCTCTGCACTACACATCCTCTCATAAACCCAATATAGTAAACTCTCCCCACATCTAAAGAAAGGTCAATACTGCGATGATATTTGAGAGTTCACAACATTTCGAGTGCATTTCCCATAAAATTTTGTCCTTGTAGAGACATCTAAACATAGGCAAAAGTGTCCATCAGATTTATGTTAAGCCACATATACGCAGCAAACTTCCAAGGATAGTCTCTCTATTCATTTTAATGCCTCTTATGTCTAATAAGACTAAACCCATTCCATAAGCATTATGAAATCAGACAGAAGATAATGAAACAAATGCAATATAAATTGCAAACATTTAATGCCATTTGAAAATACAATCACAGAAATGCCCATATCACAAAGAAAAGGCAGGAATAGTGCATGCTTCCTTGAGAGATTATGCTGGCATAGGCACAAGAGAAAAAATGCCAAGCTTGCAAAGAAGACTCGAAGAAGCATGATTCATGAATAATACATGTTGATAAAAAATGATGCTAGCATACATACAACAGGTTCACATTATGCTGTAAAAGAAATGCCTACCTGTACGGCCCATCGTTCCAGGTTCCCATGAGCAGGAATGGAACAGCCCAAATCTTCTTTAAGCTCCTTGAATATATTGATCAAACTAGAAGGAACTTTTATTCCTTCCGGTACTGAAAAAGCAAGACCCATTGCTTGGCCTGGACCATGATAAGGATCCTGACAAAAGAACAACATGACTATGGTTTTCTTCAACTAAAAACAAAATGGTAAAACTACAGCGGCACAAGTATCTTCTATGATTTTATCATATTAGCAATAAATAGCCTGATGGACAGAAAAGGTATAGGTTCCAAATTTTTCATTTTTTTCATGTATATGATATGAGTAAGGAACAATCTTTCATGTCACTTGTCAGGCTTGAACCTTGCAAACACTTTGACGGAAAAGGGAAGAGACAGAGAAGGAAAAAGAAAGACATGTGAAATAGGATAAGGCCTTATGCAGTAGAATGCAGGTTCTGACTGTGTACAGGGCGTTCACAAGAGAGAGGCAATTACTCATGGGTGCATTAGTGGCGAAAATACTGACAAGAGAGGAGAGAAGGGGGAGGAAATGGGGAATGCGAAGGTAGTGTTGGTAATAGAGCCTGGCACTCTGTTGGAACAGGTAGAGAAAATGTAAACTCTGGTGTGCAGAAATGAGAAGATATGCAAGAACACACAACGTATAGCTACTGTCTTCATTAGAAAATCTTGCGAACTAAATCCATTCTAGATGACTTGGAGCATATGCACAGTCGAGGCGACGTGTGGTTGAGAACCAACCTGTCCAATGATTACAGCCTTCACTCGATCAAACGGGGTGGAGTTCAGAGCATTAAATATGAGATGCTGCGGAGGGTAGATGGGGGTGCCGCCCTGCAGCTCTCTCTCGAGGAACCTACATAGATTCTTCGCGTAAGGCTTCTCAAACTCCCCAGGCAGTGCCATAGCCCACGTTTCCTCCACCAAGAGCTCCTCCAGCTTAACGTAGTGCATCCCCTCCTCTGGCTCACACACCCAATGTTACCACCCACCATATAACCCAAGTAGCCGGTGTTGGGGAACAACCAGAAACGCAGAGATACCTTTGCATTTGGCGATCCTCTGGGTGCAGATCCCCAGATTTCTCCTTGACCTGGCAAGGTACTTGTTGATGTCGATCCTCACCTTCTGCTCCGGAGTCAACGTGGACGGGGGATCAAGCCGGGGGCCACCGACGTCGACGCCGCTGGCGGAGGCCTTGCAGAGGGAGGACTTGGGGATGAGCTTCTCCGGAGAAGCTAGGGTTTTCAGACGCTTCGCGGGCTGGACGACCCCGACTAGGGTTTTGGACGGGGAAGCGGAGGCCATCCTCCCCCTTCTTCCTCTGCTTCCCCGCTGTTCTCCGAGGAACATCTGAGGAAGAGGAGACGTTGTGTGTGAGAGAACGGTGGGAGGGGGTCTGCTACAGTAGTTTCTAGGGCGGAACCTGCCGACGGACGGAGTGCTCCCGTCCGGAAATTTCAGTCGGGCTGCTCCGGCGAAAGCCCGGCTGGTTACCCTTTTCTCTCGTGCTTCCAGAGTAATAAGCTTCCTACTTCCCGGTAAGCAGCCCCCTTACTCTTTTTTTTTTTTGAAAAAAAATATTTTCATACTCTTCAAATCTTACAAAATTATTTTATATCGTTATTTTTTAATATCTCTAAAAAATTTAAGAAAAAAAATCTATTTTACTCTTATCCACCCCTATTCTTAAAACATAAAATTATCTCGGAGCATAATAGTTATTTGATTAAGAATTTTAGTGATATTATGATAAATATAATAAATAAGGATATAGAGATAATTTTAAATAATTTAAGAGAGATAAAAATAAATTTTCTTACCTTTTTTTAAATTTTGGTCACACTCCTTTGTACCATGATTCGCCTGACTTAGTGATCCGTGTGATCGGGATTGTCCTGAACTCGATCTGACTCACCTCATCCCTATAGTCCTTTCTTCCCTCACTCCGGCGCCTTCGCCCCACTCCCGGACCCCGCCAGCCCCTCACCGCGGCTGGCAACGCCCCTCCCGGCCCGGATCCTCGCCGCCGTCATCGGATCCTCGTCGAAGCACACCTGAAATGTCGACGATCCTTCACCTGGCCTTCTTTGGTCGGTGATCCAGGGCTTTCCCTCCCTCTTCGAACCCTCCGCGGAGCCCCTTGTTTTCCTCTCGTTCACATTAAACTAGTCCCCAGATCTATATGTACGTGCGATAAGCCTGTGGAATATATGAGAAGCAATACACCACGGTCCCTTCCGAATACAAGGTTTTACATGTGGACATGTGGATTAGAATATGTGACGTTCCTGAAGATTCTCTTGCTCCAAAATTAGCTAAGCAATTAGCCACTCAGATTGGAAGCCCTTATGACCCAGACCGAAGAGTCATTGATGCTTGGAGTACTTCTGCTAGAATCAAAGTGGGATTTAGAATTGATCGAACACTCGTCCCCGGATTATTTTTAAAAGAGCTGTGGCTGATCATGCTCATTGGTCATCTGCCCACTCTGATGTTCCCGAGAACCGAACAATCAAATAACATTGGCATGGAACACTCAAACCAACTCTTACCAGAAAATTTGCTTCGACGGGGCAACCTCTCAAACACATGGTGCAGGGGGTCTTATCCTCAAAGATGTTCACTCAAACATAATCCTTACACGGGGCCGTTATCTTCAAAAGCAAAGCAGCCCAGAAGAAGCGGAAGCCATTTCCAATCTTTGGAAGCTGTTAAACTTGCCAACTCACTGACTGGTCAAGTGATTATGGAAGGCGATGCTATGGTGATTGTTGATCAGGTTCTAGGCAGGAAGGATCCACCATGGAGAAATTGGAATATTATTCAGAACCGCAGGAAGCTATTACACAGATCTCGAACTACCATCAGATTTGTTAGTGGAGAATTAACGGGCGGGTCCATGATGTTGACAGACAGAATAGCTCTGAAACTTACGTACGTAAACGGGCCCCTTGTCCAGCCCAATCCTTTGCAAAGAGCTCTGAAACATTCCACTTCTGTTACAACATATATATATATATATATATATATATATCCTTATGTTTTGATCACACACACACAGAGAGAGAGAGAGAGAGCACCGCAGCGAAAAATAGAAATAAATATACAAATGTTAATATATATATATAGATAGATAGGACCGTGTGGAAGCAGTGAAGGATGGGAAACAAAGGGTTGTTTTGGCGGGAAACATGGGAATGCGTCAGTCACGTAATTCCTTGCTTTTGAGAAATATTGACAATATTATCTAATAATGAGATTACAATTTCGAATAATCTTGAGCATTTTTTTCTTTAAGTAGAGGAATTATTCGCAGTACCACAATTTCATTGTTTTCATAAGACAGCAATTTCACTTTCTTCGATCCTCTTTTCTGAATATGAAGGCTCCATCACGAGGTATAATACTTTTTCTTTCACGAGTTTTGCCGCTTGTGACAAGCACCGTTAGAATGATAGTTCCGGCAATTTTAAGGAATCATAGATTCAGGTAAAATGCTGTCGAAGAATTTCTGCTCACATTTTTTTTTAGTCCTGATGTTTTTGAATTTGTAATCCAAATCTTGAGAGCAAACGCGTGTGTTACTTGACATAAATACACCGGAATTGGATATCCGAGAAGCTTGCGGTGGTCGTCCCTTATCGAAAGAACGAGATCCAGCTATATATATATATATATATATATCTTGATCACCAACAGAGTTGAATAATTTCACCTACGTGAAACTTATATTGAAATGATATCAAACATTTTTTTATCCATTCGAGTCAAGATCAAGTCCTTAAGAATTGGCACGATGACCCATCTCAGTCACCAAATCCAAAAGGCTGCATAATAAGCAAATCAGCTACCTGAAGAGATGATTTTATAGAATCCGAGGTTTCAAAATAGAACAAATATAATGGCGAGTTGCAGTTCCTTATCTCGCATTTTTTTATACACACAAAATCCATCTCTGCCATGCATGTGATACTGTACAGGCACAAGACAAGAAATAAGAAAATGGAGAGAAGCATAATTAAGGTTCAAAGGCAGCTAGCTAACGTTTCAAGATACCGTGCATATAATGCGGCTATGAAACATGACAATGGCCTGTGACAAAGATGCCCTAAAATTATATAACATTAGAAGGTGATGAAGTTTTCATCTTTGGATAGGTTCATTCCACGTCAAAACCCTTCTCTTGGAGTTCTGCTATAACCTCGTTTCTCATGCGCAGCCATAGCTTTTGAGCTTCCTGCTCGAATTTCTTTGACTGCAACTGCTTCTGGAAATTGTCAGAATCTTTTCCAGGATCTACAAATCCTTTGGGGCCGATGGTTGTGCCTATCGTGCCCCCACCCCGGATGAACTCCTCCATTGCCTCCTTATCTCCCGGGTATGGAAATCTCCGTCGTTCGTACAAGTGAGCCATTTCTTTCTCTTCCTGAAGACAAGGATACAATTAAAATTCCTCTGCAGAAAGTGTGAAACCACTTTGCCCACAATGGTGTGTCATGTGATATGATAAATATTGTGCAGCTTCTGAATTGAAATATACCAACAAATACATAGAGATTCAACATCTTTTGGAAGGCTCCTTTTCTTTGGGAGGTGCATAATGATTCAAGATGAATATGCTGACATTTTAAAATGGCTGCAAAACTAAACACCTCACGGTCTTGATGGCTAGGCTTTGACGTCTATTCTTTTTCTTTTTTCTAAAATTAACTATCTACTTCCTTTCAGAATTCCTTTCCAGAAAAAAGCTCTGTTGTGGAACTAGGGGCAGGGTAGGCGACAGAAACGAAAAACAAAAGAGGATCTGAACTAATTTAACAATGCCTCAAACTAATAGACCGCAATGGCATTTTCATAATAGTCATAAGAAGAATGAAGTAAGCAAGTGGGAGCTTTACCTTGTTCTTTATATCATACCATCAGTAAATCTAAATAGGGTCTACATCCTTATCTCCGCAACCCTTTCCTTTCTCCTCTGAGATACAATATGATGATATACATGACCAAGAATAGATATATAGACTAATCAAGCACTATACAAGACACACTATGAGAATGAGACGACACGGCATCAATGAGCAAGGATAACTTACATGCTTTGTGGACTAAAAAAATCCTTCTGCTATGAGTATAAAGACCATCTACAGGCTGCTATGAGTTGTTCAGTAGAAGGGTTTGATCCTGAAGCTAGATTTGAGAAAGCATATGGCAGGTTTAGCTGGAACTGTCTCAAATATCCTTGCTCAAATAGGTTTTAAGCAGAAATGGATAGACTGGCTGCTGAGTTGGATTACTACTGCAAGGCACTTAACCATGTTTAACAGTGAATCCTGCAGTTACTTTAACAGTTCTAGAGGAATAAGACAAGGGGACCCAATTTCTCCCCTTATTTTCATTCTAGTTGGGTACGTACTCAGTTCTCTATGCGGCCGGGCTCCAGAGGTGGGTCTGATGGATGGTCTGCAAATTGGTAGGAACTTTCTCAAACTCTCACAACTTCAATTTGCAGATGACACTCTTCTATTTACTTGTAGTCAGGCTGGCAAGGTAAAGAATATTCGGCTTTTACTTCTGCTGGTGGAAGTCGTAGCTAGCTTTGTAGTGAATCTTTATAAAACAGAGGTTCTGGACTCGGATTATCTCAAGCAGATTGCGGATTGGGATGCAAAGGGCATCTTTTCCCATAAAATACTTGGGCCTACATTAACTGATGGTATCCCAAGAATGAGAGACTGGGATGTGGTCATACAGAAATTTGACTCCAGACAAGAAGGTTGAAAAGCCAAGTTTCTTTCTGCAGGGGGTAGATGAATTTCATTTAAGCATTGCTTTCATCTTGGGCTAGCTATGAACTGTCAATCTTCAAAGTGTAAACAGGAATATTGAAGCCATTAGAATCGCTTTCTTTTGGGCTGGAGGCAAATGAGAGAACAGGAGTATTCCTTTGGTTAGACGGCCTGAAGTTTGTAAACTTAAAGACCAAGAGGTATGTGGGGTTAGTGCCTTTGGAACTTTTCAACAGAGCTATGATGGTCAAATGGCATTGAAAATTGAGGACACAGGACAAAGCTATATGGATCAAAATTGTCAGATTCAAATACCTCTGTATGGGCAATGGTCTCGCACACCTAATCGTTTGAATCAGCCTCTATAATCTGGAAAAACATATTCTCCGCTGCAGATATGGTAAAAGTCTCCACATCCCCTCAGGTTACAATTGGTAATCACATAAGATTTTGGGAGGGCACTTGGTACTCTAATGAACCTTTTTCCAGCACCTACAGAAGCATCTATAGCATACCAGTGGATAGGGAGAAATCAATTAACTATATATGTAGAACATGCTAAGAGGGTGGCAGGTTTATTCAACTTAGACGACAGCTGACAGAGTCAGAGTTTGAAGACTACTTGAATTTGATACATACTCTAAACCAAGTCAAACTACTGAACCCCAAAGAAGATAACAGATGCTGATCCTTCACAAGTGTACTTAATGATTGTGGACAGAGTATGGTGGTCGACAATGGTCTAGAGTAAGCATTTTACATCTAAGATCAACCTATTTATGTAGAAACTAGTCAGAAGAAGACTTCCGATAGGTGGCAGGATAAAGAAAATACTCATGATTGGGATGACTGCCTGCTGGTTCTGTGGCATTCAGAAGAGTTTGAATCATTTATTTTGTGGATGTGGAATCGTTAACGTTCACTGGATGATCCTTCGTAGATCCTTGCATATTAACCGGCTGAAAATCCAAGATATTCACAATCTTATGAAGTGGTGGAATGGGGCTTGTCCTAGCATGTCAAACAAAGATGAATGGTCAATCCTACTTCCAGCAATGCTTTGGTCAATTTGGCAAAAGGGAAACCGGAGGAAATTCAGACAAGAATTCAGCACATCATTCGATATTCTCATAAGAGCCAGTCACTGATGGCAGGAATGGTCCAAGGCCCTCCCCACTTTCCACGGCCCCTTAAGCATTCCATGCCACTTTCTACAGATAACATCTCAAGCCAGTAGTGTTGGACATTTGGCTCATGACTGACCAATGAGGCGAAGATGCGAAATGACATGAAGATAATTCTCAGTGGACATTTTTGTAACTCAAACATGGAGAGGGGGAAGAGTCACTTTCAACCAGCTTGATCCAGCCCAAGATCACCAAACTGAGTTTGGATTGAAATTTGGCTGGGGGTAATGGGATGTATTCCAGATTACGTCAGATCCAGACTGACCTATTAAGAAGTTCAAGCTATCACCAAGTACAACATTAATCCAGTGAAAATCCAGCTATTCTACATCACCATTCCCCCTTCTAGTATTGCATTTTCCATGATTAGTTTTTTTTAAAAAAGGATTCTACTTTTCCCTCCAAGACATGGCTCAAACATGTAGTTCAGATAATCTAGGTTTCCCAACAATGCCATAGACATTGTCACAAACAATTTCAAGCCAAGATAGTGTGCACAATCTTAATGACAACAGAGACCAAAAGATACCAAAGCAACACTCTAACTTTAAAGACCAAGGCCCCTGTACAGGTAGGGAAACTGTGCCGAGCTGTCCCAACTTCCTCAACATCGATCATTCTTAAGGATTCTTTCTCTCTCTAACCTTTTCTAGAGCGAAAAGCTATGGGAAAAGGGATGGAGAGGGGAGTTCGTCGGGCGCCCACCGAAGGCCCCTCTGGGGTCAGCCCAGCAGTTCGTCGCCGGCTAACTCAGCGGGGAAGGGCCTTCCCCTCTCTAGGAAGGTCTGTTTCAGGTGTGGAGGTAGGGGTCATCTCCAACGACACTGCCCTTCGCTGGCACCGGCTGCAATCAGGAGAGGTCTTGTCTGTCCGGGCCGTTCCTTCGCTGATGCGTTGCGTGGTGGTCTCCCCGGTAGGTTACAGAGGTTGGGAGGAAGGGGCTGCCTGGAAGCAGAGCCCATGGAAGCAGTCATGGTCCAGGAGAGACTGAGGTGGGCTAGGCGTTGTCTTAAAGTGAAGGTGGTGGAAGAGGCTGCTGAGGTTGCTCACGTGAAGATGGTTCTGGGAGATAGCAGGGAAGTGGGGCAGTCTGGCCATAAAGAATTCCTTGTGGTGGCCCCTACTGAGGAGGAAGCGGCTGGCTGGGAGAAGCAGGGCGTCGCGCTGGCGGAGGGTACCATCTTTAGGCTGAAACCCTGGCTTTTGCGGCTGGGAACTTTCCCAGACCTTAGGGGTTGCCGGATCAGAGTTTTGCCTTTTGGGGGTGCCCCTCGTCTTTTGCAATGAGGAGGGCATTAACCTGCCGATCAGGAGGTTTGGCAGATTTGAGGTCGGCTCCCTCTGCTTCACAGAGGGAGGCTCGCTTACGACTCTCGAAGCGTTGGTTTGGGTCTCTTGTCCCCAAGTTGTGCCCGCCGTCATCACCATGCCCTTCGCCGACAACTTGTTTCCAGTCCGGGTGGATGTTATGCCGAAGCTAAGGTGTTTGGAGGCGGCAGCATCGGCCATTGTCCGCCGCGGAGATGTGCTAGGGTTTCAGTAGGGCGGTTGTTTGGAGGTGGAAGACGGGCCTCGGGGTCGTGGCAACCTTCTAACCCACCATTCAAATTTCGAATGGGCGGGGAATGAGGGGAACTGTAGCGGATCGGTTGGGGCCGTGGGCGGACCGTCGGGGTCCTGTGACCGGGCTGGTGGGATGAGCCCCCTTCGCCCAGGTGACTCACAGGTTGTCGGCAGATCGTGGCTCGGGTCGCGAAAGACCCATGACTTACCCGATTCTGAGGGTCACGAGATTATCGGGCCGGGGGATCCTGTTAGCCGTTTCGAACCTACAGCTATTGGGCCCATGGGACCAGGTGGTGTTCTTCTTCCCCGCCCAATTAAGGCTGCAGCGGTCCAGGTTCCCCTTTCTTCAATCATGGGGTCTGTGTAGCAGCGGCCTATGCTTCGGCGTCTCCCAAGTCGGCCGGCGGTCGCCCTTAGCGCCCTCTGTGGATCTCCTCCCCAATCATGCTTCGCCAATAGGATGGGGGTCTTCCGACGGTGCCTTTCTCTCGGTCGGGAAAGGGAAGCAGCCGGTTAAGGAGGGCCCGACGACTTCGACAGACCCTGTCCAGGAGGCTTGTGTGCGGTCGCCGACGCCTCTGCCCCTTCCTGAGCCTCTACCCGGGATCGATCCAATCACCAAGTCCTCTCCGGTAACCCACCGGGGGGGGGGGGAGTGTGTCTGCGGAGGTTGGTCTGCGACTATTGTCGGCAGCCCATGAGGACTTGACTCTGTCTTCAGATGGTCTCCTACAGGGCTCCAAGGGCCCTACGGTATAGGAGCTGGTGTTGTCTGATGGAGAGGTTGCTCCTCCGGTGCTACTTGGGGTACCTATGGCCCTACTCACGACAAGGGAGGAGCAGCAGTGGCGGTGCCACCTGAGCAGGGAAGAAATTAGGGAGATGGTGGGGGCTGTTCAAAAGATGATGAAGGAGCAGGTGAGGCAGATTTCGCCTTTGAAGCTGGGGTGGATAAAAATGTGAGAGGGGCATTCACTAAAATTTGTAAGAGATGGTGTGGCTCTATAATGCAGGGGGAAAGGGCTCAGCAAAGAGGAGCGAGGGAAGGAGCAGGTGAGGGGGAGGTAAGGAGCTTCACTGTGTCTTCATAAGGATTTTCCCATGGAATGTGGGGAGGTTGGAGGGCGGGGTGGAGAAGAGGAGGGAGGTCAAGGAGCTGATCCGGAGATGTAAGGTCGATATCTTTTGTATCCACGAGACCAAGTGGGAAGGAGATGGTGAGGATCTCATAAGGGAGCTTGGGGGTGCTAGACTCTCCAAGGGCGTTCTATCCCCGGCGGAGGGCAGGTCCGATGGTATTATGATCCTCTGGAACCCCTTTGAGCTAGAGAAGGAGGTGTTGGGAAGACAGGTGAGCCAGTGAGTCATCTCTCTTCACTTCACTTATGTGAGGGATGACTTCTCGTGAGACTTCTCAGGGGTCTATAGGCCACAAAGCAGGGAGGAGAAGCAGCTTTCATGGGAGGAGCAAATCGACCTCCACCTCTCCTCAGAAAGACCATGATGTGTTTGCGAGGATTTCAATTGTTGTTGCTCCTTGAGAGAGGTCAGGAGAGAGTACCTATACATGGTAAATGGAGGATTTCAATGCTTTTATTGAGGCGGCGGCACTGGTGGACATTGGTATGGCCCATGGGCAGTTCATTTGGTCCAACATGTGAGCTGATACTTCTTGCTCGAGGTTGGACAAGTTCTTGATTTCAGTTGATTGGAAGGATCCCCCATGTACAAGTGCTTCCTTTGGCGAGATCTGTGTCGGACCATACACCTATCATTTTGAAGACCAACCGATTGTAGGGCAAGATACACTTTTTCAGGCTTGAGAAGGTATAGTTCAAGGAGGCAAACTTCATGGACACTGTCAGAAGAGCTTGGTCTTCTCAAGTTGCTGGTAGATCTACTATGGCTACTATAGTTTTGAAGGTCAAGCATGCTGCTCACGCTTCGAAGACCTAGGGGGCAGACAAAACCCTCCCGGAGAGGTCAACTAAAGACAGAAATCTTCAGCAGATTAAGGGCTAGCTTGAAAGAGGCTGGTCTTATGGATGCAGAGGATAGGAGCCCCCTAGGGATTCTTTGAGATGCCAGTTTGATGAGATCCGCTCTAAGGAGGAATGCTACTAGAGGTAGAGATCGAGGGACAGATGGTCAAAGCGAGGGATAGGAATATTGCTTATTTTCAGCGACTAGCCTCTAGAAGGAGGAGAGTGAATACCATATCCTCTATCAACGTTGGTAAGCACTCCTTTTATTCCGAAGAGTAAATTAGAGGTTTGGCGAGGGACTTCTTCTCCAGGTTGTTCTCTGAGGAGGACCACTTCAGGCCGTCAATTGCAAATGATCACCTTTCACGGCTCTCGCCAAAGAAGAGGGATGCTACCTCTCAAAGCTTCACATAGGAGGAGATTCGCCAGACAGTCTTCTCTATTGCAGGGGACAAGGCTCCAGGTCTAGATGGGTTCCCCCTGGCCATCTTTCAACAGTGCTGGGATGTCATCAGATTTGACCTTCTAGCTATCGTCAGAGAGTTTCAGAAGGGGAGGGCTCACTTGGGGGGCATTAACAAAACCCTCCTTGTCCTCATCCCCAAGAAATAAGAAGCATAAGATTTTTGGGACTTCAGGCCCATCAGAGGGTTTAATGGCACCTACAAGATCATCTGCAAGTTGTTGGATGGGAGATAAGAGAGAGTCATGGACAAATTGGTGAGTTGTTTCTAGGGAGCCTTTATCAGGGGGAGACATATCCAGGATAATTTCTTGGTTGCCCATGAATGTCTGTATACCATGAAGACCCTTAGGCAAAAAGTAGTAGTTCTAAAGCAGGATTTTGAGAAGGTCTATGATAAGATAAATTGCCTTTAGTTATTTGATGTGCTGGAGAAGATGGATTTTGAGAATACATGGATTGGATTTGGGCTTGTATCTCTTCTGTTTCTCTCACTGTTCTTGTTAATGGGAAGTTGATTTCTTTCTTCCATAGTGGTAAAGGGCTTAGGCAGGGTAATCCTATATCTCCTCTACTCTTTGTGTTCGTGGCTCACGTTCTCAATAGGGTGTGTCAGAAGGCAGAGACTACAAGCCTTATTAGGGGATTCCAAGTGGGGAGAGGTGGTCTCTCTATTACCCATTTACAATATGCTGATGATACCATTTTGTTCCTAGCTGAGGGGGAGCAACATCTATATGTGGCTAGAGAATGGTTGGAGCTATTGGAGGAGACAACTGGCTTAAAGGTAAACTTCAAGAACAACCTACTTGTTGGGATTAACATGGAGGATTTGGCGATTCTTAGGGCGACGCGTATTATGAGTTGTCAGATTAGAGCTTTCCCCATCTCCTACTTGAGGCTCCCTTTGACCCCAGGTGCTCTTAGGTGTGCAGATTGACTTCCTATTATTCAAAGATTTGAGGCTAGACTGGCTGGTTGGAAGGTCAGATTGCTTTCTTTTGGGGGTAGGCTTGTTCTTTGCAGATCTGTTCTGAACAGCCTACCTATTTATTTCCACTAAGTGTTCCGAATCCAGAAGGCAGTTGTGAAGAAAATAAAGATCAAACATGAGAGGTTCTTCTGACATGGGAGCGGGGGGAGATGTAGGGGGTGGCATGACATTAGGTGGGGGAGGGCGACTACCAATAAGGAATTGGAGGGATCGAGATCAAGGATGTTGGGACTTTTAATTAGGCTCTTTTGTGTAAGTGGTTGTGAGATTAGGGACTAGGGATGAAGGGCTTTGGGCACAACTTATCAGACAGAGATACCATGGCAAGAGAAGAGTGTGAGATATGGATACTCCGGTCCCATCCCATACCTCTCTCATATGGCATAGCATTTTGACTTGGAGGGATTTCTTATCCTCCAGCATTCAGGTCCGTCTAGGGAAAGGCAATCAATGCCTTTTCTGGAAGGACAAGTGGCGTGGCAACTTCACCTTGGAGGCTTCCTTTCCCAACCTATTTGTTGTCTCTGCTGACTCTTTAGGGTCGGTCGACTTTTAACCCCCACCTTTCAGAAGACACCTAGGCACCGACTTCCAGGAGGGGTCTCAGGACCGACAAGATGGAGCAGTTTCAGCGCCTCTTACTCCTCGTCAACTTCGCCCCGCACTCCCACCAAGAGGACGCGTGGTCTTGGAGGTGGAGTAGGGATGGGACGTTCTCGATTAGATCCGCCTACTCCATCCTAGTTGACAGAGGGATGCACCACGGCCTTCCCTCGTAGATTTGGAGATCGAGGAGTCTGCTGAAGATGAAGCTCTTGACTTGGAGGATCTCCCACGGCCGTCTTCTAACTACTGACAGACTTCTTTAGTTCATCCCGGGTCTACAGCCGACCTGCTCTTTGTGTATTCAGGAGGACGAGACCTTGGACCACCCATTTGTAGGTTACTCCTACTCGTAGGTGGTGTAGGAGGAGCTAACTTCGAGAGCCCACTGTGCACTTGGCCATCATGGCGATGTGCAACATCTCATCAGGTCTTGGGGCAAGACGTGGCCCACTAGAGGAGACAACATTATGTGGTGGCTGATCTTGCATGCTACTCTTTGGTCTTTATGGGACGAAAAAAATAATAGGGTCTTTAAGAGGGAGGCTAGAGCTGAGGACTCTATTGTAGCTTTCATTTGCGCTAGGGTGAGGGAATGGGCGGCGTTGCTATGTAATGTAAATGCCCTCAACTCCCCACTTTTTGTCTTGTTGGGGGGTTAGTTTATCCCACACTGTCTTGGTGTGACCCTTGTACAGAGATTTTTTGGAAGCTCATTGATGATACCTGTACATCTAGTTTTTTGATTTTATACAATTAGTGGTACTACCCACTTGCAAAAAAAAAATCTTCCTCAACATCTATCAATAACAACAAGCATGCCTTTGTTCAATTCCATTTCCCCTGTTCCTTCCTTAATTTAACAATATATTACAAGTTCAAAAATACTTAACAAAAAACCTTCACAATGTACAGACATAAGACATTTCTACATCAGTCTAGTCCTTTAGGCAAAATTGGTGTAGTCCTTCAAGAAAAATGGACATACTTTTCTGAAAAATATAGTGATTACCGTGCTTAAAAAAATACTAAACTATGATATTACTCTGCTGCAGATACATATGACAAAAAAATATCATGATTGCTACATTATCCACTTTTGTCTTATGAACATTTTTTATAAGTAGTCATGAAAGAATAAATGACAAATATGCAATAAATCCATGATTGTGGTAATAAAGCCATTTGAGAATCCAAGCACAATCATCCAGTTCAAAATAAAGCTAACCTTGGGCCGAGGCTTGAGTGTCCACCAACCAAGCGGAGAAGTCTCATTCCATAGCCATGCCAGTCCAAAGATAGTGTAAGTGCAGAGGAGTGCCTTTCCAATCTGCTTCCAGAAGTAATAATCCTCTTTTCCCAGCCCAATTCTCCTGAATTCGATATTAACCAACCAAAGGAAGGGAAACAGATTATGATTCATTCCTTTGTCTCTTCGTCTTTGCACCAATATATGATTGTAAAGTTTTTTGTTGAATGCAGAGGTGTCCATGCAAAGCACCAATACTTACGCTAGGAATTTCTGACTTTTCTGAAGGTTGGTCATATTGTCATAATGAAATTGCTGGAAAACAGGAAACTTTGTCGTCTAGGTTGCAAGTGCTAAAATTGTGCCATGTCTAGGATGAGAGACTGATGTGCTTCACTGTAGGACACATTCATTCTGCCATTGTTAAAGAACCACAGGTTAGAGTTTGAAGTGGACCTTCCATGTATACTGATCTGACAATGATATGAGATCTACTAACTCACAGCACATGTTCCGTTGCCCCTTCATTGACAAAATCTATCCACTTAGTTTATAGGTGATCATATTGTTCTACGTTGCCAACAATCATGCCATAGACGAAAATATAATGCATGCCCATTAATATACAGGACCAATTTCTTCCAAAAAGAATAATCAGGTCGAATTTTAATTTTTTAAAAAGAATAAACAGCATCACTAGTTAACAAGGGTATTTATATGATGCTGAGGTTGAGACAGATCCAGAATCAAATATGACTGGTTGCTTCTTTCGACCAGGGTCTAGGAAAAACCATAATCGATCGATGCGTTGAACTAAGTAACCCGTATTTAAGCAAGTATTAATTTGATTCTCAACAGGCATGAAAAATATGATGAATAAAGCCTCACCATAAGCAAAATAAGAGAAGGGAGAGGAGGAGAAAATAGAAGAAGACTTAGTGGATGAGGAGCTGAGAGATTTGTGGTAAGCAAGGGCGACGGAGGACAGTGACGCGGTGTGAGGCAGCGGCAGCGGTGCCGACTGCTCTGCCCCGAGAGATCTAAGTAAGCAAGCAATGACGAGGGGTGGCGATGAAGGATGGTGGCGCAGAGGGAGGTGGAGTCGAGAGCCAGCAGCAGCGGCCACTCTTGCCGAGATCTGCACAGACAGCAGCGCGGCAGGCGATGAAGGATGGTAGCACGGCGGGAGGTGGAGCTGTGGGAGCGTCGCCGAGGGGCAGAGGATCTACCGAGATCTCTAGTCTCTATCAACAACAGTGCCGCCTGCGAGGAAGGACGGCATCGGCCAAGTGCAGTGGACCGGTGGGGGCTTCTTTAGCCCTCAAGGGTTACTGCTAGCCCTGTCAACGGTTCGGATCCGGGTTGGATCCTGTGAAATCCGAAGCCGAATCCGATAAGTTCATATCCGAATCCAACCCGAATCCAAAATAGAAAGACATTTCGGATTCGGATCTAACCGAAATCCCTGTGTACACATTTTTTTACATTGCAGGCCCAGAGAGATCTGAATACAGAAAGATCAATTTTTAGGACTTTTTCGGGTCCATTTTCGGATCCACACATTAAGTACATAACAAATGCTGTGCATCAACAAAAGCTTAAAAAAAATATTCTGTGGTTTGCAAAACCACGTTTGTATTGCATGAACATTCACAATTCCAAAGAGAAGAAGAACAAGGGCACCCGTGAAATGAGCAAGTTACATCGAGCTATCTCCATCAGATATAACCCTGTTGGATGAATCAGAAGAAGATGTGAAATGGGAGGTTGCCAGGACAACACCCAACGAGGAGTCCTGCATCCCCACCTGAGCAGTAAATAACAATGAACTAGTATAAGAACATTATAGCAACAATTTCAAATAAGGAAAGCAATTTGAAAATTTTCAATAATTTCAAATAACAGTGAACTAGTTCTGCATCCCCACCTGTAGATGTTTCTATGGGTGCCAAAAGCTACAAAAAAATGATATCTGGAAACACAAATGGATCCCTGACTAGGAGGGGCCGCCAGCAATTAAAACAAATTATCCCAGAGATATACTTAAAAAGGCATTTCAGCTAATGAATTCTACAAGGTGGGGCAAAGAACTGATTCGTAAAAAATTTTAACTGAGATGTGCCAATAATATCCTGACTATAGTGTTACCCCAAAACTTCTTGCAGGTTGAGGACTATCCAGTATGGAAATGGACCAGAGATGGTGAAATTTCAATCAAATCAGCCTACATTTTTTTAAGGCAACAGTATGGAATGGGTACAGTACCTATTCATATCGGGATACTACTCCAGGAGGTGGACAGAGATTGTGCTGATGGATGACAGATTGGGCAATTTTGTGAAATTACTGTTTTCAGCAAATCTTGAAGGACAGTACAGATACTGGACGGGGCACATGATTTGTGGAGATGGTTATTTTTAGCTGTGTCTATATTCTTTGATCGATCAAACAAGATCAACAATCCATACAGAAAAGCACAAACATGTACCTTCCTGACTTCTGTGATGGTGTGCATATAAACTGACATTCTGTCAGTGAGCCCAATCACACGTGCCATACAACATCACATGCTACTAATACAAATCGTAGAGATTTTTTGGTTATATGTAACTTTTGTTGCATACCTTGTCCCCTCTATTTCTTCATGAAATAATCCGTTACTTAACAGTCCTATCTGACTCTGTCATATATTTGAATGGTCCCTAGTTTCCCAATGTTTCATTTCTATATGCACCAGATTTCAACATGCATATCCCATCGCAAGACTTCCACAACCATTCTTCATGCCTTTTGAGTCTACCTTTCCATTTTAATGAAGAGAGTTCATGAGTTCTAGTTATCAACAACACACGCACCCCCCCCCCACACACACACACACGGCCAATGGCAATGGCTGAATTCTTGCAAAAAGGGTGAAATGAAGATGCTAAGATAATAAAAAAAAGTGGGCGCAAAATGATCATTCCATCCTGAAGAAATACCAGTTTCAATTTTTTTTCTGTAAGTACTTCTAGTCAAGAAAAGTCTGAATTCTAGCTACCATCAGACAACCAATAACTGGCACCAAGGAATCTGTTCGTTTTACCTTGTTTGTCAGTACCAGAACATATTAGACAAGTACCACACGATTGGGAACCCAGCTTATCAACATCAACTGAGACCATCAGCCAATTGCCTCTGGCCAGGATTCTTGCTAAAGGAGCAACACTGAGAGTTCAGGTCTAAGCTAAAAAATTGGATGTAAAATGACACAGCCATCCTGAATGATGTTTTGATTAAAATCAAAGAAATTTATAATGAAGCCCTCCTGAATCATTGGGATAATCAGGAATGGGACCTGCACATTTCTAGAATGTGACCATTAAAGAACTTCTTTGTCAAAATCTGAAAAGTGTTCATCAAAATCATTATGTGCCTGTCTCCATATAATACACAAGCATATATAAAAACATGTATGCTCAAATTGGATTAAGAAATTCACCAGTATGGATATGCATTAGAATAGGAAAGCTTGAAGCTACTAGGTGGCTAGGACCATGTATATTCACAAGACAAGATGCCAGACAACTGAAGACAGAAATCATCAATACTTCAAAGAACCTGAAGTATTGTCTACAGGAATGCTTTTTTAAAATGTAGAATCCTCAGGAGAAATATCACTAGTGGTATCTTTGTTTTTATTGTCGTTTTTGGAGAATTACTTACTCAATTATGAATTACCCATCTCAGAACAAAACATCTTGCTTCACTTCCTGAATCCAATTTGAGCATGTTATTGTTTGGATACTCTGCTTTGTGTTTTTGAGTTAATGCACTGACAACAGACTTGGTGATCAAATCACATTTCACAATAGCTGGAGTTAAAATATGATCAACGAACTTTTTCTCAGAAGCACCATATTAACATCATGGGTGCAACATACTGAATCAGATGTTTCAAAAAGTGATAATTTATGATACTTGAGGATTGGAGTTGTCAACCGATAGATCGAAAACAGCTTTGATCCCTTAACTGACAAGACCAAAAGTGGATAGCATCCTTTACCTAATCTTTAGTTTGGTATTGGCGAAGAGAAAAATGGCTTGAAATTAAACATGAAATTTATGTGCATAAAAGAATCCAAAACTATTGGAGGTCTATTATTCATTGAAAAAAACAAGGAAAAACAAGAGTCACCTGTATGATGCAGCTGCAGGTTGCGTGACCTCTCAAGTTCGTATTTCCGCTTCCATTCGGCTGCCTCCGCTTGAGCAGAAGCCTTGCCTTCTGCAACTCTTCTTAGTGCTTTTGCGATAGCTTTATAAAAAGCAGCCTGTGTTATGCTTGAACAAAAGATTCATCCATAACCAAAAAAAATCTGAAAGTTGTATCTTCCAAATGCCAAGTATGCGAAAAACGAATGGAAGTGGTTTATGCCCTTTCAGGTTCACAAAAGCACTATTATTGCAGAATATCCTAATATTTGAATTGAAATCAAATGTACATAAAGTGCAAGGGACAAAGTAGTAGGAAACTTCATCTTGATCAGATGAAGAAGGGAGTTGTACATCAAATATATATTTTCTCATGTTTTTTTCCTATTTGGCATTAAAGAGATAAAAAGAAATAAAAAGATTAAAATGGCATAGAACATGCAATACAAGTTAGAAGTTTTTGGTTTCATCCCATACAGATAGTTGCCTGATGCAACATTTCCTAGGAAGAAGCCTGCTGCAGTTTGCCAGATACTCTATAACCGTCTACGAGATGGACAACCCTACATGGAACCTACGCCAAGATGCCTGAAGAAACCCAGTTGGAGGGCACTGAAGAGCAACAAGGAGAAAACAAGTTTGCAGTGTGGGCCAAAGCTACAAAGTCAAGTTTGAAAAGGATCTACATCAAGAAAAAGATGACTGAGACAGAAAGCTAACAGAACATTAACATAGCATGCCAGCATCAGCATGACTGCACAAGGCTGTTGATCGGCTAACAGAGAAGAGAAAAGAAAGGTTATGTTAAATACCACATATGAAACAACCTCAAACTCCATAATCAAATACCATCAAGGAATCCTACATGTTTTTCACTGCAATTATGGGACACCAATTTGAGGATCTCGACAAATACCTATCATACAGACGAAAAAAGAGAACAATCTACAGGAAGAGAAACTATCTCCAGGTATGTAAAATTTAGTACCCTCAAGACTTGAGTTGTCACCATTACACAGATTTATGGTGCCTAAAGGTTCATTATGAGTTATGTTTCCATTGAAAACCCTTGCAGACAAATGCCTAAATGTTGCATAGAAACTTACTCTCATACTTGAGCATCCGTGAAGAGAATGCCAGTTTGTTAGAGGCTACATGCTAAGACAAAGGTGAAACCGATGCCAACCATACCACCTACTCCATGGCCTTAAATGCAAAAAGTCACTTCCAACTGGAAGCTGAAACAGAAACTGACTCACTTAAGGGTCCTAAAAATGCATTGGTAATAATGGCCATGCTTGAAAGCCCTAACTTAGATATTGTCAATGATTGAGCATCAATAGTCCTGCTGCTGCACTTTTGTACTCTAAATGCAGGTCTTTTCTGATTCTTTCTGGCTCATCATGTTGTACAAGCCTCAAATTTTCAGTTTGATTAAACAACTATTGATGATAGATAGAAACAACAAAATATATTATAACTTTATTGATCATGTTGTCCTCAGGACTATGCAAGAAACCAAGAATGACATTTAGTAGACTGTGTCTATTCCTGGGGAGCCAAAGAAAACCCATACAAGGAGGTCCAAACAACTTTCGTATCACAAACCTGTGTGTGCATTTGGGTTTGTGTTATGTGCATTTGGTGTTACCCATGCATTTTGGACGTGTCAATCAAATCAGATTCTAAAGAAGATACATGACAGTAACTCAACTGGCTTAGGGAAGAATGAATCATGGGGTGAAGTGATGCAAGACTATAGGAAAGGCCTGTGCGTAAGCCACAAAAATATCAACAAAAGACGTGACAATAGGAGATGCCGTCAGAAGATAACTTCGATTCACAAAAAAAAGTCTGCCAAATAAACCATACACAAAAGGTATTTATCATCTGAAATAAAAAAGGTAAACAGAGGTACGAAGGCACATCAATAAATTTTCTTCGAAAGCATCAAACAAGACCACAATCATCATCATCATCATCATCAGAGCCTTATCCCAATTAATTGGGGTCGGCTACATGAATCCTGTTCCGCCAAAGATTTCTATCAAGTGCAATATTCATATTTAAACTCAAGGAACTAATGTCCTTCCTAATAACATCGCACCATCTCATTTTAGGCCTTCCTCGAGCTCTTTTGCTAGCATCCACTAAGATTTGATCACATCTTTTAACCGGCGCTGAGTTAGGGCGACGAAACACATGTCCAAACCACCTGAGTCTATTTTCTCTCATTTTACTATCAATTGGAGCTATCCCTAAGTCCTTACGGATGCGCTCATTCCTAATCTTGTCTTTCTTAGTCTTGCCACACATCCATCTCAACATCCTCATCTCTGCTACACACATTTTGTGGATGTGTTCCTTTCGTACTGCCCAACACTCGGTACCATATAACAGAGCAGGTCTCACAGCCGTTCTATAAAACCTCCCTTTGAGTTTCACAGGCATACGACGATCACAAAGGACACCTGATGCACTTCTCCATCTTAACCAGCCTGCCTTAATCCTATGTGTAACGTCATCATAAATCTCCCCATTCTCTTGTATGATAGACCCTAAGTATCGAAAGCTACTACTCTTCGGAATGTTATGTCCGTCAATTAGAACCATGTCTTCCTGAACCACTCTCCCATTACTAAAATTACAGTGCATAAATTCTGACTTGCTCCTACTAATTTTAAAACCTTTAGACTCCAAGGCAAGTCTCCAACGCTCTAACTTAGCATTTAGAGCATCAATACTCTCATCAATTAAAACAATATCGTCTGCAAATAGCATACACCAAGGGATATCATCATGCAATTGTTTAGTTACTTCATCCATAATTAAGGCAAAGAGATACGGACTTAGTGCAGAACCTTGATGCAAACCTATAGAAACGGGAAATTCACCAGTCTCCCCAGCAATAGTTCGAACACTAGTAATAGCACCGTCGTACATATCCTTAATCAAATCAACATATCCTTGAGAGATTCCTTTCTTTCTTAATGTCCACCAAATCAATTCTCTCGGTACTCGATCGTACGCCTTCTCTAAATCAAGAAAAACTATATACAAATCTTTTCTCATCTCTCTATACTTCTCCATTAGCTGCCGTAGCAAGAAAATAGCTTCTGTAGTAGATCTATTTGGCATAAAACCAAACTGATTTTTCGACACAGTAGTCATACCACGGAGGCGTTTATCAATTACTCTTTCCCAAAGTTTCATAGTATGACTCATAAGCTTAATTCCACGATAATTATTACAACTTTGAATATCTCCTTTATTTTTATAGAAAGGAACTACAACACTTTTTCTCCAAACTTCTGGCATTCTTCGTTCCTTTAAAATTTTATTAAAAAATTTAGTTAGCCACTGAATACCAATATCTCCTAGGCCTTTCCATACTTCAATAGGTAAGCCATCTAGTCCTAAGGCCTTGCCCACTTTCATTTTCCTTAAAGCATCCTCCACTTCTGACATCTTAATACACCTGAAATATTGATATTTATCAAATATTGTGGACTCTTGGGTACCTTCTAAAGATAAATCCTTGACGGAATCTCCATTAAGTAACTTCTGAAAATAGCTATGCCACCTCCCTTTAATCTCAAGATCCTTAGTTAAAACCCTTTGATCTTCACCTTTAATGCACCGAACATGATCTAAATCTCTAGTTTTCCTTTCTCTTAATTTAGCTAGTTTAAATATGTCCTTTTCACCCTCTCGGGTTCCTAATTTATTATATAAATCTTCAAATACCTTTGATTTGGCTTCGCTGACTATTTTCTTAGCTCTCTTTTTAGCGATTTTATAAGCTTCTAGGGTTTGAGCATTTTTGTTAGCTTGCCAAACTTTAAAGCATTCCTTTTTTACTTTAATGGTATTTTGAATTTCCTCACTCCACCACCAAGTCTCTTTTTCTAAGTTCTTTTTACCTTTAGATTCGCCCAAGAGTTGTTTTGCAACCCTCGTTATACAATTTGTAACATTATTCCACATTACATTAGTTTCTTGTTCTAAATTCCAAATATTTTCCTTTAATAGATGATTTTTAAATGTTTCTAAACTTTTACCTTTTAAATTCCACCATTTAATCTTGGAATAATTATTTATAATGATCTTTCTTTTGAATTTAAGGATAGTGACATCCATTACTAACAATCTATGTTGAGGGGCTAGACTCTCACCAGGAATAACTTTGCAATCTTTACATAAAACTCTATCGACCTTCCTAATGAGAAAATAGTCAATTTGACTTATATGTGTTCCACTCTTGTATGTTATTAAGTGTTCGTCCCGCTTCTTAAAGAAGGTATTAATAATTGCTAGATCATAGGCCATAGCAAAAACAAGACCACAATATAGTAGATTAATATATTATTCCTCCACAGTTCTGTCATTCACATGTAACACTTGCATCAAACTTTAAATCAGAAGCCCAGGTACCCGTATATTAGCGAAACTCCCCCAAGATCTAATTTTGGGACCAATTTTAGAGCAAAAGACAGCATACAAGAGCAGAAACCCCAATAGAAGACCCGAAGAACTGAAAAAAAAATGCCCCACATGGATGAAGAACGGAAAACCCATCAGAGATCTCACGACTGACTCGAAACCACATAAGACATGAAACCCAATTAAACAACAAGAAAAACCAAGAAACTACCTTGATCAACACACAACAGGAGAACCCCGTGCAGAAACGGAGCCCTTCCCTTTCACCCTAAACTTTAGCAACGTCGAGGAGATCATGTCGATTGCAGCCGCTAGAGAAAACCCTAGAGGAGAGGTTTCGAAATGGGAAGGCCGAAGGCAAAGGATCAATCAGAGATGCAAAATGCCATTTCTTCAACAAGATCCACACAAAAACTTAAAAAACATCTCCACAGGAGGAAGAGGAGGAGGTGGAGGATTGACGCCTGCTTCCTCTGCCGGAGGCCAATCCGTTACTCCTCCGAGGTGTTCGTGTACCGAGAGGACACGCCCTTCTGCAGCGAGGACTGCCGCCAGGAGCAGATCTTCCGGCTGCAAGGGGGATGCCCTCCCGTCCCTCCTCTTCTTCCCAAGCGCCGCCTTCAGATCTGCACCACAGCCCAGTCCTTTAAAAACCCCCGTCTCCCAAAAGATCTTATCCTTAAGGAAGGCTGATCGGGAAGGACCGGGAGGTCAGCGTCGTCGTTGACGCCGTGAGATCAAGGAGAGGTGTGGAGCTGGAGAGTGGAGGCTGTGGTCTGTCGAGAGCGGAGGAGAGAACCGTAGAGGGTGGAGAGAAGACGATCGCGATCGGCCGATGGAGTGGGGATGCTCACCCAGTCGCCCCGGAATGAAGGGCTTTAACGGCGCCCTGCAAAATTGATCAGTGACTTCGGATCAGAAAAATATTGTCTCGAATCCACGAACGTGCAGCATTTTGGATCAACGAGTTGATCCGAATCCGAAAAGAGTTTTGAATTCGGATTGGATTATCGGATCTAGCCGATCCATTGACAGGACTAGTTGGCCATGTACAACTTAGCTGTACTATGAACCCAGGTCTAGTCTATGATTTCATTGTTAACAATTACTTGAACTTATTCAAGAGTGTAGGGTCAAATTCTGTATCCAAAAATTAGAAAAGTTACTATAATAAAATTTTTACCATGATAAAAGGAAGTTGCATTTAAAGTTTGACTTAGGATTTGAGTTTGTTGAAGCTCAAAAAATTTTAGGGTTCATGAGTTGAGAGTTATAACATTTTGTTTAGGATTTATTTAGTTAAAAATATTATTATTGATGATAAAGATATATGTCTTGATCCTGCGTATATAGTGAACAATTTTAAATGCTTGTATTTTCTCATAAACTCATATAATTATAATTTTTTTTAAAAAAATAAAAATATATGAGACATAATTTTTAGTGACAGAGAAAAATCACAACCTCTGTACGAAATGAAGTAGCAGTAAAACTCCCTAATTGAAATTGATATTTTTTCCCTCACATAGTGGTCATATTGTTACACCAAAAGTTCACTATGTTTTGGAACCATTACCATTTGTGGACCAATTTTCATGAAAATGGTAGGATTTTGTCATCCCACAAAATCCTAAAGCATGATATTCTTGCACTAGGTGTATATATATTCTTCCTGCCAATTTCCAGACGGTACCCCCATCACATGATCAATTTTATACATGTCATGTTATCTTCAATATATTGTGGTATCGAATGCCCCCACATTTCTTGTGTGGTTACTCTCCTTGAAATATATTGCCCTGATTGGAGCTATGCCACACTTCAGTTAGTTATCACGACCATGTTAAAACTCTAGACAACACAAAAAAGACAATCCAAGATGCAATATTAGGAAAATCTAACTCATTCAGTTAGCCCCCTTTTGATAACCGGCTGGGGGTAGATTAATCGACTCCGAAGGATCGATTAAGTCACCCGGAGTCGATTAATTTCAATTGTGTGAGGGGGACGGGGGGCCCACCGTAACTGCGGCTGCGTTATCCGCCGACAACCACCCGACCAAGCCGCTATCAAAACGGGCCTTATGGAGTTGGCCATATTCAACCAAACTGTGCCACGTACGCAGGTTTAGTCTATAATCTCACTGTTAATGACAACTTGAACTGATGCACATTTGACTACAACTCAAATCACATGGCTAAATTTGACAATAGGGTCTTTACTTGTCCACCTCAATTCATCGACATCAATAACTTGAATTACCCTTCAATCACTGTCTGCGATCCCTCGAGGCCGACGACCGTAAGCCTCACTTTAAAAACGTCGACATGCCAGACATATATAGAGTGCGATTCAAGACACCTCCCTAGAGTTCCAAGATAGTGAATGTAAAGACTCTTTAAGTTTGACAACCTAGGAGAAGGGAAGACCTACATAATCACGTTCACGAAGACGGCGAAACCCTCCAAGGATTATGCTTTTGGTCAGTTGATGTGATCTGATGGGAAGTGCAATGTAATGAGTCCCCTTACGGTGAAGAATGTATAAGATCGGGTTTGAGAACACTCGTTATTTATTTATTCCTCACAAAATTTATTGACCGTACAAATGTCAGACACACGGAAGATTTGTAATGATTCAAAATATCAGAAATCCTCTTTACACCTATTTTTGAGGATTATCTGACGAAGTCAACCAATTTTGTACCTAACACTTATTTCCTCTGATTTTTTTTAAACGCTCAAAAATCAAGATGCACAATGATATTTAATAAAACTTAAAGATTGTCAAGAGATTTTTGACTCAAAATTATCGCCATGAACCTACGGGCGTTCTAAAACGCGCCTTAAGTTTATATGTCTAAATCATACTTACTGTTCTTTTGGGAGATACTCCATGTGTAATTTCAGCCTCCAAATCATACACGTGAATAAATCTCAATAATATGCCCATATCATAAGTAGAGAGAGTTAATGTTCTCTTTGGACTATTATTTTTCAAAACCAACATGGATGCACTCGAAAAGCTCGAGATTAATGTCTCTTGATTAATTCCTCCATATCACACGTCAAACAGAAATTGAGCCCCTTAGCAAAATATTTTTTTTAAAAAATAATACCTTTTTGCCACTTGATTTGTCACATTTTTATGTCTTTTGATTTGAAAAAAAAACTATCTTAAACCTAATATTTTTGACTATTGAATTTAAAATTTAAAATGGCATTGCTTTAGCCATATGCTTGACCAAATACAATAAAGTGGTAAATCAAATGTTAAATTTTATAATAATATAGTATTATCTTTGAACAAAATAGATATTTTCTAACTGATGGATTGAAGCCATAAACGACAATTATTTTCTAATATATTAATTTAAAATTTTAAATCTTAAGTAAAACTCAAATCAAATTTAACTAAATGTATTTATAAGTTGAAATATTATTTACAAATTAGATTCAATTACACATATCACTGATGAGAGTAAACTTGTAACACCATTTTGATAGCAAAGTATTTCACTTTTAACCTGTAATTAATTTAAATAAATTATTAAAATTTAAGTAACCTTGTATATGTTGTCATTAAAACTGTTGGAATTCTAAAAGTGAGCGTGAGATGTTCGAAGCGCTGAACATCGTGTATTTTTTTCAGAAGTACGTAGAACGATGACATTGTGAAAGTCATATATAACACTACATTATTCCCAAACGCACCCCATTAATATCAATGGACGTGATGTCCATCGGCGAAGACCAATCGTCCAACCTAAGAAAAAAAGACTCACACCAAAAAGTTATCAAAGCCTACGTCACCTCCCCTCAAACAACATCCTTGGTCCTTAAACCTTCGCCCAATGAGCGTCAGAGGTAACCACTGGAGTCCTCGGGAAGGTCACGCAACCACCAAAACCCCGCCCAGCCCAAACCCCGCCCAGCCCAGGGCCCACCGAAGCAACTTATCCACGCGCTACCCACAGGCGGCGGCCCGCAACGGCCCCCGCCGATTCCCCCGCGATCCTCTCGGGCCTGCCCAAGCAGACCGCCTGACATGGCGCCCTTCCTTTGTCGTCTTCGTCGAGACGGTCGCCATCGCCGCTCTCCCCTCGATCTCCGTCCCAACCGCCGCCCCTTCCCCTCCTTCCCTTCCCCCACCGACCGGCGCCCGCCGTCCCACCCGCGTTTGGGCCGCAAGCGGGGAGCCAGGTCAGATGCCAGAATCGGAACCCTAGCGCGGGTTCCGCCGTCAGATTTGCGCCTTTTTGTGCCATTTTTTTTAATGGTTCGGTCGCGGGGTCAGCGGTGGGATCGATTTCGGCGTTGTCCTTTTTAGTTTCGGACTTCGGATGGGTGATTCCACGTTTTCCATGCCGGTGGCGGGGGTGGATTTGGTGATACGTCGGCCGAAGCTCTCGAGGCTGCGCGTGTTTTTTGTGTGGTTGGAACGCTGGAATTGAGAAGCTGACGCGGTCGTGGGTCAAAAGGTGGGGTATTTAATCGGAATTCTATTGGTTGGGCCTACCTCGGGGTTGTATTTGGGGGCCCGAAGGTCAAGAGATGGCGCACCTCGTGGGGATTTTTGTTGCGTTTGGAGTTCTGCAAGTGGGGTTTCGTGTTTGAAGCGCCATTCGCAGGAAGTTGCACTCTTGACGCGTGGGAATCCTTGTTTTATGTAGTCCTGGAGGGGCTTCGATGAACAGCATCTTTGCCTCTGCTTGGAGGCACACCTAGGCGCAAATTGCGCTGGAAGAGGATTCTTTTTGGGGCTGCTGCTATTTTGGAATGTGTTCACTAGTGAAGGGCTCCCCAAGCTCGTCTTACTCGCGAATTTGTTGGATCTTTCCTGATACCTGCCCATGTAAGGGTTCTGTAATCGTTTCTTGGAGGAGCTGTAGGCTGCGGTGGAGGTGTGGTGTTTCATATGGAAAACGTAACCCCAACGTCGAATTGCACAACTCTGTCAGGCAGAGAGTTAATGCCCAGAAGTTGGTTGTTGCTAAACATGTATCTGGGGAACTGGATTATGAAGAATTGTCCGAGGAGCCGATGCAGATGGCGCCGAATTTTACTGCCTTCCGGGAAGACCCCTTGGTGGATAAGCTTAGGACTCAGCTCGGTGTAATCCACCCCGTCCCCGTGCTTCCCATCAACCAAAACGTTGTGGGTATGTTCGTTTTCTTCTTCTTCTTTGGGGTTATCTTCGACAAGTTTTGGAACTGGAGGAAGAGAACTAGGTCGATCAAAGAAGCTCAGTCAAGTATCTGGCCTCAAGTGCCCACAAGTTTCTCTCTGTTCTTTGAGAATGATTTGCACAGAAAAGAGTCAGTGGAATGGGTTAACATGGTCCTGGGGAAGCTGTGGAAGGTGTATCGTGAAGGGATAGAGAACTGGCTTACTGGGTTGCTTCAGCCCGTCATAGATGACCTCAAAAAGCCCGATTATGTGCAGAGGGTTGAAATTAAACAGTTCTCATTAGGGAATGAACCATTGTCAGTTAGGAGTGTTGAACGCAGAACTTCCCGTCGAGCCAATGATTTGCAGTAAGTTACTAAGTTGTCTGTTTTATCTGAGTGAAGATAAATGCTAATATTATCTGCATGTATGCTTATATATTATGCATATACATAGGTATGTGTGTATATGTGCATTTTTTTATGCTTATTGCATGATTTTTAAGTTTGCACAGCTTGTTTGTACTTGACTTATCATATATTAAACAAGACTAATTGATCTACAACACCATTCCTGGGAAACCTTATACAGAAGTCTAAATGTCAAGCTGCATCATTATGCAAACCATTATTTGACTGCACTTGAGGGTATTTAGCCGGCTAATCAAATGCAATTTTTCTTGTAAGAGATGCTGTGGGAACGAGCTCTGTGCATAGGCTTAGGGAAGATCAACACTGCCTCCTTATATTAAAACATCTCCGTGTCTCTGTGAATATGCTGGTTGATTTTTTTTGGATGTTTCTACATGCTAGAGCCCAGTGGATGGGGGATGTTACCAAACGAAGCAGAGTGGATGAAGAAACAAAGTGTCTTTCCCTTGGAAACAAATATCTCGCATCTTGGTGGAACAATACATCCTAGGTATTTCACTAGGATACTGAGTCATTCATGATTGTACGAATCACCAGCATATTTGGCAAAATCAAAATTCAAGTATATCCTGACACTCAGATGACTGGCAATTCGAATTTGTTATAATGTACCACAGTGATGGAGGCAAGGGTGACACATGGAAGGAAAAAGAACAAAAGGAACTAGAGGAAGACAAGTTAATATTTAAGCTATTGATCCTGATTTGGCACTTGAGATTCAATTGTGTTGTGATGCAGAAATTCAATTGCGCTGTGATGCCTTTTACCCATATGCCACAAAACCTTACACCTATTATTTTCAGCAGTAGGGAATAGGATTTTTTTGCCTTTTTTGGTTTTATGTGTGTGGGGGTGGTGGTGTTGTGAGGTGGGGGACGGGGTTTAGCTTTCCTGATTACTTGGTGATTGTTTTTTTAAGGACTGTATCTTGTAATCTTTTCCTTGGTTCCAAAAATTAAAAAAAGGGCTTGTAATCCTTTTCTTTTAAAGTAAAATTAGGGAAAAGTATCAGTAAAGCCTTTGAATGAATTCTGTGTAAATGATTAACAAGCAAAAATCTTTCAGTTGGCAAAAGTGAAGGATCACATGTGTATATATATGTGTATCAGATTTTATATACTTCCACAGCCAGAGAAGTGTGGAATGATATATTTGGTTTCTGAGTGTTCCTTCTCAGTTCTTGTTGCCTCAGATTATCTACAGATTCTTCTAACTTTCTCTTTCACTTGTCCTGTTATCCTTTTACGTATCAGAAAGGGGTTAGAAACATAAAAAATTGTCTGCATCACTGGGCTGAACAGCACATATAAGATGTTCCATCGATTATTTGTGGATGTACATATGATTTATTATCCTGGAAAATATTCTTTTTGAACAATATATATGTGATATTCCATTACCTATTTATGGATAATTTTGAGATATATTTTCCTGCAAAATGTCATTCAGAAATGAACAGCATGCCTCAAGGTAGATGCAAAGAGTGTTGATCCTCTGATGATAAAAGTTTGGCATCATAAGTAAACCTGTTTTAAAAAATAGTGTTTTGGGATCATTTATTATCGATTTCAAAAAAGGAGACTCGTTAGTATCAAAATACAGCACAACGGGGAAACCTATCCTAGTGAGCAATAATCTTCTTGCAACATAGATCGATCTCTTCTTTCTCCAACAGTTGCCCAACCTCAAAGGTGCAGTAGAAAAAAAGAGGGAGAAAAGGACTCTGGCCGTCTCAGCTATTTGAACAATTTTAATTTTAAAATAAGTTTCAGTTGTCACTGTTAGTATCTGATGGGCGTTGGATGCTGGGTGCCACTGCATGAACAAAATCTATGAACTTGTTCTATGAAGGTTAATTATGATGAGTACTTTCGGAAGAACTGTTGTTGGCAGAGAGGAATTTTCTCTTTTTTCTCACACTATCTTTTTTCGGAGGTAAGATTAGATCTAGAAGGCAAAATCTAGTGGAGATGGATGCTATAGATGTGAAGGTATATTCAGTTCAAGCTGTTGAGCAGGCATATTCCTGACATCAACCCAACATATGGAGTGTTGTCTCTGACAGAAAGGGTTTGTCTACCAGGGGAAAAAGCTTAGCCTGTAATCTATTTTCATCTAAAACTGAAGCACTCGGATTTTTTTGGTTTACTGTAGCGCAGGGAAAATGTAAACTTTGCTGAGAATATAAGGGGGTCTTGGGTTCTTCTCCAGGTCTGTTAATTGAGTTTTACTGCACCACCGGCTCCGACGTGCAGTGCGCGAAATACAAAAAAAAAAGAAAGGTTGCCCCCATGAAAGCAACCTATCTGTACCGTCCGATCTTGGATTGGACAGCTAGGAAAAAAATCAAAAAAAAGAGTGGATGCCCTTTTTTTCCACAAAAAATGGGCCAGCCAAAATTGGCCCATCAAGGGCATCCACTCTTTTTTGGGGGGATCTTTTTGCTAGCTGTCCGATCTAAAGATCGGACGGTATGGATTGGTTGCTTGCATGTATAGATTTGTTGCACGACACGGCAGCGCAGGAGGCTCCTGCACCGCTGGCGGTGCAGTAAGTGAAACTCTTGTTAATTATGTGTATCGGCTGAAACAAGCCCGCACCTGGCTTGACCCTGGCCCGGAGCCAGGCCTAATTCCCATACAAAACATTTATGTCCAACCTGTGTACAGACCAAGATACAACATCAAAGTGGCACGTGTAAGCAACCTACTATCTCTCATTTGCATGGAGGCTGTATCACCGCCCACGGATTCCTGTTTTTCTGAAACATGTAGCTATTGTCCAAACTTATGACTGGATAGGTAAATATCTTGTAGTTTTCTATTGTAGAACTGGTCCTCGTTGTCAAACATGGTGCTACTTGCTTGAATAAAATTATGTTTATTTATGTGATCAATCTGATTGCTGTTTTTTCTTTTTTTTTTTTCTTTTCTTTTCTTGCAGGTACCAAATAGGCCTTCGTTATACAGGGGGTGCTCGCATGTTATTGTATTTGTCTTTAAAACTTGGTATTATTCCCATTGTTATACCAGTTGGAGTTCGGAATTTTGATATTGATGGGGAATTATGGGTCAAATTGCGATTGATACCCTCGGAACCCTGGGTAGGGGCTGTATCTTGGGCTTTTGTGTCTCTTCCAAAGATCAAGTTTGAGTTGTCACCATTTCGTTTATTCAATATCATGGGTAAGTCATCTCCTTTCTATTCTTGCAATATTCATCCCAGTCTTGGTGTTACACTGCATTCTTAATTTCCAAGCATTTTCTTATTTACCTTACTTATACTGCCCTTTCTATTTTTCCCTCCTGTTTAAGAAGTGCTTCATCTTTTTTCTCTTGCATATATTTTTTCAAGCTACTGCATCCCCAGCTTGAACTTCTGATACCTTTTTTTATATCTTTATCTTGATGTGCATTATTTATAAGGGATAATTACATATATACCCTTAGTATCTTACATATTCTCCTCCATATCCCCATGTTCTTGGTATTGTCATATATACCCTCATATTAAGGAATATTGTTTCAGTTATACCCCTCATACTCTAACAGTGTCTGGGTTAACAGAATATTCCATTGAAGATGTAAAATATTAGGTTTGGGTGGTATACAAGATAATATGAAAGATTGTAGGGGTATATTTGATATTATCTTAATTATGCGAGAAGATTAAACAAGAGTAGATTAGTTTTTTTTTTATCTTAATCCACCTAAAATTAAGTTAAACAAACTTAGGTAATGGTAGGATATATATGATGAAATATGGAATTTGCAAGATTTTAGGGGTATATATGTAATTACCCCTACTTATAATGTTATACAGTGTGCATCTTTAGTCTGTAACTCTGTACTGTTATCATTTTGCACTTTTTTTCTAGACAAACCAAAAATAGTTTCAACTGTACTGACATGAGTTTTCCTGATTTCTGCATGCAATGCTTCGTTCTTCACCAGCAATTCCTGTTCTTTCCATGTAAGTGAAAGTCTCCTTCATGTCCTTTTTCATCTCATTATGATCTCTGTGATAACCTCCTGTTATAGAATTTTATGGTATTTTTCTTGTTCCTTGTTTTATCATAATTTGTTTCTTTAATGTTGGAAAATATACATACTTTTGGAAAGGAGAAATATACTTTCATATTTCTTTTAATATTCTGTTGTACAAATGAGCCTAGGTTTTATAACTTTCCCAGCCATTGGACAGCAGTCTGCCATAAGTACACAGAGAACGGGAGCAGTTTCCCCCCTCATTTTCTCGTTGACAATCTACCATCATGTTCAGACAATATCCAATTCCCTGACATTGAGTCTATTGTTTGTAATGAGCATGTGAGGACACTGAAATAACAAGGAAGAGAAAGAAAGAGAACTTTCCATTAAGCTGATTGTGTTTTTTTTGGGTCAAAAGTAAGCTGATTGTGTTGATGTCATTCTTGGCAAGCCCATGCAATTGCATGCACCTTTTCTCATTGTGGATGTAAGATATTGCTTTGGAAAGAAACTTGTCAACCATTTATCTTCCATGGAGCCTTGGATAACTGTTGGCCTTACACGCACACAGGCGCGTGTGCGCGCACGCACACACATATATGTTGCATTTTATCCCTTCATGACAGGGATACTATCACCAGAATGCTGAAAAGTTTAATTTAAAATTTACTGATTGTCAGCAAGTTCTTTTCATGCTTAATTTTCCAATGTCTACACCTTGTATATTTTGTGGATAAAAGTATCTTATCCTTTTTTATTTTTCACATTTCTAGGTTCCTGACAAAGCTGCTGACTGAAGATTTGCCTCGATTATTTGTTCGTCCAAAAAAGATTGTTCTTGATTTTCAGAAGGGACAAGCACTCGGTCCTGTTCCAGATGGTTTTAAAATTGATGTGATTCAGGAAGGAAATAAAGATTTTCTGGGGGAATTATCGGTCACTCTTGTGGATGCTCGAAGAGTCCCTTACATTTTCTTTGGTACCTAATTTTCCTGTTCTTATGGTTGGATTTATTTTTCTGACTTTATTTTTCTATTATGGCTCTAAGATCAGCCTGAAGGAACCAATAACACAGTGTTCTTTTACAGTTCAATTTTGAAATGCTTTGTTCTTAATATTTGTTTTTATTCCAGTTTATGACACATACCTTGTCACCATTGTCTGATGGATATTTATGCTTTTCAGCAAAGTCTGATCCATATGTTGTCCTAAGCCTGGGAGATCAAGTAATTCACAGTAAAAGAAATAGCCAAACTACAGTGATTGGGTCACCTGGAGAGCCAATTTGGAATCAAGTACGGTTTCTATGTTGTTAATGTTTTCTCTCTTTCTTTTTCATAATTGTTTCACTTTGAATACTGAAATTCTGGGTTTATTCCTTTTGGAGCAGGATTTTCACATGCTGGTTGCTAACCCTAGAAAACAGAAGCTATATATTCACGTGAAAGACTCTTTTGGTTTCACAGATTTCACCATTGGCTCAGGAGAGGTAAACCCCTAAATGAATTGAACTGGTTGGTTGTAAAGGACATTCATCATGAAATGTTATTCGGTACTAGTAACCACCGATCATCAATAGCCATTTCTCTTTTCTTTTCAGCCATGTAGATTGGTACTGTGTACCTATTTACATAGGTCTTCAAATTTATAGTTGAGTTGCAAGGAAATGATGGGACTGTCAGGGACCCACACTCCTGGTTTCTATGCTACTGCTTTTCTTGACAAAACCATAGACTTCCAACATGTGCTTAATTGTGAGCTATTTTGTCTTTTTCTCCTTAAGAGTAATATTTGTTTTGATTTTCTGGACAGAATTTTACAGTGATGTTGCCCATTTTAGTACGTGAAAATTTTCATGCACATTGCACCATCCCATTATATCATGCATAAAAAATGTAACTGGTGGCTACGTGAAATTTACCTTGTGATTACGTCATGCTGCACTGGACAGAACGAAGGTGTTATACCTTTTCCTTCTCAGCAGAACTTCTGTTATGTGTAAGGGCTTATCTAACAAATTTCTTATATTGTTCTATGTTCTAGTAGATCTCAACTGACATTTTTGGTGTTGTCCATAATTTTTTGATTTGTGTTTTGGCCTATCTTGGGCTTTGTGGATTACAAAATGCAATTTGTTATTTCCTGCAATAGATGAAGTTGATATTTGGAGTAATGAAAGCGAGAACAAAATAAATAAGAGATGGAGGCACTGCTTTGAGACTTTGAAGTGGTTGGAAGGAGGAATTCTGAAGAGGGTCTGTGGCTCTGTGCTAGTCTTTGACAGTGGCATATCAAAAGAAATGCCTGTGCAGCAGGCACTTGAGATGTCAAATATGAGAACCACAATATTGTATGGTCTCTGATTGTCATTGGGGAACTTTATATTAGATTGAGGATGAGCTGCTAAATTAAATTGATGACTGAAATGGAGCACTTTATGGAGAAAAAACTGTCTTGCTTTGCAGCCTTTTCCATATTTATTCTCAGCTTTTGCCATAGTCATGCTTATGTGGTGAGGTTTGAAATTTCCTGGCATTCAATGTGACACTCGGGGTTTAACTTTGGGAATTGGCAATGACATAAAAGCCTGCATGCAACTCATGCTTAGATTCTTGGGGATGCTTTTCTATGGGTTCTCCCTTTTCATTCATTCATGCAATTTTTTTACTCCAGGTTGAGTTGGGATCGCTTCAAGACACGGTACCAGCAGATAGAGTGATTCCTCTTCAGGGAGGTTGGGGGCTTCTTGGAAAAGGCTCTTGTGGAGAAATATTAGTGCGTCTTACCTATAAAGCTTATGTTGAGGATGAAGAAGATGATGCAGCTAAAACGGAATTTGTGGATAGTGATGCTTCGGATGATGAGATAGAATCTGATGAACCAAATGGTTCATATGAGAAAAGTGAAAGAGGTTATCCTGTCGGGAAGGAAAGAGAATCTTTTATGGATGTATTGGCCGCACTAATCGTAAGTGAAGAGTTCCAAGGCATAGTAGCATCTGAAACAGGAAATTCTAAAGTGCCTAGGGAACCCATAAACTCAGGACCATCTATATCAAGACCACTTGGTCCCAATGCTGAGTTCTCTATTGTTGATTCTTCTACTGGTTCTGGAGTCTCTGGCGGTAATTCTCTTGTGACATTCCCTTGTCCTCAGTTTACTGAATTACCTACCTCAACGTGCTTTTGCTAGGGTAGTTGAACTTTTTGTTTGTTTGCAGAGAATGCACTATTATGGTTTGCTGTGATCACTAGTATAGTGATGTTGATTTCGATCAATATCGGTGGTTCAACTTTCTTCAATCCTTGATAGATTACCTGAGCATATGTTAAAACCATGGTAAGATGATTCACTTATGCTCTGTAGTTGTAAATATACCTGTGCTGGAATTTTTCTTCTTTTGCATCAAATTGTTGACATACAACTTGTTTGATGACACAAGAATGGTTATTTTCTTGTTTTTCTTGATCCCATAGCCTTTCATCTTTTGATTATGTATCACGGCATCTTCCTTAATTGCTGCTTAACTTCTCTCCACATTTGACCACTCCTTTTCTTCCTCCAAGTCAATGGCATATCTCATGCCTTCAAAAACATAAACCATTTGGAACTCATTCACTTTTCATTTTAAAAATCTTTGTTCTTTTTCTCTAGAAAATTTAAAAGGCAAAAATCATCTTCTTATGGTTGCTGCAGCAGTGCTTATGTTTTTTCCTGCATACGCGGCCAGCTAAAATATCAGTTGCAACAAATTGTCTCTGCAATTTTTAAGCATCATGTTCTTTGGTTTGGAAGTGCTCAACTTATACTTATTCTCAAAGTCCTATAGGTTGTCCTCCGGAGTTGACTTTTGTCTTCAGTTGACTGGCGAACGTAAAAAGTAGGAACCCGGGGAAAGATAAAGAAGACCTCCTCAAAAGTGCACACACGCACACACAAAGAAAAAGGGAAAAAAAAAGAGAGGAAACAAAGAACCTTTGGTTGCTGTTGAAGGATTTTTCTGCTCAACACTGAGCATCTGTTAGCTTTCTAGGTTATATTCGGCAATATGGCAGATAACCTATTTTTCTTTTGCAGATATCAGTCTCTAAAGGGGAAAAGGCTTCTCATGGAGCTGATGAATCGATTGTGGGAGATTTGCCTAACTCCTGAAACCAATAGCTGAGGTTGAGGATCTGCTAATGCTGGAGTAAAGTTTCCTTGGCCATCTTTCTCATTGTCAGCCAGAAAGCGCACCAGCGACAGAAGAACACTGACTCGGGTCTTCTACAAGCCTATATAAGATCATGGTCATATATACTCGGACATGGTCTTATTCACCATTGGTGGTACACTATGGATGGAAGCCTTCCAAGCAACTCGGGTATCATTCTTCCCATGCGGATATTTCTCAAGGAAATGTCCCTTGCTTGGAGGGCTTGGAAGTAATTGCTTCCGGCGTAGGAGCTAAGGGACAAGCTCAGCAAAGTCTTTCCGAACCAATAAATACTCTGGACAAGGGTCAATGGGTGGAGTGTTTTCTTGGGGGCAGTAGAGAGTATGTTCATCAGTGAGCCAAGTTTAGGATTACGTATACGATGTTCTTTTTGGAAAAATAGAAATGCAGATTTGTCGAGGTTAAAGACTTTGGAAGCCCTGCTCTCGGACAAGTGAGGGCAGCTCTGATTCACCTCAACTGGCTCAATGGAGCATTCTCTGTAGCAGGCCGATGCTTCCAAGAACTCCAAGATGGTGGTGACAACAAGAGTTTCTCCTGACCGTTCAACAGGCTAGCACATTTTTTTTGATATTTTGTAAATCTATTCTCTTTTTTGGACTGAGATCTTTAGTAAACATTTTTGCGAATTATGGAGATGTTTAGCGATCTTATTTGACGTGTAGTTATGCAAGGGCTGATGCATTCAATCCTCATATATTTTCTTTGTTTTTGAAGCGCGTTTTGATTTGAGGGCTCTGAAGGAGACATGCACGTTAAAGATGTTACTTGTCATGATTTGAAAAATGTGGGAAGAGAATTGATGTGTACGCTTGACCATAGATTAATATGATCATGAAATTAGGGGATGGGTTTATAGGAAAATATATGACGAGAACATGTACGGTAAGTAACATGTATCTTGATTCTTGTATTACGAAAGGTTGGAGATCAAAGGATGCTTTTTAAGTGAGAGTGAATGGTCATGCATTTCTTTCGACACTTCCACTTCCACCGTGCTTTCACGGTCAGTGCGGTCCCCGTTTGGCTGGAGAATAAGGTGGGGATATTTCCTGTGCAACCTTGTACTCCGTTAGTAAGGCTAAAATTGACGAGGATAATCATGGTCATTAAGGATAAATATTAGTAATAATTATAATCATTAAATAAAAATATATTAAATAAAAATATCTAGTGTTAATTATGTTAAATGATCTTATTAGTGCTAATTAATAAATATACTAATACTAATTGATCTTATTAGCGATAGTTAATCATGCTAATTGATATCATTAGTGATAATTAATAAATATTTTTTTGATTGAAAATCATTGTTACGTGAGAATTAAAAAAAGCTAGTCTTAAAAATATATTAGCATATATATCAATGTTGTAAATGTAAATTGTGTAAAAATATCATCGTTGCAACCACCGGTTACCGACCGTGAGGTTAACCGTACTTAATTTTAACTAGACCTGTAAAAAGATTAAATTACCCTCGATTTAAAAAATAAGAAAAAAAAATACGAAACACCCCCTCACCTCCCTGACCAACCCCTCTCCCCCTACGATGGGGACACCCCCTCCCCCTGCGCCGCTACGGGAGCCCCCTCCCGCTGCCGCTGGACCCTCCTTCCCATCCCCTTGCCGTTGGAACCCCCCTCCCCATGCCCCTGCTCTACCGGACCCCCCCTTCCCCATCCCCCTACCGCCGGACCACCATCCCCATTCGCCTGCACTGCCAGGAACCCCTCTCTCCATCCCCCTGCGCTACCAGGAACTCCCCTCCCCCTGTCGCCAGACTCCCTCCCATCCGCATGTCGCTGTCGGACCCCCCCACCTCTCTCTCTCTCTCTCTCTCAGGCCCCCTTGTCGAAGTCCCCCTTGCTAGACTCACCCCCCTCGTCGGAGTCACCCATCCTCATTGGTGGGAGCACCCCCTCCCCTACACGGAGCAGGTAAAAGGCAAGGCAAGAGCACTGACCGAGACCGCCAATGAATCACAACGCTACTCCAAGGGTTTAGGCCCGCAGCCGCCGCTCCACCGCTCTAAGATTCGATGGACTCCCACGACTTGGGAGGCACCCAGGGGCCGTCCGACCTCAGGTTCCATAGTAGCAGCGACATGAAATCCGGTTGGCCTACCCCTTCCTCCATCGATAACAAAATGGAAGGTGGGTGGCGGGGAACCATATGCGGCTCAAGCAGATCTAGATTCTATCACTGCTTATCCCCCTCCACCCCCACATCCCTCCAACCATCCGCCGTCCCTCCACTCCTCCAATGGCAAGACAAAGGGCAACTCTTCTCTACCTTTGCTCTCTCTCTCTCTCTCGCCCCCTCTCTCTCGATCTCTCCGTGTGGCCCCCTCACCGGAGTCGCCCCGTGCCGGAGTTGTGCCCCTCGTTGGAGTCACCCTTCCTCACCGACGGGAGCCCACCTCCAACTACACTGTCGAGACCCCCCTCCCCCTACCGCTGCCAGACCCCCCCTTCGCGTGTGCTTTGTGTGTGGCCCCCTCTCCGGAGTCGCCCCCCTGCTAGAGTCGGCCCCCTCGCCAAAGTTACCCCTCCTCACCGATGGGAGCCCCCCCTATGTCGCTGCCGGACCCCCCACACGGTGAAGGTAAGAGCACTAACCGAGATTGCCAAGGGATCATAGGGCTGCTCCAAGAGTTCAGGGCCCGTGGTCGTTGCCCCGTCGCTCTTGAATTCGATGGACTCTCATGACTTGGGAGGCACCCGGGGGCCATCCAGCCTTAGGTTCCACAACAGCAGCGACGTGAAATCCAGCTGGCCTGCCTCTTCCTCCATCGATAACAAAATGGAAGCTCGGTAGTGGGGAACCGCAAGCAGCTCAAGCATATCTTGATTCCGTCGCTGCTTACCCCCCTCCACCCCACATCCTCTCGGTCTTCTACCGTCCCTCTACTACTCCAATGGCCCCCCTCGCCAGTCACCCCTCCTCATCTGCAGGAGGCCACCTTCCCCTGTACTGCTGGGACCCCCCTCCCAGTCACCCCACTGTCAGACCCCCATCCCCCTACCGCTGTCAAACCCCCCTCCCCATACACTCTCTCTCTCTCTCACACACACACAGTGTGTGTGTGACCCCCTCGTCGAAGTCTCCCTCTCACTGAAGTCACCCCTCCTCACCGGCGGGAGCCCATCTCCCCCCTGCCCATCGCTCTCTCTCTCTGAGTCACCAAGGGTATATTGTCATTTAACACTCAAGCTAACCGAAATAGTGACATCCTTTTCAAATATTCACTCTCCGATCGACATAAGTTAATCACGATGACATATTTGCACTACTCAAATTTACAAAATGATATGCTTACTAACGTATGTTCAAGAGTCATTTTTTTTGTAAATTTCCATTTAACTATGGTTCTTTTGAAAAATCTATTAATAAATCTATTATTTAATTATCATTAAATAATTAATATAACAGTGTTATTTAATCTTATTAGTGCTAATTAATGGTAAAAATTAATATTGTTTGTGCTGATTAATAAATATATTATCAGTTATCATTAAACAATTATTTATAACCACCTACTTATTGCTAATGAAGAATTAATCATGATAAATTTAACAATATTAGTGCTAATCGTAATCTTTAATGACAAAAATATTAAATAAAATTATCAATATTTATATTAATTATAATAATTAAAGATAAATATCAATGCCAATCATGATTAATAAAGATAAAATATTTTTTTTCAACACTTGTTTTCATCTGTACCCCTATTTTTTTATCAAAGGAGTGATAAAAATATCATCATATTTATTCCCTCGGGACGACTTGATAGAGTGAATACACCCCGGTTAGGATGGCGTAATCGAGGTGATCGGCTTTGGGGTCGCTTCCCCATCGATTAAGCTCTGTGACGGGGTTTGCACAAAATATGCCGTTCGAGCTCATTTGATCAGAATATGTCGCCCGAGGTCGACTCAGATGTCTGGCGGGCGACATACCACGGGGGTGGGTCACCTTAACCTATTTTAATATGAAAAAGGACCATGAAGAGGAAACGTACGTGAGAATCAAAATAAAGATAAGTTAACCCCGAAATGCCTTTCAACCATTCTCCTCAAAACTTTTCCCCGACCCAAATGAAACGTAATAATTCTAGATTCTGAACAATTAATAGCTCTAGAATCTGTACAATTGCGGTGTAATAAATAACTTCGTTTTTAGAGTGAGATTTATTTTAAATAATTTAACTACACATGTTTACCGAAGAATTGTCCTTGTTTACATCATGGTAAAGAATTTACAGAACATAGGATGTGACCTGTACAGTTGATGCCGCATCCGAACTTTTTCCCGTGGGAACGTAATGGTTGAACCCGTAAAGAGAAAGAAAGAAAGATACGATTCTGCGAAGAAAAAGAATTGGGGGCGGGGGCGGGGCCGGGGGGGGGGGAGAATTTGATGCGACCTGCCCGATCAGACCCCTTGCATGGCTGCGTTCCGCATACCTTCCCATCCAAGTCTCCAAATCCTAGAGGACGATCTGCACTGCCAACAATCTTGAGGATGCCAGTTATCCAAACGGTCGGATGTTGAATTTACGATTCCGTTACATATAGAATATAAGGCATAATAATAATACAAACCTGTGATTAGATTCGAGTGGATTTAGCAACGTTCTCGACAAAACCATACCAACGGCAAGCAACACGGCTTCCACGGAAAAGAGGTTAAAAAAAAAAAGGTTTAACGAACTACTGGTTGGTAAGATGGGGAAATTCTCTGGCAATGATGTGAAAGCCAATTACAGAAGAAAGCTGAGGCCATCCAAAGGTATAGCGTGCAACAGCAGCCATCGCAGATACTGGGGCGGGCGGCGAACTATGGAGCTTCACACCTGCCCCAGGATAACCCCCCCAAGCGAATAGAACAAAAACGACGAGAAACTGAAACCAAAATACCATGATCACAGGCTCATAACTCACTTCATAAAACACCATCATATGGATGACATTGAGTGGACGACTAAGAATCTTACACCAGGAGTACGACTGCAAACCCACACAAAATCAGGCCCCAGAGAAACAGGGACAATCCCATCGTAGGATACACTAACCCATGCAAGACGCTGCTTTAAGATTACAAGCCTCACGGACCGTGCCACTGAAAAGGTCTGAAAATTTTATAAGAAAGCTTGTTTACACTGGAACCTACTCATTAAAGCGAATCACTTAGGCAGCCAGTCAGTTTGACAGCTATGGTTCACGCTCACTTTCAGTTGATAAATCACACAAGGCCTGCAATCCTATATCAGATCAGCCACGTTCATTGGCATTTCATCTATTTGAGTGCTGTAATATTGCTCAATGTCTCGTAAAATCTTGATGTCATCACTGCGCACGAAGTTTATTGCAACACCCTACACAGCCAGGTGGAGTAAACATCAATGACAGCGATGTAGCAACAGAGTTTAATTTGCAAACACATCATTCCTATATGCCATCTCTTCATAGCACACAAACACAGAAATAAGTCAAAATCAATGCAGGTGTCTCTCTTAACTGATTGTCACAAAAAAAGGAAAAAAATTGTGCACAACCGGACTTAAAAGAGAGGTAAGAAAGAACAGGTTGAATAAATACCTTTCTCCCAAAGCGGCCAGAGCGACCTATTCTATGGATGTAAAGCTCTCGATTATTTGGAAGGTCATAATTTATCACCAAGGATACCTAATGGACCATATACCATTGTTAGGCATAAGGGTGATTTAAATCAATAAGTTATGAAAAAAGTTAAAAGCAACATGAAACTAGAACAAGAAGCAAACATAAGAAACTTATTGTTGTACATGCCTGTTGAACATCAAGCCCCCGAGCCCATACATCAGTTGTAATCAGAACCCGCGTGGTGCCTGACCGGAACTCTGCCATGATTGCATCACGTTCTTTCTGAGGCATGTCCCCATGCATGGAAGAGACTGTGAAGTTATTACTCCGCATTTTTTCAGTCAACCAATCCACCTGCCAAATGAAAGAAAGATGTTAAAGGCTTAAAGCAAATATGAATGGAATTAAACAGGCTTTAGGACTATAAGTGCTACACTTCTGAGAGAATAACTGAAGCTATAGAGAGCAGACAAAGAAGTAGTTGATACAACTCTGTTACAGGATTTTGAATCCCGGTAGCCATTTTGTCCCACTTCCCTCTTTTGTCCTATGTTTCTGTGGAAACTATGGAATCAGATCATATGTCCAAAACACCATGCACGTTCAATAGAAGACAGAGGTCAAAGGGGAACAAGTAATATGTTCTACAGGACCAGCTTATAATACAATTTATGATAGTTGCAGCTAGAAAGGACCCAACTGTTGGAAGAAGGGGGAAGGGGTTGACCAGTCCACTCCTGCACCCCAGGGGTTAGTTTGACTGGAGATCTAACCCACAGGGCAAATTACTGCACCAAGAGGACTGTGGGGTGGTTGCCAGTGAGTTGCCCCCCTGCAAATTAAAAGGAAAAGAAAATCCTTCCCAACCTGTGGAGTAAGTTATTTGGCTCTTGTTGACCGCCGACTGCAAAATATCCAAAGCCCACATTGACATCCAATCGCATTGAAACAGTGTACACATGTTTTGGCACATCCGACGACAAAGCCACACCAACCAAGATGGCCAGTGTCACCTGATATTTATCAGAAAACTCGATTTCAAGTTTTCTCTGTCCTTCCCTTGCAAATTCATTTCTTTCAGTTGAAACTAGAGAAGCAAGATTGCTGGAGAACCAAAGAGCCAAACAAATGACAACTCCAATTAAATAAACTTATTGGATGGAAATAAGCACCTTTCTTTTTGTGTTGCAGAATATAACAGCTTGGGTAATTGTAAGGGTATCATAAAGATCACATAAAGTGTCAAACTTCCACTCTTCCCGTTCAACAGCCACAAAAAATTGTTTGATACCCTGTAAAGAAAGGTAAAAATAAAAAATAATATATTGGATATAGAAAATACTGGAAAAAAATTGAGATGGGCTAGAACAACAACAGTTTACCTCCAACGTCAACTCATCACGCTTGACAAGAATCCTCACAGGATCAGTCATAAACTTGCTTGTCATCTCTAGTATTTCATGCGGCAATGTGGCAGATATCAGAACAACCTGCAGATCCAGTACAGGAAATTTCAAGTAGGCAACAGATATCAAGGTTCTTGGGGAAGCTGGAGGTGTGTGTTGGGGGGCGGGGGGAGGTGTGGCTGTTTTAGTAATCAGATGACCAGAATACTCTTACTGATGCATACCTGAAGATCAGGCGGAAGATATCTGTAGACATCATATATTTGATCCTTAAAACCTCTACTTAACATCTCATCAGCTTCATCCTGTTATCAGAGATAACAAATATCAAAACAAAATAAACGGTATAAATATAATATTAGAACCAAGAAAAAGGAGATTGCAAACTAACAAGGACTAATAGCTTGATAGCTCTTGTTCGTAATGTCCTCCTCTTGATCATGTCACAGACTCTGCCTGGTGTTCCAGATACCACGTGAACCCCATATTCCAATTTCCTTATATCCTCGCCTATACTCTTGCCACCAATACAGGCGTGGACCTGTATATTTATGAAGTCACCAATAGCCAATATTACTTTCTCAGTTTGACCAGCAAGTTCTCTTGTCGGCGAGAGAATCAATGCCTGCACCCTGAACAATGAAAAAGTATTGGTATAATAGATGATAAGAAAATAAAAACCAGGTCTTTCACACAGTAAGAGACAGATGACAGAAGGGGAAGGACAAGAGAAGATGAGGGATGCAAAAGAGCAGGAGAAAATGCACACCCATTCTTTTTACTAACTGAAGCTGCTGCTGAATTCAAGAAACTGCAAGATGTATCATCAAAGCATCACATTTGGAATTCTCCAACATCTACATGAAATGTCTGTGTATCCCTCCCCCCCCCTCTCTCTCTCTCTCGGTTGGGGGGGAGGGACAGTAAACCTATTTTCCCAGAATCACAGTTGACACTGAGTGGAGTAAACCTCACTTCTCATGAGAGTCAAACTTACAACAGTACAACACAATTTTTAACATGCTTCCCATGTTAACATAAAGCCAGGTGAATACTGCCCCTAAGACCAACTTTTAAAATTCAAAGACTAAATTTATTTTGTTAAAACACACAATGAAACATCCAAGATGCAAAAGTCCTAAACATGAATGCACACACTATGAATTACTACCAGCTGCCAGAAAGCAGAGCAGAGCAATTCAGATCATGTGGAACAAGTAATGATGGTACATCAAACATTGAAGCCATGTGGTGGCCAAGAAATTAGAAATTGGTTCATGCACCAGAACCGGCCAAACCACATAGGAAAAACCGGGACCACTAGAGAGCTCTGGCTAGTTTCCGAGTTAGCACTGGAAAAAAAACTAAAATTTTGTTATAATCTAAGGATATATGTGCAACAGTTTCTTACTGAGAGGTCATTTTTGCGGAAAACCAAACCTAAGAACTTAACCTTTTAAACCTACTGATTAAATGATTGGCCAGTCAGGGAGAGCCAGGAGAGGACACTGCCACTCGTGCACCCACTTGCTGCTGCAACTATCTCTATAAAATTGAGAGAGGCGAGGAAAGGTTAATCTCCCATGACGCTACCAATACATGAATTTAAAGGAAAATGGCAACAACATAGACATCCCTCCTCCAAATATCAGCAAAAATCAGAAGAATATGCCTACTCCAATTCTAAAGAAAAAATCAATGCCATTAAGCGAACATCCTCAGTGGTAATATTGTTTTCCATTGAAATGCTCCAGCAAATGGCACATGGGATGATGAGCAAGATTTGGCATCTTGTGCATTTTCCAGGCCAGAGCTTCTGATTTCAGAAATAAGTCCACATCCACATTGTCTAATCCAAGAAAACAAAAAATAGTATCAAAATAATTGTTCCATTTCTTTCTGTACATTTTAACAACAATCCTTTTCTCAAATGACAACCATATGAATGCCCTGAATTTATTTTTGGAAGGTGGCATACAGCCACATTTCATTAGATGAAATTAAAGGATACAGCCTCCAATCAGCAAAGCAGAAAAAAATTCTACCAAGAGAGGAGACCAACCCCAAAAAAGAACACCCCCCCCCCAGAAAAAAAGAAGATTACAAGAATGAATTCTTTCCACCCCTAGTATTCTGAAAAAAAAAAAGATGATTGATGGCAAGATAACCCTCTAACAGTTAAGTGTCAGTCCAATATGCAATTAATGCGGTTTTGGATAATGGTGGATGGGTGTTTAAACTGTTCCCTAAACACTCTATTGTCTATTGTTCCTTTCCCTCCAGATTGACCAAAGCATAGCAGGAAAACACATTCCCCAAAGATCCTTCCCTTCCCCAATGCCCTGAATTAAGAGTAGATTTCACCATCCAAACTTCTTTAAACTTGTGACAGGGTAATATAGTGCCCTTCAAGAGCTAGGTTTCACCAAGAAATTCCTAGTGTCTCTGTCCCAGAAAATCTGGCCTCGCTGTCTAAGATGAGCTGTACTTCATCATTACACAGATGTAAAAGAGATAAAGATATTTTTTGTAATACTTGCTGCACTCCTAGAGGTGCAGCAACTCCTATGTGGGCTGCACCGCAGCCGTGGGATTGGTCCAGGTAGATATGCAGCTGGCTGAGAAAAGATGCACTCTGCGCCTTATAATGGTTCTGGGCGTACATTAAATGCACATCCCATCCACTGGAAAACCCAAAACACTCACATCCCAAAATACCCTTCACACCTTGCCTGTGAGATTTGGTTTGAAAAATGGAGGTTTGAATTGAGAAATGGAGGTTTCGATTGAAAATTGGAGGACTGAAATTGGATTGAAAAATATATGTTTTTATTGACAAAGAAAGAGTTCAGGACTACAAGTTTGCAGTGACAAGTGCAGGTTTCAATTGAAAAATGGAGTTTTTGATTGAGAAATGGAGGTTTTAATTGACAAATAAGGTATTGGACTTAAAAATGTAGTTGGGATTAAATGGCATTCAAGATGGGGGTGTTTTGGGTTTTCAAAGGGATGAGATGTGCGTTTAATGCTCACTCAGAGTCAGAGCCATTATGAGGTGCACTGAGTGCGCCTCCTCTCAGCCACCTGCACGCCCAGCTGGACCAATCCGCAGCTGTGGTGCTGGCCATGTAGGACTTCCTGCATCCCTAGGGGTGCATCAAGTATTACTCATATACCTTTGCTTCCTCATCCATTAATCCACTTCTTAAAAAAATATTTCACTGAATATTCTAACCTTCTATCTGACAACATTCATCCACTTTTTGCCACCTTTAAAATGCTAAATGAAACACTCTACGTAATTTATCCTTCTGATAGTAGATGTCCAAGAATTCGACCCACCAAACGAAAGTGTCTTGTCCATTGCTAACCTTTATATCATACCCCGCTCAACCCACTTACCACTTTTAAGGATTCATTTCAGACAGGGCATATAAGATTCTGCAAATAAAATCTTTGGTGAGTAGTATAATGTTTCTGCTGCACAACTCTCTTCGAAAGTGTCTCCCATTCTGTAATTAACTACCATAGTCATCTCTCAAGTAATGCAATGTTCGTGTTTTGCAATTTTTTGATCCCCAACCCACCATTTTTGCAAGGTCTATAAATCATTTCCTATTTCACTAATTACCTTACTTCACAGCTCATACAAAGATGAGAACCAGGAAATGTACATCAAAAGTTCTGTATATTTTCCATTTAAGGATTGCTTATATCAAATCAAGAGCTCAGGCCAAAAATACTGGGGGAGGGGGTTGCATTCTCAAGATTCCCCCAAAACACACGATAAATAATTTCCAGTAAAACAACAAGTGTTTGCAAACTTTTGTGGAAAAGCCTGTGAAAATAAAATCTCATGTTTGCATTCGATTGTGGGAGAGAGACGTGGATGGAAAATTTTCCCCTGGATCTATTTCCCCACCTCCCCCCCCCATGGGGAAACATATCCCATGAAAAAAAGGGAATATTCCAAATATTCCAACATTTGGGGAACAGTTTCCCTAACTAACTTTTCATGCATTTGAAAAATCTGTGAAGTTGATTGGGAAAATAAAAGCATGGGGAAACTTAGCAAATGTAACTCCCCAATGAATGCCTTCGAAATGTGACACAATTAAAAAGATGCAGTTTTAAATAATCTAAAATGATGTTCCCCACGGACCACGGTTAGTTTGGTCATAAATTGAATCCACCTTGGAGGATTCACTCATTCTATCCATTCATCTATCTTCATCTCTCTCTTCTCTCGCACCTACTGGCAGTTCTTTCCTTTTCTCTCTCCCTGCTCCCACCATCAAAAAAAAAACTTCTTGAAGAAGATAGTGAAAGGCATTGTTTACTTAGTAATGTTAAGTTATAATCATCACAGAGAAGTAGACGGAAAAATGATAAAAAAGGCACACACAATAATGCAGTAAAAGGGCATGTTAAAGATCACAATCATGACAACTGATTCATTAGTCCACAACCTTTAATTGATGGTTCCAATGCAGTAAAAAGGACTTCTCCCCCTTACATGGCAAAGGATAAAAAAGGTTTTGTTCCTTCCAAACACCAATGTTTCCCTTCTTCTGTTCGGATATCATCTCATGAGTTAACGAACTAATATGGGGCCTTTAACTACACAAGCAAACAATTTAATCTTAACTCAAATGGCAAAGAACTAAAAAGAGGCAGAAACAAGAGCAGAAGAAGGCAAACAGAGAAGAAGAAGGTAAGAGACACGGTTTCGTATCAAACAATCCCCAGAGTTAACAATAAGAGAAACGGTTTCGTATCAAACAATCCCCAGAGTTAACCAGATACGAGAAAATCAAACCACGGACTCCTTAGACAATCAGTTCGCCCAAGCAGACAAAACCCTAGACTTTCATAGGGGAACAAACGACGGCAGAAAGGGGGCACAACATACAGCGAGATTATCAAACAAACTAAAGAATAGAGAAACTAGGGTGTCGGGGTGCCGTACTCCCGGGAGGCGGTGTCGACCATCTGGCAGACGGAGAGGGCGATCATGGAGGTCTTGCCGGTGCCGGACTGGGCCTGGGCGATGACGTCGCGGCCGCTCACGATGGGGAGGACGGCCCGCTGCTGGATGGCGGAGGGCTTGTCGAACCCGTAGGCGTAGATGCCCCGGAGGAGGTCGTCCCGGATGCCCATCTGGTCGAAGCTGGTGATCGCCTCCACGCCCGGGGACGTCTCGAAGACCAGGTTCGCGTCGTCCGGCCGGAGCTGCTGCCCGCCGTCCCGGTTCCTCGGAGCTACAACAGCCCCGGACGCCATGGATGTCGCGCGCGAGAACCCCGATCAGAAGATCCCGCTCAGGGAGAGGCGAGCGCGGCCGGGCAAGGGCGTGCTGCCGGGGGCGCCGCGAGGGTCGGGGAGGAAGAGCTCGCTCGGAGTGGCGGCAGCCCCCGACAAAAGAGCAACAGGAGAAGGATTTGGTTGGGAGCCAAATTGGGGGACCAAACTAGGGTTCGGGAGAAATACTTAAAACGCAGACCTTGGTACAGAGTAGATGCGGTTTACATATGGATCAATATATTTTTAAATAACACAAGCGAAGTGAAAAATACTATAAATACATGAAATATAATTCATGGATATAAAAAATATTCTTTTTATATAGGAGTGAAAACTAATTTATAAACTCATATGAGTAAAAAATAATCTATATAAATAAAAATAATATATTTTCACTTCCACGAGTTATATAAATACATGGCAAAGATCTTTGTTCGATAGTTCACACGTCTCCCCTACGGGGAGGTCGTGGTTTTAATTTTCTCTTTCTAGATAGTTTTCGTCTCTTTCGGATAGAATTATCGTCTCTTTTGAGGGTGGAGTAATAAGATATTTTTTTATTTCAAAATTATCTTCTTGTAGTTAGTTTCCTAATGCCTAACTCATTGGGCCAATTCTTTAAAAAAAGTAGAGAAGATTGAGCACCAACAAATTAGAGTGTTTTTTTTAATTTTAACCTAGGATAGAGATATAATATCCTTGTTTTCTTAACTCCATTACAAAATATTCTTAGAATATGATGAGAATATTCTTTTGTGTGGGACTAAAGTTAAGCACGAGGATGCATAGTTTTTTTTTATTTTTCATGGATACAGTAGTTAATATGATGAATTCAAACTCGAGATATATATCGGCAAAAATCATTTAATTATAATGAATGATTTTGATATCTTTTAAAACACTCAGTTGCATTAATTCTTGTAATTATGGACCCATATATTGTAAGTTTTTTCCCCTTTAAATCCTCTTTTGGAGCTGAAGAGAGCATTATTCTCTTTTTTTCGTTGAGACTCTAACACTTATTTGTCTGCAATCTCTTAGGCCGTGTTTGATAGCGGGACTGTCGTTCGGTTAGTCGACACAGCGCAACCGATGGGCCCCGCCCCCGCTCGCCTCCCCCTCACACAATCACGCTAACCGACCCCGAGTATCGTAATCGACCCTTCGACCCTTCGGGGTCGATTACGGTATCCCTTGCTCGTTTATCAAACACCGCCTTAATGAATACGTCTTCGTTATTTGATCTCACAACTTTTTCTATCTTCCTTAAATCTTCTCTTGGAGCTAAATAAAGCATTTTTCTTTTTTTTATTGAGGCTCTAGACATTTGTTTATCTAAAATCTCTTAATGACTAATATATCCTTCAACTCTTGCAAACTTGGTTGTGAGACGCATCCACAATTTGCAACGATGAAATCATTATATTTTGATGCATAATAATTGAAGAGACGTGATCTCGTCTGAAGTTTGAACCATCCGATATTTAGATCGCCATTGATTGTTGCCACAATAGATTAGAATTCTTCAAGGCGGGAAATAGATCAGGGGGCCAGGGGAATAATCCCTGGGAAAAATCCTTTGATGTTTAAGTCATCAAGGTGATAGAGTGCAGTGCGGATAAGAAGAAGAGTGGGGTTGGACACGAGACCGCTCTCCACCAACAAGAGTGACGAATATTGCTCAGTATGGCTTACCTTTCCTGAGAGCTTCCTTAGCTTTATAGTGGTTCATTTCCTTTTGAGGGTGGGGGAAGAGGGAGTGTGCAGGGGGTGTTACCCCTTAAATGTGGGCTCTCTCCCTTTCGGGGGTGTTTTCTCTCCTCTCCTCTTGACCCTTGAGTTTCCCTCGTTCGGTTATGCTCGGCTGTCGTTTGGGCTTTTCTTCGAGCGACCGTTACTCGGGCTCCCGAGTATGGAGGTCGCCTAAGTTACGTTAGACCGAGTGAATTGGGCTTCAAGATAAGTGGGTCCAATAATGATGCTGTCACTTGTTAGACTCCGTGGGTCCAGTTGGGCCGCACATCTCTTGGGCCACTAACTTACCCCTCTCCAATAACCCTTCTCATTTTTGTTTCCGAGATCTAATTTTAAATTTTTTTGCATAGATTCGTAACTTTTTTGTGAAATACTAAGTCACTGCCATATTTTACTATGAGATGGATAATAACTATGTGCTAAAGTCACCTGAACTTTGCATCACTATTCCTTACATATAATGTCTAAAGAGTATCTCATCCCTCCTAGGGTGTCTTTGCATTCTTAATACATTGTAATAATTCATCTTCAACTATGACTAATACTGCATGCATACATTGTCTTGCCAACTTTAGCTTTCCACTTCTTCGGAGCAACATCCTTGGTAGTTGGTGTGGCATTATTATCACCAAATATCTTCCATAAATCTTGGCCTTACAAATAAAATTTTATTTGAACTCTCCGAGTGCTATAATTAACTTGTTAAGCTTTTCAATATGGCCACATGAAGCAACAATATCTGTCATGGTAACTTAATGATGTCCAAGCCTAGCAAGTTTAATCGTAGACCAACTAACTTCACAGGCCCAGCTAATACACTAGTGGGAAAATTTTTATATCTATCTTCAATAGAGTTCTAACACCACTCGATTTCTCTGAGTGATGTTCTGACAGAATTTCGATGTCACTCGATTTCTCCAAATGATGTTCTACCAAAATTCTGACATCACTTGAGTTTTCCCATTTGATGTTTTGGCGGAATATCATTTGTTTTCTCCGAATGATGTTTTGACATAGTTTTAATGCCACTCGATTTTGTTTAATATTACTTCGTTAGAATTGTAACATTTGTTAATGCTCTAGCAGTGTGACGATATTCCGATGACCCATAGAATACAAAATTATAACACCTCAATTATTTTACAATATTTTTCGAAATGTCGATCAAGTAGAATGATGATCTCATGAACCTAATTGTGATGCCACTTGATAGGAATGGTGGATTCTCAAGATGAGAGGAAAAAAGTACTTATACTATAAAATATTACATTAAACAAATATAGCACATCACCCCACTCATTGAAGATCTCACCACAACCTACACTTGAAGCCAACAGACACTCACAAGCTCACATTGCGCCCTACGAAGATTAAGAGAGATATTCATACATGTAGACTTCAATAGTGGATTCACTACTCGCGATCTACTTCGTACCATTGATGCGAGGGGGAGGTCCTATTTCGGGGTTAGCATGGTTTAGTTTAATTTAGTTTGATTTGAATATAATTTTTTTAAATTAAATCAAATCAAACTGAATTACTTTAAAATAAATCAAAGTAAATCGAATTTATTCGATTTTGTTCAATTTGATTCGGTTTGAACTATATTCTTACCTCCTTTTAGAAAGTAGATTTGATTCTAAAGGGAGGAGAGAAAGATAAGATAAAAGAATTTTTATTAAATAAATTAAATATTAAAGAAATAACATCAAAAGTTGTAACTTTCGAGCAAATTTCATGATATTTCACACAAAAAAATTAAGAACTTCAATTATAGTAAAATGGAAGGTGATTTGAAACTTACTTCATAACATTATATTCAGAAACGTCATTGGGACGGTAGGGGTTGGGCTTTTGAAATTAAAGTTAATAACTATATGTACACTTATATTAACTTGACAAAATTATTTTAAAATCGGGTTAGACTTTTGGAATTAGGGTTAATGACTATATATACATTTATATTAACTTGACAAAAATATCCTTAAAATCGAGTTATTCGATTATGTTCGATTTCCCAAAAATTAAAACAAAAATAAATCAAAAGTTTTAATACGGTTCAATTTGAACTCAAATTAAAAATTTTTAAATTTCAACTCAAATCAAATCGAATTAAATCTATCGATTCGATTTAATTTTCAGGTTGAACCCAAAAAATGCTCTCCCTAGTGTTATGTATAGTATGATTTGTCATATTGATTTGACTCGCATTGATTTGGCTATATCATATCGTACTAGAGTTGATCGAGACGGTCGTGACAATTCAAGATGATTTGAGCCTCTGTGACTCATATCCGAGTCTACCTAAGTTCAATTTGTATTGTACCATATCATAGTCAATTTGAGTCACTACGGTCCGGTGATACGACAAACCTTGATTTGTAATCCATTGTTATCTTAAAATTTTTAGAAAGATCTAACTCCGTGCAAACTTTTTGTTAACTTTTTTAGAAGAGATGAAATAGACGAGGGAGGAGAAGAATGTAGATAAGTAATACTTCTTGTACACCCTCTTTTATTACACACTTTTGAGAGTATAATCATGTTTTGTTTAATATGTTGACCTTGACTCCCATACACACTACGTATCCGTACAAATTGTATCACGATTTCAAAAAATTAAAAAAACAAAGAATGATAATATGAGTACCTGTCATATCACAATTAAAGATATTCAATCTTTATTTTTTTTATTTTTTTAAAATATTCAATAGTTATGCCACTTGTATGGACACATAACTTACATGTGTCTCATGGTCAACATATTTACTTAAAAATAAAAAAATAAAATATTTTTTACTGTACACCTAATATGTACATCAAAATAGGATGTGCAACAAATATTACATAATTTAGATGAAAGAGGTACAAGAAAGAGCAAGGACATAACTTTATGAAGTGGTCACCTAAACTTCCTGGCACGTGCATCTTTACGTGCACGAGAATTGAAAATAGATTTTCTACAGTCATGGATGTTTCCTGTTGTAAAAATTGGATCCATTGTCGATGTTTTTCCTCTGTACCCACGTCATCTCAATTAATTATTTTCAACAATAATATCTTGCCACGAAAAAAAATGTTCTCATACTCAGATATAATACCAAGTAATAATTTATATAGAACTAGTTTTGTAACATCAAAAATTTATACACCTTTTTTTTTACACACGTAAATATAAAAGTGCACATCTATTTATTGATTGGATGCTTGACTTATTGTACTAAAGTGGGATATATTTTTGACATTTTCAACGTATGTTACAAAAATGTGTCAAGAATTGACGTTATAAAATTATTTTTCTAATTAACATAAGAGTGAAGTGAGGATCTCATTCCATATTTGGGTCAATATTATACTAATTTTTTTAATTTAAACTTAATGTAAAATAAAAATTATTTGAGAGTGGAGGAAAAATAATAAGTAAGTTTCTCATACCCATATAGATAAAAATAAGGTAATAATTAATAGGAGAATTGACCTGGGAACCCCATTCCATATTTGGGTTATTTATCAAATCTAATTTCTTTAAATCAAAGTTCAAGATAATTAACAAAAGTTGTCGAGAAATTGACTAAAAAGAGTGAACTTATGAAAAGATAAAATTTAGATAAACATAATTGACATGAGAGTGGACCCAAAGATCACATTTAATATCTAAGTTAATTTTAATAATCTAATATCAAATATTAGCTCTTTAAATTTAAACTCAAAGTAAACTAAAACGATACTTGACTTGTTACAGTAAGGAGGGATATATTTTTGACATTTTCAAATAGTGTTACAAAAATGTATCAAGAATTAATGTTATAAAATTATTTTTCTAATTAACATCAGAGTGGATAAAGGATCTCATTTCATATTTGGGCCAATCTTGTATTAAAAATTCTCTCTTTAAATCTAAGTTCAAGGTAAAATAAAATTTGACTGAGAGTGGAGGAAAGATATTAATTAAGTTTCTCGTGCACGTGAAGATGAAAACTATGTAACAATTAACATGAAAGTAGATCTGGGGATCCTATTCCATGTACGTTTTGGTCATTTATCAAATCTCGTCTCTCCAAATCTAAGCTCGATATAATTAGAGTTGTCTGAAAGCAAGGACCCCAGTGAGTCGAATGATAAGGCCACCTCCTCACGGTAGGGGTGACCCGAGTTCGAAACCTGGGGGGGGGGGCTTATTCGACCTATGTTTAATCCTAGAGAGGCATAGGCCCATCGTTTTATGGCAGAGGTGCAAAAAAGGGTGACAAAGGGTGTAGGGTAAGTTTCAAACCAGGGTGATCCCGTGATCGCTCAACTCCCCGCACCACTCTACCCGTTATCAAAAAAAAAAAGTCTAAAAGTGGAGGAAAGATACTAAATTTTGAAAATATGAAAATTATGTAAACATAATTGACATGAAATTGGACCCAAAGATTACAATCTATAATTGGGTCACTTCCAACAATCTCGTATGAAATGTTATCTCTTCAAATCTAAACTCAAAATAAACAAAAGTAATAATGATTGACTTATTACAATAAGGAGAAAGATATTTTTCGACATTTTCAACGGGTGTTATAAAAATGTATCGATAATTGATGTTATAAAATCATTTTCTCTAATTAACATAAGACTGGTCGGACATGAAATCTCATTCTATATTTGAGTCAATCTTGTATTAAAAAAATCTCTCTCTTTAAATCTAAGTTCAAGATAAAACAAAAGTTGTGTGAGAGTGGAGGAAATAAATTAATTAGATTTCTCATGCCCATAAAGATGAAAGTCGGGTAACAATTAACGTGAGAGTGGATATGGAGATCCCAGTCTATATTTAGGTCACTTATTAAATCTAATCTCTTCAAATTTAAACTCAAGATAATTAATAAAAATTATCTAAAAGTGGAGAAAAAATAATGAATTTCTAAAAAGATGAAAATTAGGTAAAAATAATGACATGAGAGTATGCCTAGAGATCACTGTCTATAATTGGATTACTTCCAACAATATCGTACATGAGCCGAAGGTAAACAAAACAATGTTTGACTTATTACAACAAGGAGAGATATATTTTTTAACATTTTGAAGATGTGTTATAAAATATGTCAAGAATTGATATTACAAAATCATTTTTATAACTAATATAAGAGTGAACATGAGATCTCATTCCATATTTGGGTCAATCTTATATTAAAAATTCCCTCTCTTCGGCCCCCTTTGCTAATCGAGCACAGTTAGCGTCTTGTGTGTGAGGGGGAGACGAGACCCACCGTGGGGAGACGAGACCCACCGTGTCTTTCTCTTTCATCGTGCGCGCCATCCCCCCGATAATTCTGCTATCAAACCGACCCTTCAAGTTTAAGTTCAAGATAGAACAAAAGTTGTTTGAAATTTCATGAAAGATATTAAATAAATTTCTCGTGCCTATGAAGATAAAAATTAAGTAACAATTACCGTGAGAGTGGATTTGGGGATCCTACACTATATTTAGGTCACTTATCAAATCACGTCTCTTCAAATATATATAAGCTCAAAGTAGGAGATCGAGGACCCCGAGTGATTCGGTGGGAAAGGTCCTCATTTTCATAGGAGGGACTCGATCTCGAGTCCCGGGAGGGGTTTATCTGGCTCACATTTAATCTTCGTAGGGTAAACTCAAACTCGGGTGACCCAATAATCGCTCAACTCTCCGTACTACTCTGCTGGATTATATATATATATATATATTCAAAGTAATTAACAAAAGTTGTCTCGGAGTGAAGTAAAGATATTGAATTTATGAAAAGTTGAAAATTAGATAAACTTCATTGACATGAGAGTGAATCAAGAGATTACAATCTATACTTGAGTTACTTTTAACAATTTCATACCAAACCTTACCTTTTTCAAATCTGAGCTCAAAGTGACACAGGGACTAGCGAGCCATATAATGCCACAAGTCCAATCCTTCCGGCCGCATACACAACAAGCTCCATGCATCATGTCGTCGACTTTCAATTTCATGTAATCACGTCAAGTATTACCCAACGAAATCTTCCCAAGCCAACTGTGCACTCAGCTCCGCTTCGATAGAGAAATAGACAAATGGAGAGATATCTCTCCAGGATCAATCTGTCCCCTCATTTAATTTTATTTAATTTAATAGGTAATGTACTATCCCTCTAGGACAAAGATATTAACTCTGATTTTATTCCAATTACTTTGACTTGATTGAGTGATAAACAGTGAGATAACTCGTTACATTGACTTAAATGTCTCTCTCATCACCATGTTATTAATGATACTATATATATATACACACATATATATATATATATATATATATATATATATATATATATATATATGTATATTGCACCTCCTACCTTTTTATTTTTCTTAAATGCCCCTCAATGTATGCCCAACTAAATTAATATATTTGGACAACTGATATATAATAAAGTTAACGGACAATTGGCACTGTTTACTAGTCATAATTATTTATTTCAAGAATATAATTTAATACAATATGGAATTACGAAAATGTCTACATAAAATAATGCTCTAAAATTTCACACATAATTCCGAACGTGGGCAAAAAATATTTATTCTTAAATTAATAGTGGACTAAAACATTGTACACAATGTTTCCTTACAAAAAATACTTACGTACTATCTTTATATTTGGTAATTAAATAATTATACACAAAATAAAGCCTCTAGTTCATGACAACTTAGTACCTTTTCGACCAAGATATATATTATGCACTACTTTTTCAGTTCTCCATTACGCGGAATCACATATTACTCCCCGCTTTCGTGACATAGTTAGCGATATATATATATATATATATATATATATATATATATATATATATATATAGAGAGAGAGAGAGAGAGAGAGAGAGAGAGAGAGAGAGACACGTAAGATATGAAGCTATAGACAAGGGAATATCCACAATTGAGTCCTCTCATTCAAATCGGTGAGAGCAATTATTTCAATTGATTTTAATAATTCATACAATCAACTATGCTGGTGGCTAACACGTTACAACTAAATGTAATATCTTCAATTTAATATATTTTTCAAGAAGACAAGAACATAGCTTTTATATTGGATGAAAGAATGATCACTGTCTTATATAACGACATTGTGACAATCACCAAGGTACGGTTTATCAAACTCCACATATTTCAAACGGCACTGAACCTCTGTACAAGACCAAGTAATACTATTCTACGGGCACGGTACATCGCTGGGCCGCCACACATGTCCTCTGCATCGCCTGCATCACTGGTGCTCTATACTGTAAAATAAATGAAATGTCAATTTATAAACATTTTTGCTATTAAATACTTCTATAATATCAAATAGACAATTTATATCTATGTAAAGTTCCCAAAGAAATGAAATTACATTACCTCATGGCATCAACCTTATAGACAAGTAAGCTATCTTATATGAGTATCATGTTACAACTCAGACCTGGAAGGAAATCTGAATTACTGCATTTCAAAAGTCACGTTGGCCATAATGTTGGTGTACCTCATACCCATGCTACCTAAGAGAGCAAAGTGCAGTCCAACAGCCAAGCAAGTTCCATCTTGTTACAAAATAGTTAACATTCCCCAATATCGTCTTGCTACCTAACAGAGCAAAGTGTAGATTGGGCTCAAGGAGGAATGAAATATTATCATCCATTCAAATATGGGGTTGTCACAATCGGGTATCCAATCATTGAACAATTATGTCATTATCTCCCAAATCATCATTGCCCATACTCCAGGGGGATCATGACATGATGTCACCATCATCCATAAAACACATATGAAGACGGCATGCATAAGTGAGGTGGGATTGCTCAACTGTGCCCTGCACCACCATCAATTGCCCCTGCTCTTCACATAGGTGAATGAGGGCAACAAACATCCTAAAACCCACTGGAGTTGATGCCTAGAAACCTACAAATATATATCGGGCATGCATAATTACTTTAAAACATTAAACTCTATGCATTGCAAACTTACCATATGAATACATTACAATACATTAATGAAGAAGGCATTTAAATTTTGAGATTAGCAATTGCACTAATCTTACTATATGAACATCAAAGATCACAAATATATATATATCATTGTCAGAAGTAAAATTACCAATTGTGTATGTATACTAAACATTTAATAAGTACAAAACTTTGTATTTGTGTGATCGCATATGTGTGGTTCATGTTTTGGGATTTGAGACAATAAATTTGTTTGATGTATGTGTAAATGAATATTTTTGTGTTGAAACATTTTATTTACAGAACACGTTCAAACCTGCAGGTCTAATATCCCAGAAGTAGAGGTGAAATGAAGGCAAATCATGCCTACCAGAAAAGCAAGCCAGGCATGGCAAAGGTGGGAGCAATTTCAGCAACCTACAGCAGGATCAGCAGTATCTTAGATGCCAGCATCAAAAGTGGCAGCAACCAAATGCCAAGGCTCTCACTCTCTTGATCGTCCAGAGAATCTGTGTCGACACACATGATGAGTAAACTACCTATCCAGGTAGGAGCATCAACAGCACCAAGGGCACACAAAAGTGAGTCGACGCAGGAATGGAGACTGGGTCGACGCAAGAATGAAGCGTAGCTCTTGTAAAGAAGGCTGACAATTATGATGATGAAGAGTGATGAAACTGGCTAAGGGGCATAACATTGTATACAAATGGAGCACCTGATTGGGAAGAAGATATAGATGGAAGGAGGAAGAGAAGGACTGCCCACCAGAATCTAACCCATACCACATGTGTACAGATATAAAATTGACTACTATTAATCAATATAAATAAAGTCATCTATTGGGCCAAGGTGCAGAGGGGCTAACCATTCAAAAGCAGATCTGACATTCATCAATAAATCAGAAATTAGGGCATGACAAAATGATGGACATTATCAAATACACTGTCAATCATCAATAAATCAAATGCTTATGGCCAAAAGCATGTTACGCAATACCTACGGACATCTCTTCTCATCAGTTTCATTTTCTACATTTTAACCAAGGAACAAAGCATTGAATTCCATAAATAGCTCTTATTAACCACACTGCTTTGAAAGCTTCCCACTTACATTGACAAGATATGAACTAATAACAACATTTGAGAAAGAGAAGACACTATTGGCAATGAATTTCCTTTCAATTATTGATTGAATAGCATAACCATGTGAGAGATACTAATCTGAAAAAGCGCACACTACATATAAACAAATCAAATAACCGCATTAGGCAAAGGTGCTATTTAATTAAGTCATAAATACACTGATATCAATTTCACCTTTTGACATCATCCAGAAGTTTAGATCTCTAAGCAACTGTTTCAAAGTGGGTGAACCCGGTATTGATATAACCGGGTAGAATTAACATATATATATATATATATATCCCTGTCATAATAGTGTTATAATTATCAATCAGAAAAGTATGATTACTGTGTCAAGCAGAGAAGCAGAAAATGAAACTTTGAGCAAGCATTAATGGACACAACTTCTTCAGCAAGAGTCCCAGAAAGTGTTAAACTACATATACATTTTAATGCCAAATGTTGATATACAAAGGTAGATGAACATACTTGGATGAATGTACAAGTCCATGACTGACGTAAGTAGAACAAATTGAAGCTGATGATGAACCAGACAGTTCCAACATATTGTTGATAAGTAGAGCTCCAATGTTCACATTAGTCATTTGGTATTGCATTGTGTTTGTCAAGTGAGGTAGAAGTAAACGAAATAGATTGAAATGAACAAAAGAAGAAACACACCAAAGTTGATACACATACTGAGTAGAATATGAAAGATGAGGATTAAATCTTATAAATTATCATAATTGAGTTGATATGAAACTGTGATACCTTGCAACTGAAAATAAGGGATAATTGTCATACTTGAGTTGATATGAAAGTGTGATACCTCTTAACACACTCATGCTCTTATATCAAAAGATGAGGAATAAAGGGGACAATATGACATACCTGAAGTTTGCAAAAAATCATGAAGCAGCGTAGTGTAAGAGGAAGGTTTATAAATGGTTTGGGCTCAGAGAGCAACAAATTATTATCATCCATTCATATAGGGTTGTCTCAATCGGACATCCAACCATTGAACAATTAAGTCATTACCTCCCAAATCATCATTGCCCATACTCCAGAGGGATCATGACATGATGTCGCCATCATCCATAAAACCCATATAAAAATAACATGCATAAGTGAGGTGGGGTTGCAAGACTGTGCCCTCGACCACCATAAATTGCCCCTGCTGTTCACATAGGTGAATGGGGGCAACAAACATCCTGTAACCCACTGGAGTTGATGCCTAGAAACTTGTAAATATATATGGGGCCTGCATAATTACTTTAAAACACTAAACCCTATGCATTGCAAACTTACCAGACCAATACATACATTACATGAATACAACAAGCATTTAAAATTTTAGAGTAGCAATAGCACTAAAGCTCTTGACGACAGGTTCAATACAAACATAAACATTAAGTATTAGCGGGCGCAAATTAATAAGTAAACATTGACCCATATTAGCACCAATACACATTTTAATGTGAACATACAAGTACCTCAGATTTAGGGTCTATTCTAAATATGAATGTCATTAACATAAAGTCTTTTATATGCATCATCTTATCATACTTCTGTTTATAGAAACATTTGACACAACATAAAGACATAACAATGAATATTTAAGCAGATATTACTTTAAAAAAAACCCACACATTTCCCCCTATCATCATGTAGAGAAGCAGCTCGTAATAGACAGTTATTTTTTTCGTCTACAACATTGGACATTGACATGTACATTGATCATGATGACTGTTTGGAAAGAAATACACATGCCCTGAAATGCTATGTTAGGGGAATTTTTCATGGAGGATAGATTTGAAATGAAATACATTTACATTACCAACAACGAGAGTAACAAGCATATGGAAAAATTAATGATTTATGAAAAAAATGTGCGGAAGATAAAGTATATCAGGTTGTGACATCCTCTCGCGCACCCCACAAGGAAGACAAAGTCCTAAAAATCATCAAAGACATCACGATAGATAAATTACTAGTAAGGATCAGAAAGTCTTAGTATAAAGATGTATGGAGTAAATATTAAAGCCACCAAAAAAGGGAGATCGGAGACAAATGGAAAATGAGACATAATCGGTTTCCTGGAAGATCAATCAGACCAAAAAAAAATCACATGAAATCAGAACAATGAGTTGAAGGGAATCAGGGGAACCGTCTGCAAGAGTGACAGAAGGGAGGGGAATGATCCCACAGCAAAGATCGGAGACTATCTGCTTGAAGAACCAGTATCTGGGAGATCGAAGAAGGTAAATCAAAGCACCAGTTTCTAAAAAGATGAACAAAATAAAATAAAATTAGAATGCAAGAGAGGGAGCCATACCTTAAACGCAAGAAAAATCAACAGAACTGTCTGCGAGAGCCACGGAAGGGGAGGGAAGAATCCCACGACAGCCCTTCTTATAGAGTGATCTTTCAACTGTGCACTCACGAGGGAAAGAAGCTGTTGCGACGTCCATAGCCTAGGCATACGACACCTAAAACAGCAGAAAAGGGAAGAGATTACGCCCACCACGGCTTCCCTGCAAGAACCTTTTAGATGGGATGAGACTCTGCATCGCGCCAAGGTTCTTGACGACACGTCCCTATAGTTGCTAGGGTTTGAAGCCTGCGCGAGAATAGAGGGCTTTGACCGTCCGGAGAAGGACAATGCCAGATATCGAGATGGGAGAGAGCTCGTGCCCTAATTTTCCAGCTTGAAGATGGGAGGACGATGGCAGGCTCGAGATGAGGAGATGGAGGAGACGGATCGACGTGGTGGGGAGGAGGAGGAGACGGAACGGTGGGAATCCGGAGGACGATGCCATGCTCGAGGTGGGGGGCAGGGTTGGCATAAAGTCGGGGGGGGGGGTTTACTTGTTCCACCCATCAGGCCGGGGCAATGTAACCCGACTAATGGGGGGTTATGCTCTATTCTAAAAACATAGGTTAGTTTAAGTTTGCTATCAAATTAAAATATGGATAAATAGGGGATTATCCCCGAGACAAATGGGGGATAACCCCCTGTCAAAGCGGAGCTCAAAGTCTTCCCAAAATGTGCACCCGTCATTAATGAAATAAGGTTATCTGGGATTGTATTATCTTTTGATAATATTCACTAGATCTCCTCCGTGTACAATTCTGCATATAATTTAAATGTTGTAATATAAAGGTGGCCCTTATGGTAGGGCCATGTACATTTTTCCACTTTAGAAGAAAGGTGTTAAATTTTCTCAACACCTATTCTGTTGAATATCCTCAAATCCAACTGCTGTACGATCAAGTTCACCTTGAAGTAGAAGAGAAGAATATATATCTTGTTAGGCGCAGAGAGAGAGAGAGAGAGAGAGAGAGAGAGAGAGAGAGAGAGAGAGAGAGAGAGAGAGAGAGAGAGAGAGAGAGAGAGAGAGAGTAATATGAGAAATATATAAATTAACGGGATGAGAAAAATAATAAATTTTTAGAATATTTTTCTTTTTTTGATGACTTATAACTCGGGAGATTAGTTTTTTACTAAAATTTTAAAAATTTTGAGGGCACGTGACAAAATAAGTAGGTTAGAAGAAAATTTAAATTTAAAAAAAATAAAATAAAAAATGCCTTTTTCTTTTTTCTAGCTCTGTGGTTACTGACTGGTGCAATCGTGAGAGGCTACGCACGATGTGATAGGGCTGGAGGACAAGTTGGCGGGTAAGTGGCTAATCACGGGGAAGAACGGGGAGAAGGCGAGGAACCGCGCGCTACACGGCGAAGCCGGCCGGCCCTCCACGCCTACCCGGGTGGGGTAACTCGAAGTGCTCCCACGAGTTGATCATGCCGGAGATAGAATGGCGATCCACCGGCTGAAGACGTGGCAAATTAAGGGTGTGGGTGGAGGTGTTGAGGTTATTCAAGGACCACCACCGCTAGCTCTCACGCCTTCCAAGCTTTACCACATCGAGTCAAGAAGATTAACGCAACAGGCAAGGTCTTTGAGCTGCAGCTGTTCTTCACCAGAAAGGGGCTGTAGAAGCTCGCCAAGTATGCCACCATGCACCGATCGAACTGCAGGTTTTTAAAGACCCGGACTTTATTTTGGACCCACATATATATGCATATATGCATCCGGCCATTTGATTCTAACTAGGCCCTCGTATAATATATTGAACTCAGCCAGCTCGATCGATCATCCCCACGGCTGCTCCAATGGAAGTCGATCCTAGAAATTAATGGACTCGTTACCTTATTCCTTCTTCCCCGGGGGCTAAACGCCAATTCCGAGAACGCTCTGTGTAATTAGTTTTGTCCGAATTGGTTATTAGTTTATAATTTTAGTAACTATGATTAAACGATTTCACATAAGAATTTTAGAGCGTACATATTGATCTTTAAACTATGTAATTATGCTTGTTAATATCCCATCGCTATCTGTCATGAATTGTCAAAAATATTCTTAAATATGTTCAAGTGATTAATTATACGTTCAGTTCTGGCCCTCACTTGGGAATGGTTTAAACACTACTAAAATGATGAAATTATCTTCAAGTTACGCTTTATGAGGATTTGATAAGATCATTTGAGTCTAAAAGGTATTCTTATAGTTTTGTACTTATTAAACTAGCTGTTTTAGTAGCATCGATCTTTTACGAATAAGGGTATTTTCGAAAATTCCCGATCAGAGCCAAACTAATTAGCTGCAGATGAAAATATGCTAACTTATAGGGTATAACCTTATATAATTTATTTTTACAGATTTATTTTAGACGTATAATTAATATTATCAGACTCCACCGGTAGAGTCAGTACGTACTCCACTTGGCCGTTGCGTTCTTTTCCGGATCTCGACATGGCGACGGAGTTGACAGTACGAGTTGATCTAGTCAATTCGGCCACCAAATTAACTGCCGAGTGATCGATCTTCCCCCGCCAAAAGCACGAGAAGTTCCTCGTTTCAGCCAGTGGTTACGTACGTAATGCCGAACTCATCGGCCTCCAGTTTCAACCGGCCGGCCACTGATCGATCCCAGAACGCAAGTTTCATTAGTTTGTCAGTATAGATATATAATTAAGACAGCAGATCGAGGAGGCAAACTAACGAGAGAGCCCTCCAAGCAGCTATACATACATCCTCCCCCTGGCCTCCCCCCTCGATCCCCTCCCACGCTTCCTGTCTTACAATTCTCATACTTGAGCTTCTCCTTTGATTTCCGGGAGTAGCCCTCCAGATCATCTATCGATGGAGGCGCATGCAGCAACGCGCATGCGGTGGAACGTCCTCGGCGCATTGCTCTTCTTAGCTCTCTGCCTCGGCTGCTTCCTCGTCTTCCTCTTCGACCTCGAGATGAGATCGTCCCTCGCCCAGTCGATGGGCTTGTTTGGTGCTGCCGCGCCCCCCGCCGCGGACGCCGCCCCGGTCTTCCGCGGCGCCCCACGCCACGTTGAGCTCAGCCTCCTGGTCGGCATCCTCACCCGGGGCCAGGACTACGACGCCCGCCGCCTCCTCCGTCTCGTCTACGGGACGCAGCCCACGGCCTTCGCCGAGATCGACGTCAGGTTCGTGATGTGCAACCTCACAACCGTGGAGCAGCGGGTGATGGTCGCCCTGGAGATCCTCCGCTTCGACGACATCATCGTCCTCAACTGCACCGAGAACATGGACAACGGCAAGACCTACACCTACTTCTCCTCGCTCCCCAGGATCCTCCCTCGCCGCTACGACTACGTCATGAAGGCCGACACCGACACGTACCTCAGGTTGGGGCACCTGGCGGAGTCACTGCGGCCGCTGCCCAGGGAGGACCTCTACTACGGCTTCGTCACCCCGCCGTGCCACAGCAGGAACGCCTACAAAGGGTACATGTCCGGGATGGGGTACGTGCTGTCGTGGGATCTGGTGGAGTGGATCGCGGGGTCGGAGATTCCGCCCAAGAACGTGGTCGGACCAGAAGATTTGTTGGTGGGCAAGTGGTTGGACGAGGGGAAGAAGGCGAGGAACCGCCATACGGAGAAGCCGGGGATGTACGACTACCCGGGGGCCCGCAAGGGTTGCCGGCACGCGCTGGTGCCGGAGACGGTGGCGGTCCACCTACTGAAGGCGCAGGTGATGTGGATTGACGTGCTCAAGTACTTCAACGTGACGAAGGCGCTCAAACCTTCCAAGCTCTACCACATCGTCCGATAAAAGTCACAACACAAAGAAAAACTCCACTCTATTTACATAAATTATTAATAGGTGATATATCATTATGATCACTATATATCGTGGGTAAGAAGTTGTACACGTATTACAAGCAAAATGAATACGATTGAAAAAGGCTGATCGGAGGGATGATTTACAGCTTTCTTCTGCTAGATTTTGCATAAGCAAAAGGTTCTATATATCCTTATTCGCACATGCTGAATCTTTGTACATCATCTCCACACCTACTGGCGAGATCCCCTGGCGACCTCCTCTTCTTGAGCACTGAGGACTGCTGTCGAGGCCCCAGTGGCCACTTAGACCGCCATCTCCAAACCTCGACTTAACCATCGCTCCAGTGCATGGGATCGCATTGGGTCAGATCCGCCCGCCGTCCATGGCCACTACTACGTACAGGAGCTGCATGCAGAGTTGACAAGTCGGGGCCACCATGGCGGTCTGTTGCCTTTGGGGGCCATGTCCACCAGCTTTTCCGGATGGAGAGGCTGAGGAGGCGGGGGAGGGGAGCAGTGGCAAGAAGGTGGCTGCGACACAGACATAGTTGGAGAGATACCTGCCCAGATCGCTGCAGCCGTACGCTCTGTTAGTTGGCTTGGACAAATCTATCGGGTCGTGATTAGGGATGTCTACGGTAATCGACGATCTCCGTTTCATTAGTTTAACAAACATTGAATAGGTAGTATTTTTCATTCCGATAAATTAACGGATATGAATATGGATATATCCAACTTCTTAACGGATACAGATACGGATACATCTTATTTCGAACTCGTATCCGTTCATTACTGTAAAATAAATTTAGATTTAACTCAAATAATTTAATATCTTAAAGAAAATAACATTAAAAATGGGATAGATGTATAATCTTAGTCATTTCTATTTTAGTGACGATAAAATATTTTTAAATTATAAGATATTTTTATAATTTTTTAAATTATAGTTTAATATATTCTTTATTTTCATACAAAATATATAAAGAATAAAAATATGATAGGGATTAAAGTCCAAGAGTGTTATTTCACTTTATTATTTTTACTTAATATGTTTCATCTTATGTTTAGGGATATTATAATATTATATATTTTTATACTTTTAATTGAATTTTATGTTAACTCATGAATGATGATGATATGAGAATTACATTGAAATGTGTTTATTTATCATATGTATGGATTGTTCTTTTCAATTTAAATTTTTTTAATTGAATTAATTTACATCTTAAATTTTAATCTTGTGCGTACACTTATGATCGGTAACTATCCGCTAATCGTCCTGCTAACCGTATTTTTCGGATACTAGATAATGATTTCAGATATATTATTTTTCGAATACTTAACGAACAACAAATAGATACAGTTCTTCTTTATCGGATACGAATAGTTCACTATCCATACCATATCCGACCCGTTGATATCACTAGTCGTGATTGCTCGCATGGCCACGCATGTAGTAACTAAGCTTCTCTATCTCAAAACAAAAAGGTTGGCCTTTTAAATTTTAATAAGGCTTATATATATTAACCATATGATCTTCCATTTTTGCATATATACTCCAGTTTACTAAATTGTCGAAAACATCCCTAAGTACCTCCAACTAGCTTCATTCATACAAGTCCTGTCTTTATGCGGTTAATTTTGAAGAAATATTCTTATATAAATACTATAAAATTATTAATAAAGGTAAAAAATTCAAACATACTCTTAAGGTCATGTGATCTCATAAAATCCTTATAAAACTTTATTTAAAGGTAGATTTGTTATTTCTACGTTTGAAATGCACTCGGGTGACAGTGATGGTATAAGTAAAATGATTTGAATTATTAAGAGATAATTTTAATAATTCATGTAAATCAAGGGTATACGTACTTATAAAAATTAAATATTTATAAAGATATATAGGTAAAAAATCTTGTTTCATATATGGCGGGTTAGACGGGCCTGAGGATGGGTTGGTACAGCAATTTGCAATGAGGAGCACTTGATCAGCTGATCCCAAGCTCAAGTTGGCAGCAGGGTTTGCCATCTCGGGCGGGGACGGCTCAATCTGCACGACCCGGCCGGTCCTAGGCGGTGAGCGGGACGGCCGGGTTGTGGGTCGTGGTCGGCACGGATTGGACTGCACGGTCCCGTGCGTCCCGTCACGTATCAGACCGGTCCGTGGTCGGGACGGCCTGGTACGTTCGGGTCGGCCGGCTCGTGCCGGTCCGCCTATTTAACGGGCCGGTGGGGGTGCGTCCAGGGGCGGTGGGAGGCGTAGGTTGCAGCTGTGGAGGGCGTCCAGGGGCGGTGGCGAGCGACGGTGGACATCGGTGGACGGCGGCGAGCGGCGGCCACCGATAGCTATGGGGACCGACCATCGGAGGTAAGCTTCGGTTTTTGAATTTTTTTTATATGGGGGAGGGTGGCTGGTGGGGGGGTGTGGGAGGGCGGTGGAGGTGGTCTGCAGCAGTGGGAGGCCGGACGGGGACGGGGGGGTGGGAAATAGGGAGGAGGGAAGTTGGGGTGGGACGGGTGGGAGGTTGGGGTTGGGGGGGGGGGGGCGGTGGGACGGGTGGGGGGAGCCACTGGCGCCTACCGCCCCCTCCGGCCTCCCACCGGTTAGATCTGGTCGATCACCGGCCAGATCTGACCAGTGGGAGGCCGGAGGGGGCGGTGGGCGCCGGTGGGGCACGATGGCTGGCCAAACGGGGGGGTCAAGTTTGTTTGGAGATGGGATGTGGTCAAGTTTGAGCCCATATGATTAGGAGTATGTATCATTTGTTTATATTTATGAGTACCTATAAATTAATCATATTTTTTTCATATCTTGAGTTTTGCACTTATCATTCAAGTTACTAATACAAAATTTTACAACATTTGCAGGTCATCATGGACGGACGATGTCACCCCACGTGAGAGCATGGTTATATTGTTGAGGGTGATCGACATGTGTACTGTATAGATACTGCGGACATCGCGTCACCGACATACACAAATTTACAGAGCACCTTGCGGGAGTGAGACGAGATTACCGTGCATGTTCCTTAGTTTCAGATGATGTCCGAGATTACTTTCGGACACAATTACGGGAGAGATATGTTTCTCGTAGCAGAGTCGGGACATCCTCTCCTACGTCCAGGGTACTGTGGACGCCTAAATTTTCGCGGCTAAGGCGGCGAGATCGAGGTTGGCCGTTTTGACGTGGGCGAAGAGAATATATATAGCTTTTAGATAGGTGAGATAAGAAGACAAGGGAAAATTTCAAAGATAATTTCTTAATTTTGATGAAGCTCACTAATAAAGTTACTAATTATTATTATTAAGTAACCTGAAATGAACTATCCAGACTGTGACCTAGTGGGTAGACTGTCGATATATATTCCACGCTTGTGTTATCGTCACATCTCAACCCCCCCCCCCCCCCCGGGCGTCAACATTATCAATCAAATTAATGGAACTCGGCACATCGAAATTATAACTACTTATAATAGAAATTAAAATGAAATGAAGAAACCAATTAATCACAAAACATCTAAACTACCATAAATGAGGTCATAAGATCATATTCCAACCTTTGCCAAAGAAAGATTAGATTACGACGACCTCAACTTCAGATTTCAGCGATCGTAATCAAACAGTCAATTAGACGAGACTCTTTTAAAAGAATTAAGTCAAGAAAAAAAAGGTGAAAAAAAATTAAAACATATTCTAACACATTTCAAATCCACGTCTCTTGCGACAATTTTAGGCCGAAACTGTACCCAAAAGAAAAAAAAAATGAAAAGTGCAGCCAAGCGAAATCATATTTGGAAATGTGCGAGAGAATAATTTCAACCATTAAAATCATCTGATATCCATCGAATACTTTCAACTAAAAAATATGAATTCCCTTGTCTTCTTGAACGAAGGTTTATGATTAAAAAATATTAATTACCTAAATGTCACCGAGAGACAGTTTGTCAGCAACAGTCAACAAAAATGCTTCTTATCTCACCTATCTAAAAGTAATATGAAATTTTGATTCCTAACCAATGACAAGATATTTACCTCCACTGATGAACCTCGAAGACCAGAAGGTTAGAAAGATAAAAGAGTCGTTTGTTGTTCTGGTGTCAACAAAACTAAGTCAAGCAAAGACTTTATAATATAAGAGAGCGAGCTCTTCCGGGGGAAAAAAAAAAAGGAGTTTCTCCTTCGCGTCGTGGCCGAGAGGCACCGATCGAGAGGGGAAGGATGGCTCTGAGGCTTGCGCGGGCCTCTCGGCGCGCGCTGCTGCGGGGGTGCGCAGCTCCGTCTCTGCTGGTCGAATCCCCTCCCCTCCTCTTATTCCACGTCGAGGGCTCCAAACACTCGGAGCCCCCGCACAAAACCCCACACCATCCCTCGTTCCAGCTCTCCAGGTCGCACTGGATTGGATCCGACCGGCGCCAATGGGGATCGCAGCAAAGGGATGTAGAATTGATCGATCTGTTCCGGCGCAGTAGGTTGTTCTTTTCAGCGAGCATCTCCAGCTCGTCCGGGGCTGCCGAGGAGCGGGGGGCGCAGCAGCAGGCCAGCGGTGAGCGCAGGGAGCGCCGCGCGTTGAGCGCCTCGAAATCATGGGTCGAGCGGTACCTTCCTAGATTGGTCCAGCCGTACGCGCTGCTCGCTCGACTGGACAAGCCCATCGGGACGTGGTTGCTCGCCTGGCCTTGCATGTGGTACTAAGCTTATCGCTCTTTCTCAGTCAAGAGAACAAGCATTTGGGGGGGGGGGGGGATTGCGGATGGGGGAGGGGGCTTACGACCACATTGCACTGGGTTGGGGGAAGAGCATTTTATGTGTTAGATTGCCCGATTTCGTTAGTGGTTCATTGGCATTTTATGACGTTGTTGCCGTCTTTGAGTTCTTATGCCAATCATATTATAAACAATTTATGCCAAACAAGAACTAGCCACCAAAACGAGTGCCTTCTCTTTCGTCAACGCAGGTCCATTACCATCGCTGCAATTCCTGGGAGTCTTCCTGACCTTAAGATGTTGACACTATTTGGATGTGGTGCGGTGCTCCTGAGAGGGGCTGGTTGCACTGCAAATGACCTCCTTGATCGTGACATTGACAAAAAGGTATTGCTGAGTGCTCATATCCTGCTAGTTTCCGGGGATAAATACCCCTTCCCACAGGGAAGGAGCATGTGTCTCTGTATGTATCCATAATGATTTGCAAATGATTATGCCTCTGGTTAGGTTGAAGTATCTCTCTTCCATTGGACGTGAGCTCAGAAAGTGAGTTACTTATGGCGATCTCAAACAATCATAATTTGGTTAACTTCAACCCACTTTCAGGATGCCAGTTTTATTATTTGGCTGTCTGCAACCAACTTCGATAGACTCCTTTTTTATTGTTTGGTTAGAGTAGATGAAAGTAGGAGACCAAGGATAGACTACGCCGGCAACTTTCAAGTTAGTTGAGGTATTGTCTTACCAGTGTGGCTTTAACGGGGGTTTTCCCATTTCTGGGGAGATCCCGATGCCATTCTTGCACACCTTTTCTTATTATCAATAAATTGTGGTACTGTACTTTTTCCAAAGAAAGAAAAGAGAAACTAGATTTGATGCCATGGTGAAAAACATCTAGACAAAAGTAGATTGTAAAATGATTTCTATGCACTAAACTTGTGTTTTATGAGGATGGTTACTAGAATAACTATGTTGATTGGCTCAGTTTGTTGCTGACTAATATTCTCTAAAATCTTTCGTCAGATAGTGAATACCTGTTTTCACTTCTGTCTGGAATCTTTTTGTTATTGCCATAGGTGGAGAGAACAAAGTCCAGACCAATTGCATCTGGTCTTTTGACACCATTTCAAGGCATTTCATTTCTTGGATTTCAGCTTTTCTTGGGCCTGGGGATCCTGCTTCAACTGAATAATTTTAGGTAAGCTTGTAACTCCAAATCTATAATTTTTTCACTTTCAGTTTGTTTGCGTACATCCCTTACTCGAGACACCTTTGTTTGCACATTATATGATATACCATTACCCCTGGTTTTTAAGCAAAGTAAGATTGTGATATGAATCAAAGTCACTTCACCTAGATGAGAATATTGGGATGGATAATAAGGGAAAATTCAGGGGAAAATTGCAATGGGAAATAATAAAAATTGTTTAATATCAGTACCCATATAAGACAAATAAGGGAGAATCTAAGCTGGTGTGCATGTGTAGACTGGGCATGGGCCCATTTAGAAACGGAGACCTTGGAACCTATGGAGAGGAGGTAAGAAGAAGAGGAATACCCGCACGGTAAGGGGGTGAGAAAGAAGTGAAGATGTATGTAAGTCCTAGAAAATATATAAAAACAGTAGGTATGCCAAAATAACTAATTCATGTGAGAAGCATATGCAGCAGTTAAATTTTATTTTCCAGCTTGGTAACTTTTACCACATGCCCGAAGATGGAGCTCAAAGGGAGACAAGCACACTTGGTGGATCATCCTTCATGCTACATTGTGGGCGATATGGGGTGAAAGGAATAATTGAATTTTCTGAGGTGAAGCTCGAGTGGCAGATAGGCTGGCATGGCATCTTTTATTTGTGGAAGAGTGTGTGATTGGGGGGAGACTTTTGTGTAATGTGAAGGCTCACAACTCTTCCCTTTTTGTTTTGTTGGGTGGGAGTGAGGACCACACTGCCTTGGTGTAGGCCTTTTTTTATGTATAGGGAGTTTTTGGGAATTCATTGATTATACTTGTACATCCCTTTTTTTCATTTGTAATACATTTAGTGGTACTGCCCACTTTCAAAAAAAAAAAAAACCACATCCCCAAAGGTTGGGGATTATGCAGCATCTCTTGCTCCTTTTACTATTTAGAATTTGCACATGCTATTTCAGCATTTCTAGAATGCGCTAGCTTGTTAAGTATTTGCTTGCAGTTACAGTTATTCACGATTTCACACTGTGACCGTTTCAACCAACCGTCTATTTTTCAACTATTTGTCGTGTTGCTTTCAATAGACCCTTCTATTATCCAACCTGCTCTGCTGTGTTTTGTGCACATCTTAACTAAGGTTGTCCCAGAAACCCTACCAATTACCTGATGAGCATGACTTTTGCACTTGCTTTTTGAAGTCAAGCTTTGCAGCCAGCTGAATTCAATCTGCTGCTGTGAACAATGAGACAGACTTACAGGTTTAGACCTGTAAAATTTTTGGAATTCAACTTTCAAAGAACCCGGAGGCCCCTTTTGCTATGCTTTTCGGTTCTGTTCCTTTGTGTAAATTTATTTAGTAACATATGTTATCAACCGCAACAAATGAAATAAATCTGAGAACCTTTTTCCCCCTTAAGTTTCTTTACATCAAATGTTGATTGCCTGATTTGTTTTCAAATGTCTTCATCTATTTTCTTCATTGATCCTATATTCAGTGCTTTAGAAACAATATTCTAGTTTTTTTTAGCTGGTGTTATTCTCTCCCTGCATTTTGCATTGATGATTTAGAATTCAGAAGGTAACTGCATTTCATTCATTCCAAAAGCCGTGTTTTAGGTGCGTCATCACTGCTGCTGGTTTTCTCCTATCCCCTGATGAAGAGATTTACATTTTGGGTATGTGGAAGGATTTTTCTTTGATGATGCTATTATTTCAGCAAGATAGATTTTTTTGCTTACATTGGCAGCTTTTGCAGCCTCAAGCATATTTAGGTTTAACCTTCAATTGGGGAGCTTTGCTGGGCTGGGCTGCAGTTAGAGGAAGCCTCGATCCTGCCGTTGTTGTCCCATTATACTGTTCTGGTGTTTTTTGGACTCTTGTATATGATACAATCTATGCACATCAGGTACATTGACCATGTTCATATCATTGCAATAATTTATTGTTTAACATGCTTTTGTGGAGCATCTCAATTGCAACAAAACCCGCAAATTTCCATGTTCTTTAACAAATACCGCTCATGTTGGTATTTAGGATAAAGAAGATGATTTGAAGGTCGGTGTTAAGTCAACAGCATTGAGGTTTGCTGATCTAACAAAGAACTGGATTAGTGGATTTGGAATTGCATGTGTCAGTAGCCTTGCCCTCTCTGGGTACAATGCAGAGCTCGGTGTGTAAGAACTTTTCCCACATTGGACAATATGATATGTTTACTTAGTGCATCTAACAAAATTGATTAACAATAGTTCCTCTTCTGTAGGACAGCATGGCCGTATTATGCGTTTTTGTCTCTCGCAGCTGGACAGTTAGGATGGCAGATTTGGACTGTTGACTTATCTAATCGTGCAGATTGCAACAGAAAGTGCGTACTTTTAGGGTTTTTTTTTTGTTTTTCGTGACAATGCCCAACCTTATTGCATCCTCTTTGTTGATTTTCATTTTTTTGTGCTTGTTATTTTGCTGGTCAGAGGGTTTCTTTATTTTTGAAAGTGACTAGAGGGTTTTCTTTATGAACTTGTCTCTGTTTGGCTTGAAGTTGACTTAGATAAGGGATAATATCTCACCAGTCACCACATAGACTCAACGGGGTTTGAGTGGTGCAGATGTCTATTTAGAGTCTTCTCTTCAAAATGAATGATTCTTACTGCTTACCATTTTCTTCTCAATGCCTGCATCGCCCTTCCGCCATGAATGTGGACTCTGGTTGACCAGTATCATCTGTGGTCTATGTTTCACAATTTCATTGTCTACTTTAATCGATCTGCTTTTGTTGTCATACATGGACTTCCCATGGTATCTTCATTTTTCTAACGTTGCCACTGATCCTTTTAACTATTCCCATCTCAGTGAATTCCCTTGAGATTTTCCCTACGATGGACCTTTGCTAGTCCCAAAACCTCAAAGCATTGTCCTTGAAACTCAAAGCATTGTCCTTGAAACTGTCTGATGAACATCCCTTTCAACCTAAGGACGCAATTGTAAATACACCTGATGCAACCTGACTTCATCTATAGCCTGTTTACATCATGCTATTAACGTCTGCATTTAGAGTCCAGATAGTGAAGACTCTGCACTCTTGGAGGCTTTCATTTGACCAATTCTATATGTACACCTAATACAGCCTCCATTCCATCATGTCTGTTTTGATCAATTAAGATATTAATACATTCATCAACTTAACCATCCTTTTGCATAGTCTAGATTGAATGTTGAAAACTCTCCATGGATCTTTGTATTCATCGTTCTTCATTGTATTTTCATCAATGGTGCAATGGATAAATTTTTTTCTTTATCTGCTCTTATTAAACTTTAAGCAAATTTTCAGTGGCTTCTAAAAGTACCCAAACCCCTAAATAACCTCCTTTTCTATCACTAGACATTGATTCATCCTCAAAGATGATGCACCAAATGCCTGTCATGGGTTTCTGTCCATCTACATTTTACCCCACATGTTTCTTTGTAGTATGTATATGCGGTTGGATTTTATTTTTCCTATGACGTGGTGGAGGGAGAACATCTTTAAGCTACATCTTTATTGGTATCACACAATTGTTATTTTGTTTCCCCTCCACCATCAACCCCCAAGTCTTAAGTTATAGAAAGTGAGCAGTGATGTCTTCGAATAATTTTTTAAGGAACCAGGTGCCTCTGTTTGGAACCTGTTCATGTTAATTCTCGCTTTAGCTCAGGAAGATAGTAATGCTTACACCATCATGCCCAACATTATTTATTTGAGTTATTTGTAATTAGTGCTGTACATGCCACTTTCCATAATGCTCTTGAATACATGGTTAGTTGTTTTTTGGCCATGAATGAAAAAGTAAAAGTGACTCGAGAGAATGGCAAAGAAGATGCACATGAGAATGTGTGTGTATCTTTGCAGGGCAGAGAGGGTATCTTTGCTAAACTTGTGGTCCAAAAATTCGAGTACTTCATTTTGACTTAACCATTGAATTTTCCCCGGGGAAAAAGTTTTCTTAGATTTCAGTATATGATTTTAACAATTCATTATCATTTTTCAAAAAGAAAAAAACCGTTATCTTTATAGATGAAATGGTGAAATTGGAGTATCATTTTTCATTATTTTTCTTCTGCAGATTTATTTCCAATAAGTGGTTTGGAGCTCTTGTTTTTGGTGGGATCCTATTAGGTCGGCTTACATCTTGAAAGGTACACCTTTCATCTGTGGTTTGATGAGTTCATATTTTTTGCCCATGGTTTTTATTGGGTTTAGTCTTTTGTCCGTGATTTAATGGTTATGTTGTAGACGAGTTTATTGTGGTTTACCATACAAACACAAATGAGCATCTCATTGAGTTTTTTAAAGCTTTACTTTCGAATACTGTCTGATGTGGACTTTGATCCCAAGACTTTTCCTGGGGTGTCTCATGCCCCAGGATCTTTGGCTCTTATTCCTACTAAAGATTGTGCATCATAAAATGTTGAAAAAAATGGGATTTTTACATATTATGGACTAAAATGTATATGTAAAGCACTGTCGTTGGAAGGATAGCAAACGTGTGGACTGGAGGCCCCTATATTGTCAGCACCTTTCGAGGACACTGCTGAATACTGGTTTCTAAATTTTTAGCGTGATTAATAAGCAGCGAGGGAGGACTCGTTTTTGCCACAAACTTTTACCGACTGGGTCCTCCTCCTATCTTGTCGCATCCCCACCTCCGATATGCACCTGCGTTCCTTGTCAATTCTTGTGTTATCGAGCCATAATTTGTAGACTGACGCATTTTTCTGATACACCTCCAAATTGGGCGTCTCTCCTTTCCACTCGTGCGTACCCAATTCGAAAAGCATGTTATGATTGCGGGATTACATCTCTTTTCTTTATTAATATGTTTATTTTTTTGCACCGATGTTGGCGACCAAACATATTAGGTGGTGTTAACGTGTGTACTGGTGACGGATCAGTAGAGCCACGGCACGCTTTGGCTGTGTACGTGGTGATGCCAAGGCGGCAATGGTGGCCACGGCACGCTGGTGGTATTCCCTTACAATATTTAGTATACATTACCTCTTTTTTTTCCCCTTCCCTTTGAAAAAGGCTTCTTACGGCTTACGGCCCCCAAAAAAAGGGGAAAAAAAAAGAAAAAGTGGTAGTAAGCTTGCCAAGTTTTGCTTTAATTTTCTGTACGTATTACTGGAGTACTACGAGAATGTACAAACACGAGGGTTGTTGTTTTTTTTGTCTTTCAGGGTCTTTTTTTTTCTTTACCAAATACCAACTAGACACATTTTTTTTATTATTGTCCCATTTGTGATATTTCACCGAAGCAGCGCTGAACGCCCTAGTTTTGGAACGAAATGCCTTAAAAATGATCAGAGCAAAAAGGATGACGGTCGCGACTGGATTGACAAGGCACTCTAGAACGTGTTTCTAGATTGTTTACGCACCCTTGCAAAGTTACCAGGAGCGTATATTAACGCCATGCTCTATCCGCACGAGTTGTAGCTTGTTCATACACTGCGGGCTGCTTTCGTAACAGAATAGTATGAGCCTCGAGGGTTAAACTTAACCAAGTTTGATATCTTATCTTATCAGATCTAAAATAAAAAAAATATGATAGATAAATTCTCAAAATAATCTATATACATAAAAAATCTTTACACTAAGACATTGCGAATCCCCACTATCCCTCATACAAAATAAAAGAGTTTTGAGCATTCACGTTGCATAAGAGCCTCCCCCACTCACACGATCACAAATAAAGGAGATTAAATTCTGACACTCTAGCTTCACATCTGAATATTCTATTACGAGAAAGATTTGCTGCACGTCCGGACGTGACGCACACATCAAGTGTGTAACAATTTTAAGTTTTTTTAAAAAATCTTAAAAGTGATCCTCAAGATATCTTAATTTAAGAACACGTCATTATTTTATTATCCAAAAAACTAAAAATGAAATGAAATAATTTTTGAGAGATTAAACTTAAAATTATTTATTCGATCTGATTTTTTAATTTTTTAATAATTCAATAATGACGTGATTCACATCTCAAGTTAAAATGTTTTAAGAAATCACTTTAAATTTTTTTAAAAAAAATAAAGATGACGCACATCCAAGATGTGCAACACACTCACATTCGATGTGCAACCAACCTTTCTCTTCTATTATTCATCTCACCCCAGATGGCCCATAATAACATGAAAGAGAATCCACCAAGTGAGTCAGTTGCTTTTAAAGCCCCATCTTCTGTCCTGCTTCTCTAACAAAAATTACACATTGCTTGGTAAAATGATATTCACCCGTGTCCATCTAGCAAGCACACCCCATCCGCTGTGAGAAGAGACATCCTACAAATAAGTGGTCCAAAATCTTCTCCTCCACACATTGGAAGCCGACAGTGGATATGTCATACATGAAGAATGTAATTCTATCTCTGGTGGATAATCTTCTATGCATGATCCTCAAGGTGAGTAATTTCACCTTCAATAGCATCTTTGGAGAGATCAAATATGTGAGGCAAAACAGTGACGCACCCCTCCCTCAACGATGAGAGAGTATGTTGACCTAACTGAAAATGTGCCCTCCTTCCCAAATCACCACCACTTGTCATGTCTGTCTTGCTAAGAAGTAAAGTCAAGTACGGGGCGAAGAAACTCCTCAAATTGTTCCATCTCCTCTAGCCCAAGACTCCTCTTGAAAGTTAATGCCCACATACCTCCTAACAAATAGGGGTCAAAACATTGAGATACTGAGACTATAGGAGGTGATGCAAATGCAAATAGCCTCAGAAAAGAAGTCTCAAGTGTGTAATCTTGGCACCTTCTATCCTTCCAAAAGAGACATTTATTATCCCTCCCCAACCTTACGCATACACTCAGAGACCATGAAATCCCTACAACATGGAATAAATCTTCAAATGGGTGAAATGAAATGCCGAGAAGCTGGTGTCATACCTCGATCTCTCACTCTGCTATAGTATAGCTACTGAATAACTTGTATCCAAAGTTGTCCTCCCCACCCTTAGCTTCCACAACCATTTGCATGGAGAGCTAAGTTGAAATCTCTTGATACCCACTCCACTCATCTCTTTACTTCTGACTCTCCCTCGTCCTGTCATCACATCACCTACACCTCTACCGTGCCAAAAAAATCTCACCTAGATAGATTTAACCTTCTTAACCACCGTCTTGAAAATCAAAAAGATGGATAGATAATAGATGGATAAACTATACAACACTGAGTTGCACAGGACCAATCTTCCCCCATAGTTGAGCAACTTAACCTTCCAACTTGCTAATCTAGACTCACATCACTACACTGCAATCTGCCACTCACAACAAGGGGCCTCAGAGACAATGGAAGGCACAAGTAAGAGAGAAACCCCCTATCTAACAGTCAAGTATGTAAACCACCCTATGAAGTGCCTCTCATTCATCCAATAAACTGTTGTTGAAGTTAACCTTGAGTCCATTAACTTTCTCCCGCAACTCCAATATCCACCTTACCACATAGAGCTGAGACTCTTCCAGTGTTAAGAACAAAATTACATCCTCTAAAATCTGAAGCCATAAGAGATGATGCAACTAGAAAAAGCCTGGGAAAGGAAGCCTAGAATGTGCATAAGCAAAGAGCCTAGAAAAGGAAGTCGGAATGTTCATCCCCTCTATCAGGCTGAGGGACAAGTACCCGTCAAATTACTTCATAATCAGCCTCATTGCGAAATCTTTCCACCATAATAAATAAATAAATTAAAGAATTCCACACAGTCTCTTCCCGACATAAGTTTCCACTTTGTAACAACGGATAATTTTCCTATGAAATAGTCTTGCCACTTTGACACAAGAATATTTAGTTCCACAATGTGAAAACACTCGAGCAAAAACACCGGTGATACTGTTGCCTCTAATTTTGAGCCAGACGTCAACACAGAAGAGAGAACACTGGAAATTTAGTCATATCAGAACATAATAAACCAATGTATTACATAATTTGTCTTTCCATTGCTAGCACTAAAGAAGGAGCGATCCAGCCACGCCTGGAGTGGTAGGGGAATTCCCAACTTGTAATCAAGTGTTGTGACCAGGGTCCTTAACGTGGGACTTCTTCCATCTGGTCGGGAATCTTCAAGCAGAAGCCACTTACATAGGATCCAGGAATAAAAGTTAATATAAACTTGTGTACGGACCAACCAAAGGTGAGATCCAGACACAGTATCATTGACGAATACTGGAATGACAAAACCCAACAACCACAGACACTTGGGGAGAGAATTTGAAGGTAGCCTACTCTGACCACCCATTTTTCAAGTTTCCAAACACGGCATAAACTTCGGGAATATCTCCAGGGTCCTGAACCTCACTGCAGCTACGATTAACATAGGGCATGCCCCCCAGTTGGCACAAGCACAGCAATGACACCACAGGGAATACATTGCCTACGAATAGTTTTCTACACTGGACAAGGAACCCAAGCACAGGAATAACAGAAATCAGACGTCCCAGTAGATCTCCAATGGCTACCATCCTTCATCAATGTTAGCCACATTATACCACCTTCCTTGGTGGTATAATAACATGTTGATGAATCGTTAACGAAAAGGTCCAACACTATAAGATGGAACCCAAATGCATCAGGCGAGAAATTCAAAACTCTCCAAATGAATGGAAGTTTGCCACATCTGTCCTGCATAGAGATTAATAATTCGAACTATTCACAAAATGATTTAAACTCCGATAAAACGGAAGAAAATACATAATGACCACCATGAGTACAAGGATCCGCTAACTATTCAGTGCATGGTGACTTCTGTGTTGGGTCGGACCGTGGTGATCCATCTCACGACTACAAACAGGGATACTTAGAACAAAGAAAGACACTACAATTCTTAAGTATGCTTTAGATGGGGCATCCTTGTGAGATGGCAGTCGATTTCTACCAGTCAATCTCATCCAACATCGAAATAGGACAAGCAAGTCCAATCTATCCTCAAATGCCGTATGCATCAAACTGCCTAACAGCACAAACAGCACAGCAGGCGCCGAAAAAATAAAGACGTAACAGCATTGCATCTGTGCCATATGCAGTAAACCCCACTGATATCTGAAACCATCGTGCTCACCCTGTTGCATGAATAGCATATTCAAAATGCTATAATGGCTCATTTTTCATATGCAAGCATTGATGACACGTATAATGAATTTTGTCAGAATTTTTAACATGGCATCATTAAAACTTAAAAGCATAATACTCAATATACCAAGGAAGACAGAATCGGGGATCGGGATCGGATCGCCCGGTCCCAAACCGATCCAGGTCGGTGGGATCGGCCGATCCCGGCCGAGTCAGGATAGCTAACTCGGCTAGGGATATAAGTGTCTAAAAAAATCAAAATAAATCTGGAAAAATCTAAAAAAATAGAAAAGGCATTATAACAGAGATCTATATCAAATTTAATGTGAAATAGGTGACATTTGCTCATTATTTTGTGAAATAGGTGCATGCATTGATTAAGTGCATGTATCTATGTGCATCAGTCTTATGGACTAATTGGAAGTCTGCAGATTGTGTGACCCATTTATTGGTTGGGATTCAATAATTTAGCAGTGGAAAGATATGTAATGCATGCTCTTTGCTTGAACATCAAAGTTAGAGGGAACTATCAACAAGGCAATCTCAGATTTAGTTTGAATTTAGTTGAATATTTGGTATTCTAACTAATACCAGAATGGTTAACATGTTTATCAGCAGCTTTACATATTTGCAAGCTTGAAACAAGGAATAACTTAGGTTTCCTTCAAAATCTGTGCAGACACATCATTGAAAATGATTTTTTATTTGCTTTTGGTAAGCTGAACATGTACAAAGGTTAATCAGAAAAAATGAATATCAACAGAAAAAAAATTGACACTAAAAACATCATCAATTCTGTGCATGATTGACAATATGATAAAGCCTTTGCATTCAGTTAACCCCATCTGTCAATGTTGATTGAAAACCACATCTCAGATGATCTAAAATCTAAAATGAGTATGATGCATTTCAGAACAAGAGGCATTCCATAACTTTTGATAGCCAATTTACAAAAGCAGTGCATAGGAATGTGTTTTGGACACAGAAACCAACTTATAAAGGCACATCAGAACTTTGACAATCAAAGCACAACTCAAAAAGTTCATGGTTTTAGTGAAATATGAAGAAGTGATGCATTTGGTAATGGAATGCAGAATCGGCCTGGGATCGGCCGATCCGGGCCGATCCGAGCCGATCCGGCCGATCCCAGGCCGATCCCGCCCGATCCCGGGCATGGATCGGGTCAGTTGGGATCGGGATCGGATCGTTTCGCCCGAAATCCGATCGGATCGGATCGTCCCAACCGATTCTGCCTTCCATGCAATATACTACCTTCCTTTCATAAGGAGGGTTACCATGAATTCATTAAATGAGAGAAGTACAGGAAAATACAATGTTGGCCAGTTCACAACAATCCCTCTATACAAACAAATGTAATCCACACCATGATAGTGGGAACCCCATTTCAATGTACTCGCTGATGCTCACTAGGCATTAGATTGACAAATTACTATTAAATGTTTGATCAAACTAAAAGCAAGAATCTAAATACTAATATGCATTGCACTGGAACAAATCTGAATACTAATATGCATTGCACTGGAACAAATCTGAATAACCTACCAGGTTGCTACTCGTGTCACAGCATTCATATTCAAATAGGCAGATATGGGCTCTACTGACCATGTCGATTTCACTTCGTTCCAGAGCCAAGACCCAGGGGAAAAGGCATATATGAACACACAAAGAAAAGATTCAAATAAATGTTCGCACGGGGATATGATCTAAAGAGATGTGCATATAACTCCGAGAAGACGAGACATCCATGTACTAAAGTATAAGACAAATAAACTGTTGATGAGTAACAATATCCAAGTGACTACATTCTCATATAAAACTCAACCGACTTGGTCTTAAAAGAACTATCAGCCAAAAGCTGAAGTTGAAAAATGTTTAAACAGAAGATATCAGCACATCATCCAAATATAACCAAACCAAAATGGCAAGAAATAATGTTAATGGTGCGATATCAGTGTTCAGAAAATCTGTATCTTCAAATATAACGAAGTTGAATGAACTAACACAGTAATTAAAGTATGCTTAAGGAAAGCATGCCAATAAGATGCACAGACTTGCTAAAGAAAAACATAAGCATTAAGGATGAAGAAGTTCTCATACTGTTATTCCTCTGCCAAGCAATATCGCATACAATATAAACACGAAACTATTAAAGGCCTTGGCATTTCCCACCTCCATGATTGGGCGCTACAACATACCTAGTGTTTTAATATCCTAAAAGATTTAATCACGATAAAGGCAGCCCAAAAAGGCAAAAATCATCAGCATTTGAACCACTCACCACCGAAAAGGCAAGTCCCATCTATGGATATCACAGAAGATCCTGAAAGCAAGTAACATAATTTTGATAAATGTTCATTGTCACCAATAAATAGCTTATTGACCCTAAGGCAAACTTAATCCTAACTCTCATAAACCAACCCAGTTTGATTGTCAAAAGTACTCCAACATGATATCCTTTTTGACCATGGGTTAGATTGTTTTACTGTGTAAATAGGAAAAATAATGTCCCACAAAATCATTCAGCCTTCATCTTATAAGAATCATCCCAACTTGAACCCACAGTAGCACAAAGAGATCTTATAGTTCTTAAATATATGTCAGGGTTCAAATATATCTCTACATAGTGAAAGTTCAACATTCCTTTATAATGTCAATTGTTAAATCGTAAGCTCTTGATCATAGAACCATGGTAGAAACGTCGACTGTTAAATTGTAAGCTCTTGATCATAGAACCATGGTAGACACATGTTCATCCCACCTCATAATCTTCATGAAGACCAGACCAGGATATGTCTCTGAACTCTAAACAAGTAAAATAGGTTGCTAAAAAGATCAAACCATCTCCTCTGTGGCCCAATAAACAAAGCGTAACAACAAAAAATCACAGTGGTCTTTCCGCAAGAACCTCCATCATGAAATTAGATCTGTAAATCCAAAACATGCAGTCAACAAAATTGATCTCCCACATCATATTCGGTAAAAGATCAGATCTTTAGACCACCAGAAGGATTGCAAATCCATTAGCCAACCAGAGATATACTTTCTATGTTGACCTCGAGATTTCATAATCAACCAGCTTATGTCACTGCAAAATATTTTTTTTCTGCTACCTTCCAAGTTTAACATACAAAGAGTAGCTAGCATCTCACAGCTTGTCTCCCAAGCCTACCAGTCTAGACCCTGAGAAGAATGCCTTAGACAAAGCAAGATAAATAGAACTATACTGCTCTGAATGAAAATCCAAATAATAATGAAACTGGGGGATGATGCCAGCTGTCATCGACACAGCAAAACTTGAAGCAGTCTTTGAGCATTGACATTGTCCGCACCTGCAAGGAAGTTGAAAGAGAAAATATAAAATCAAATATGAACTTGAGGGGGAACAGATTGCAACACAGTCATGTCAAGGGAAGAAATTTTACTTGTAAGCAGTACAGGACATAACTGACTAATAATAGTATCTGCCTCCAGAATGTTCACCTCCATACATTGATGAATACCCTGTGCCCCCATACTGCAAGAAATAGAAGTAAATAAAAACTCAAGTGACAGCAGGCAGAGACAAGCAGAATGATATGCTTACATCTGAACCATAATAGTCATGAGAATATATATCGCCAGCACTTCCCATAGGATCTACAAAGAGACAAATAATGGCTCAAAAATCATATTTAGTAGCAGAAAAGAAAGAATGTCAAAATAGTGCATAGGCAAGGCAAGATGCCACTCATTCTACTGCCTAGGCTGATAGCCCTAGGAATCAAAGTAGCCATTCTATATATGTGCACAGAACCAAATTGATGCAGATTAAACAAAACATTAACCTAGGATAAAATTTGCTGAGATTTTAATTAACACCATTTTCTTGAGGTCCCTCCTGTTGCAGCAGGCAACTCTTTAGTCTTTGTAAACACCAACCCCACCAGGTTTAAACCTGGGCATTTACCCCCAACCTGCTCCCCAACTCCCAAAAGACATGAGCACCGACCAACAATGTAAAGTTGCACCTAGAAATTAGAATATAAAATCATCCTCAACAATCAAAAAAATGTTGGCCAACAGGAATAAAGGTGTAAATAGTCTAGACACAAGATCATTACTAAAGATCAAATATTAATACAAAATGGAAAAACGGTAGATGTTAGAGGTAAACATAGCATAGGAGCCTGATCTCTTCATAACGCCTAGGTAGATGTTAGAGATAAACATAGCATGGGAGCCCGATCTCTTCATAACGCCTAGGTAAAGGCCTTCAACAACTAAGCATGGCAATAATTCAGTAACACATGATGTTATAGAGGTGCTTTACATTGAATAAAATGCAAGATAAAATATCCAAACCTCGGTAAAGAGCTCCACCGGATAATGGATCAGCAAGATCATATCGAGAACGCACTCTGCTTCCAGATTCCAAGTATCTAGAATCATGCTCCTGATCCACCATACCCAGATTTAAAGTTACACATGGAACAATTACCTAAAGCAGTTAGGAAGAAAATCCAGTCATGCACTGACACTCTTACCATGACAGAAAATGGTCTTTTGTTACCACGCCCGATGTCACTGTAATAATAAGGATCTTCAGCAAAGTGTCCACCATCAAAAGGCCCATTAAAATCCCCCTCAAAAGCAAATGCTTCTCTTCTAGGATGGAATGGCCGATTCCCTCCAACAAAAGCTCCACGCCTGGACCTGCCAATATCAAGCCTTGGAGAAAATTCATCATTTACACCCTCATGAGTGCCTCTAAAGAAGCCACGTCCTCCTCCTATGAAGCAAAATGTGTGAGAGGTAATACAGATATCAGACCCCCTATTCAGTTTACAAGCAAAAAAAAAGTTAACACAATTAAAAAAGTGGAGCCCCTTAATCAAAAGTTTTACCTCGTACTCCAAATGGTTGCCTACTACGGAACATGTTGTCATTCGGGAAAGGAAATCTTCCACCTCGACCACGTCCACGGAAATGGAAACCCCTGGCACTATGGAAACCTCCACGGGTAAAAGGAAGCCTCCCCCTGCCAAATCCTCTGCCTGTTGAAAAACAAAAAGGAAATGGGGAAAAACTGGAAGAACGGCAAAAGGTATTTTTTAAAAAAAAAGACTTTTCAGCATTTCAGGCCTATAAACTTACCAAACCTTGAAAATCCCCCAATTCCGGCATGTCCAATCCGAAATCCACCACGCATTCCACCTTTCACAGCCTGAATCTTGGGCAATGGATTGGCAAGTCTAGCCCTTACCTTCATCTGCACAATGCATCAACGATCATAGCACACATTACATCAGCCATAGGAAGAATTAGAATCTCATGCGTATTGTGCATTCTTGAAATTGTAAGCAAGAACAAAAATTGATGCTAAACACCTTAGTTTGTATGCCAAACAACTAATGATAAAACAAGCTGCTGAGAAACAGAGAGATTACATATAAAAGTGTCAAGGAATGAATATAACCCAAACAAGGTTGAAGGCCAAGGAACTGCAATACCAACTTCCTCAATTACATATAGGCCTTACGTAGACAACATAATTAACCTTCAAAACATTGTTACCATAAGAGGAAGAGGGGAAGAGATACAGAGAAGGAGAAGGTCCATACAAGATGAGAAGAGCAGGTCTAAATCATTTTGAGTATCCAACTCACAACCTACTACTCACTTTAGCACAAGCCACATCAGTAATAGAAAGGAACACAGTCTGATGCACATCATGCCTTTCTTGAAATCCTCTACCAGAATGTAGGACAGTGTTAACAGTCTTCTTAGGTTTAGCCATGAAATGACTAATGATAATTGATAAAGCAGTTGGGGGGGGGGGGGGGGAAGTCACAAGGTGACTTGAAACGACTATCACTTACAATTGAGAAGGCCTAAGAACAATGACAGCATTCTCCTTGACTGAATATGGCCCTTCAGTAGGCAAGGTAATCAAGCTACACAACATCAGGGTCATAAGGAAACGGTAAAAGGTCCATAAAAGAAAAGAAGAACAGATCCAAGTGGTCTTCAGTATTCAAACCATATGCCATTTCAATGTGAAAACGCTGGTGACATCACATTTAAACCACGGATGGATTTTAGATGCTAGTGCTCCCCCAATAAAATTGTCATCTTTTTCACGGATTTTGGGAGAGACGGGACTGATGGAGTTTTGCTTGATGATATGTCAGCTCAGCTGGGGAGAAAGAGTTAGCAGCTTGTTCCGATTCCCCTCACATCCCACATGAAAATAAGATGAGACAGAAATTCAAGGGCCAGTTTGAGAATGGGTTAGGGTGGGAAAACAGATGAGAGAGAGAGTGGTGGGACCCACCTCTCCCTCACACACAATGGCACTAACCGGGCTCGGTTAGCAAACTGGCCACAAGTGATTATGACGCACAAGTGGTATATCTTAAATCCACCGTAAACTTTTTCCACACGTCTCACATCAAAAACAGCACGGGCTGCCAAGTGCACAATGAAAGCGTCATGACGTCCCACGCAGGCATCTGAACTGGCGAGAAAAAGCTCTATTCCTCCCATCATGTCCATTTGTAGTTGTGCATTTCCAGCAAGGGCGACGAGCTGGCATAGTTGGACAGCAAATGGCACTGTTGCCGACAGTTTTCGAACACTGCAAATGTGGCGACAGTTGCAGCACACCACCTGCCAAGGGGCCGAAACAGTGGTTGGAAGAAGGACAATGATGACCAAAAAGGGGGAGAGGGGGCTGTATTCGACTTTACCACAGAGCAGGGAGGAAGCCATGGATAGAAGTAGGGGTGCTGAAATACTAATGCCAGGAAGTGCGCCAAACAGAGAGAGAGAAGGTGTTGACTTTTCACCCAAGGGAGGGAAACATTTGGCCGGCAAATGAAGAGTGAAGAAAGCAAGGAAACACAGCGCGAGGAGGAACCGAAACAATGGAAAGGTACTTCCCTTACATACTGATTGTTTATGGATCGAGCATATTATTATGTTAAGCATACTAATACAAGTGTGTATAACACATTTCATTAGTGTTTAGGAGAGTTTAATATTGAATCTCAGTGGATAAGCTTGTGTAAGAGTGTATCATATTGCTGAGAAGTGTATAATAGTGCATAATATTATATAGTATTGCCTTGGAGTGTATGTAGTATAGGTGTACAATCTTGCTTAGAAGTGTATGATGTTGCCGAAGAGAGTATAATATTGTACAAGAGCATCCAATGTTGCCTAATAGTGTGTTAAATTATCTAGTAGTGTTACTAGTGTATCATATTGTGTATAGGTATATAATAATGATCAGGAGTGTATAATATTGCACGGCAAGGTTTACTATTGTACAACTGTGTGTAATAAAATATATAAGTTTATAATACTGCCTGGAAATTTATAATAACATAAAGTGTATAATAATGTCTTGAAGTGTACAATAATATAACTAGTGTATGATGTTGAATCTCTTTCTTATCACTGATTTTTAACTCATTAACGTGGCATTAAATTTGTTGGTAAAGAAGAAGAGGGGAAACATTAAAGCATAAACTTTTAATGTCACACACCTTTTAAGAAGTTGATGAACATTCCTGAAATATCTCTTAACATGTTTCTTTTGCAGGATATAGTTGACTGTAATCAACGTGGGGATGACCTTTTTAGTTTGTTGCAAGATATTGAAATTCAGTACGAAGGAGGTTGCTCTGATTCTAGGGCTTCCAGCTGTCGGGAGGCAAGTTGCTTGTGATGAAAACTGTGCTCAGGTGTCTTGTTTAGAAAGAAAATTTGCAAATAAAATCAGCACATCCAAAACAGATATTTTGAAATTGATGAAAGAAATGGCCAGCTCCACTAATAAGACTGATGAGCAGGATGTGGTCAGGCAATGGATTGCAGATATGTTGTGTACTTTCCTTTGCCTTTAGTCTAAACAAAGTTGTCCAGGACGACTTTTGACATATTTAGATGATAACGATTCTCTTGGTGCCTATGCCTGGACTGTAGCTATGCATGAATGTATAACGGACCATTTGCCACGGTAGCTGACGAGATGAAGAAGATTAACGTCGGAGAGCACATTGAGGCGAGGCTGCGTCTATATGACTTTGATAGGTTCTTAATTAATTTCTCACATTTAAATGGATGAATTTACTAATCTGATTGATTTTATATGTGTTGTTGACATATTCAATAATATATTATATATCTATTTTATTTAATATATTTAAAAAATGTTGCCTTAAATGCCTGGGCCATCACGTAGGCATATAAGACTAAGGCAACCCCTTGATCGCCTCTTGCCTCTAACTACATAGGACCATGGACTTCTATCTGTGGCCTCTAACCTGGTCCGTGATCAAGTGGAATACTGCCTCCCCTCCCCATTCTTGGTCACCATCTTTCTTCTAACAACTAATATCTCAGCCACTTTGTAGCATAGTTGTCAAAGCAATAAGACGACCCAAGGCGTACTTGGGGTCCCCGAGTACCTAAGTGCCTAAGCGCCTGCCTAACCAGTGCCTAGACACCAAGTCCATAGGAACCGGCCAGCAAGAAGTGTATATAAAATTTTCTATACAAAAGTTCATCATAATCATTAATGACATGTGAAACAACACTGATATAGCATATAAATCAAAAGTACTACGAAGTGGCATTGTAATAAAGTACCAGAATTAAATATAAGATTTATCACAAACAAACATATTGTTTGACAGCAAACAAAACATCACATACACATCAAACATTAACTAGAAAGTACCTGTTGGCACTTGCTTATTTTCCTAGTTAATCGAGATTTAAGCCAAAGGGAATTACTCCCTAAAATTTTGTCAAACGGCTTAACCTCCGATATACCGTGCCGGTCGAGCCAAGGTTAGAATCAAAGCGCCTTAACATGTCGTGCAGCATAACACAATGAGCAGGGAGTACCCCTGCACATTTGGCAATCGGCACCGCGTCAACAACCTTGCAACGTTCAGGCTCAGCCCAGAACTCAAAACGGCTCGTCATGTCACGCCACATGACAAAAAAGCAGGGAGCGACTCATAAAACATCTTCTGCAACGGCCCAGCACCCACGACTTCGACAGCCAAGCCAAACTCAAGCTCTGGAGTCCCTGGTCGCGGTCGACTGGGAGACCGCGTTCATGAAAGATTAAAGAAAATGCACCCACTTGGACCGAAAGGGCCCTACCAGCGCTTCAATATCGCGGTCGTCATGAAGACCGTGTTCACATGAACGCGGTCCGTGAGGGGACCGCGTCCATGACAAACCCACCTTGACAAGATCAGGGCAGGGAGCGCCCCCACCTTGACCAGGTAGGGGCAGGGAGCGCCCCCACCTGGACTAGATAGGCCTTTTCAGCGCTTTCCTGATCGCGGTCGCGGTAAGGACCGCGTCCTTGTGAACGCAGTCCCTGGGGAAACCGCGTTCAAGATAAAAATTCCAACTACAGTGGAGGGCGGCCAACAGCCCCACTTGGTCAAGGTGAGGGCGCCCAGCGCCCCCACCCTAACCAAATTACCATTCCAGCGCCTCCACCTCTCCCTTCCTCACAAAGACCCCTACTTGGACCAAAACCCATTTCTAGCACCCCCTACTTGGACTAAAATCAATTTCTAGTGCCTCCACCTCTATGCTCTTTCCAAAGCCACCCACTTGAACCAAATAGCGATTTGAGCACCCCCTACTTGGACTAAAACCCATTTCCAACGCCCCCACCTGCAGAAAAACCCAAAAGGAGCACCCCCCAATCTGACCAAATGGCCAAACCAGCACCCCAACCTGGAGAAAAGCCTCAAACCAGCGCCCTGCCACCCTGAGCAAAACCTCATTCTAGCGCCCTGCCACCCTAAACAAAACCCCATTCCAGCACCCCTTACCTTGGGCCAAACCACATTCCAACGCCCTGCCACCCTGAGCAAAACCCCATTCCAACGCCCTACCACCTTGAGCAAAACCCCATTCCAGTGCCCCTTACCCTAAGCCAAACCACATTCCAACACCCCCCTACCCTGGGTCAAATCTCACCCCAACGCCCCCTACCCAGACTAAATTGGCGTTCAAGCACCACTCCCCTACTCCGACTGTTTGCAAATTCGAGCGCCACCCACTCGCATCCAATGCCAATTCAAGTGCCAACGCTCGACACTGCAGGTTGACCAACTAAGGGCGCCTAACGCCCCTACTCTGGCGAACTGAGGGCAGTCGTGGACATGAATTGGACCAAGTGGCATCGCTCAGCGCCCCTAGATGCCCCAGATGGCTCATTCTACCGCACCCAACCCCCTCACCCGGCGCCTATAAATACAAGGGTGGAGCTAACACGCAAAGAAGAAGAGGACGAACGCCCAGCCGAAGGAGCATCTGTCTGAGGAGAAGATTTCTGATTTTTCTTCATCTCGCGGGTATATTGCTGCTGTCTTGCTGAATATACTGATATTTATGGGGGACTCTCTCTCGGGCGCTGCCAGTTGATATGATATTCTCTGTGTCGAAGTGCTAGGATTCCCTATGTTGTTGATATTCCCTGTGTTGAACGTCTGAAAGTCGAATCATTGTGTTGAAAGATTGTCCTCATAATATGCTCCAGCCAGTCTTAATCAACCATCAGCCATTTGACTTTCAGTCGATTTAGTTCAACTTTAGTCATTCTCCGTCATGATATAATCCCATTCCAGCATATTATTCAATATCCCAGTCTAGTTGACTTAGTTTATTTAACTATTCCAATTTACACAATTGTTTTAACCATTCAACTATCTAGTTTATTCCAGTTGTTCCGGTTTACCCGAATACTCTAGTTTACTCTGATTATCTCAATCGTCCCGATTGAATTGGCTGTCCCAGTTTATACAGTCGTCTTAACCCACTCAGTTATCCCAATTCATACAGTTGTCTCTGTCGTACTTGCCCCCCGTTCGGGCCATCATTCCAATTGATTGACCATTATGAGAAACGTGATTCGCCTCATGTTTTGGGCCACAATTCCCCCCCATATCTACTTCATCCCAGCAACTTCTATCACTGGCCTTTACCCAGTTTTGCTTCAGGTCAGTTATGACCTGGATGTCCCTTGCCTCCCGGACACCAGTTTTACTCCGGATCAATTACATCCCGACCGCTCCTCTTATGGATGCGGTCATGCCACCTCCCCTCTGCATGCCTCGGCTTGGGCATAGTGTCGTGTCTCACTACGTGGGCATATCTACTGTTCCAGCATTCGACACTCCGCTCCTATAATCATTCCTGCATGTGGGCACATCCAGGGACTCCCAGTCACTCATCTCGAGTGAAGTCTCAAATGAAACTTGGATCCCTACACAGCCAATTGAACACCAGCAGTGCTGCGTTCGGGGGCGACCCTTCTCAAGATACTATCTCCACTCGAGAGATATTTTATACAGTCGAGTCTATTTCAAAGCAATGACTCAGGGACCATCATCCTCGACGGACTTGTCCCGTGGCTCCCATATACGATAAGAGAAGCTCTTGTATCTTTGTAAATGCCTTTTACGACTTACTATCAATGAAATGTGGATGATTGTGTTTTATTCCCACTTTCATGATACTGATGTCATCTTGCCAATATGAATACGACTCCTTCATGTGTGTCACGGCTATTACGTTGTTCTATCTCCCTTTACTGACGAAAGAAACAAGGTGTTCGGATTCGTTCCGATGTAAATAAACATCAATCGCTTACAGTCGGTGGGGATCTCGTCCAGCACCCGATCCCTCATATTGCCTGATACCTTCCCACTCACAGGTCTCCCTCTCTCCTTTTCCTGGCCGAGGTCCTTAACGATTCGCGTCATTGGTCGGTACGGAATCCCGTTGTGTGCCCTCGGCATGTCTTCTTCAAGAATCTGACAAAGCGAGGGGAGAAAAGAGAGAAAATTCCAGCGAAGAAAACAATACCAAAGATAATAAAACTACTAAAATCAAGGTTCAAGAGTACCCCTATATGTGCGCCTAAATTTGTGTGGGGATAGTGTACGTGAAAGAGCATAAGGGTTTATTGCAATAGAGGCCCTACTGAAAGCATGTGTAGAGCCTGATCTACCTCACCCAACTTGGCATCGCAGATCGATCTGGGCCTTGGGTCGCCTAGCATGCCTTAAGGGCCCACGGTGTGAAGGCAGGCGCCTTGGGTTGCCTTTTGTAGGTCCAATTAGGTGCAACTGCACCTAGGGCCCAGAAAAATGCCCTCATGTCTTGGTATCACCTAGGCGGGTGCCTTGACAACTATGTAGTCAGAGGCGTGAGGCGATCGAGGCGACCAGGAGGTCGTCTCACGCCTCAAATACGTTTGAGGCGATATATATATTTCAGAAATTAAATTATATGCCTAAATATCACAAAAACATATTTTTTTGAAAATAAAATATCGAAAAACTGCACAAAAAATATTTTTATTGACTGTTTAGGACCCAAAATTCTCCAAAGTCCAAATAGAACAAAGACCGTTGTCGTCGCCGACATCGATTACCCTGGACGATTGATCGTCACTGTGAGAGACAGAGAGTGAGAGACAGAGTGAGAGAGGGTGACACAGTGAGAGCCTCTGATTGTGCGTGTCTGTGTGTGTGAGAGAGAGAGAGGGAGAGGGAGAGAGAGAGGGTGAGAGGGGCTCGAGGCTATGCGTGTGTGTCTATGTGTGAGAGGGAGACAAAGACAAAGGGAGAGGGAGACACACAGAGAGACGATGCGTGCGAGAGATGGAGAGAGTGAGATAGAGTGGGAGAGGGGCCGAGCCCCTATACATGTGTGTGTGTGTGTGTGTGTGTGTGTGTGTGTGTGTGAGAGAGAGAGAGAGAGAGAGAAGGGCCACGCCCCTCTCTGTGCATGGGTGTGAGAGAAAGAGGGTGAGGGAGGGGTTGCCGGGATGGGATGTGCAAGAGAGAGAGAGAGAGAGAGAGAGAGAGAGAGAGGAAGAGGGCGGGCATCAGGCCGTGTGTGTAAGAGAGACAGAGAGAGGGAGGGAGACGAGTGGAGTACCGTTGCGGTTGTCGCTCACTAGTCGTCTGCTCTATGGTGGCCGCTCGTCGGACCACGAACGCCGCATGGGGGAGACGAGGAGGGGGTCTAGAGTTTCCATCAAGGGGAGGAAGAAATGAAGAATGGGGAAGGTTCGAGGGGGGGAGAAGAGCTTTTATAGCTCGGATCTGGTTCGCAACAGGCTATCGGGTGGCAGACGGGTTCGCAAGCGGGCAACAAGCAAAATCGATCCTAGGGCGGGATAGCGGATTGGGTCGAGTCAAATGGGGAGGGCCGGGGACACCGAGGTGCTCGAGGCAGCCCAAAAACGATGAAGGTGATTGCCTAGGCAATCTGGGCAGACACGAGGCAAGTTATCGCCGCCTCGTCTCTTCTCGCCTCAACGCCTAGGGAGCACCTCCACCGCTTTTGACTACAGCTTGACAAGTATGCTTTGCAGGTGGAGCGCTGCAACCATCACGACATTCACACGGTGTTAGAAAACTACCGACAACAACCCCATCTGCTGTCCAACCACCCTCGTTCGTCACACTTGCTGGAAATGGACAACTACAAATGGACACAGTGGGACGTTATGACATTTTCACTATGTGCTTGGGAGCCTACGTCATTTTCAATGTAACACGTGAAAAAAAATTTACTATAGATTTAAGATGTACTACTTGTGCGTAATAATCATTTGAATTCCTATCTTATCCTCATTTCATTTAGGATGCAAGGGGAATCAGAACAAGTTGCTAACTTTTTCTCCCCAGCTAGCATATCATCAAGCAGAACTCCAACAATCTTGTCTATCTTGAAATACGTAAAGAAGATGGCATTTTCATTTGGGGGGCACTAGTTTCTAAAATCTATCCATGGTTTAAATGTGATTTTCAGATTGAAAGGCCCTCAACTTTCCCAATAGTTGAACGATGAAGGAGGCAAGGACAAGCAGTAGGCAATGCAAACAGCTATCAATGGGCAATGGAGGCAGAGACAACATGTGATAGTAGTAGTGGGTGATGAGCAGTGGTGACCAACGGAGGTGCGCAACTATAAGTGAGGTGGTTGTGGTTGATATTAGCAATAGGGTGTCATAGTATATGTTATCAAAGGCGACCAAGACAGTCACCTAAACGAGGAAGAGAGGTGTTGTCAACCCGCCTCTCTTCGGCCAAAATCGCCCCGGCAATTGGCTCGGGCGCGTTCCAAGCCCAAGTGCCTGGAGTCGGCCCTATAAAAGGGCTCGGCCCCCTTCTCTAAACCCTAGCCGCCCCTCTCCCTCTCCTCTCTTCCTTCTCTCGCATCTCCTCCCAGTGTGAACGGCGGATGATGAGCGGTGGCGGATGGCGGCAAGCAGCCTATACAGACTCGGTAGTCTCTCTCTCTCTCTCACACACACACACGCACAAAGCCGCCTCTCTCTATCTCACTCACTCTCTCCCGCCCCTCCTCTCTGTCTCACTTTCTCTCTCTCACACACACATGCACAAAGAGAGGGGTCGAACCCCCTCTCTCTATCTCACCGCCTCTCTCTCTTTACCTCAATCTCTCTCTCACACATGCACAAAGAGACGGGCCGAGTCCTCCTGGCTCCCTCCCTCTACGTCTCACTCTCTCCCCTTTGTCTTTCTCTCTCTCACACACACACACACTCTCTCTCTCTATGTAATGAGATTATGTAATACACTTATCTGCTGTTTACTTGTTTTAATTTTGTTATGATATTGCACTTATTATTCTTGTTTAGTGTGTGTGCATGTAAGACTATGTGTGAATTTGATAGTTGTAATTTGGTTTGTTAAATTTCACATGAATTTAGTGAGTTATACGATAATTTGACACAGGAATGAATGGATTTAAGAAGTATATTGATTTTATATATGTATTTTTAAGATATTTATATATTTATATTTATATTTCTGATTTTTATATATTCTTTAATAAATATGTCACCTCAAATGCCTAGATCATCACCTGGGTATTTGAGGCTGAGGCAACTCCCTAGTCACCTTGGCCGCCTCACACCTTATACTACCATGGTCATAATATTGTGCAGGAGTGCATAATAATGCAAGTCTATGATAATGTTTAGTGGTGTATACCATTGAATATGACATTACAGTGTTTGTGTCTAGGAACATTCCCTAGGCATGCATAGTAATTCACGAGACTGTTAATAGACAGCAATAATAGCACATCAAGGGTCACACCATAAGCAATGTACCCAAATTTACAACATTGAAAGTTGCTGTGTTTCCATTTTTTGGTAAGGGTTGGGGGCTATATTATACGGATATCAATTGTCTAAAGAAAGTTGACCAATTTGGAAAATGAGGATCAACAACTACTTCAGCTGTACAAAGGCTTAACCTTTCCCTATGTAGTAGTCATTCTTGTTTGCTATCCTTTTCAAGCCATTTCTGAAGCTTTGATATGTATGAGATTTTCATATCAAGGATAGAAAATGTTTCAATCATAATTAGATATTAAAAGTCAGTCAAACTGAGGCAAACTTTTTGTGAACAAAGTAATTTTACTCAATTATCTTGCCTCAAAAGCCTTCCCCATACGAATAAGTAGTTCTATAAATATTATATCAGCATGGAGAGATGCCAGTATGCCACGCTCTAAGGGGGGTGGCATGCCACACTTCTCCTTGGCTGTCCCATCTGAAAATTGGATCGCCGAGGTTCATCCCACCTTTTGGGAGGCCTTGCCATCCGATCTGAAGATCAGACGGCAACCAGGGAGTGTGGGATGCCACAACCCTTTGCACATGGCATGCTAGCATTTCTCTATGAGCATGTGGTCTGCATATAAACATCATTCATGTGGAAATACAGAACATGGCTATAACATCTGACAACATGGCTATTGATGCCAAGTCAAATAATCTATATAATAAGCACCAGTTTGATAGAGGGTTATCCCAGAGTTAACTCTCAATCCAGAATAAACTCAATTTGTGCTTTGATAGCCAGAACAAAAAAATATGGATTAAAAGAGAGTTAACTCTGGGTCCCCTGTTCCACCTAACGAGCTTCGTCAGAGTTAACCCTCCTGTGAACTCGCCTCTCTCTCTCTCTCTCTCTCTCGCTGGCTGTTGCTTCTCCCTCTATCAAGAATTCTGCAGGTAGTCGATCCAGCCACCACCAGCGAAGCCCCTGGCCCCAAGGGCCTCCTCCTTCTGGAAGACCGTCCCGATCAACCACGCCACCGCCGGTGTGCCCAGGGGCGACATGAAAGTCGCCCACCACGACAAGCCCAGCAAGTGTTCGCTCCTCTCAATCTGCATGCTCTCTCTCTCAATCTGTGCACTCTCTCTCTCTCTCACAATCGAAAGAGTTGCAAAGCCGCCGGCGAAGACGCGCCGTCGCCTCCGAATCCCCCCACCAGAGTTGCAGAGCCAGACCCCCCCCACCGGCAAAGATGCCGCCACTACCTCCGAATCACCTCGCCGCCAACGACGCCCCCTACCCTGCCCCCCTCTCTCTCTCCTCTAATTTCTTCTTTTGTGTGAATACATGCCACCCCACCACCGACAACGACACCGCCGCTGCTGATGACGCCGCCGACAATGACGCTCGCCCCCACTGGCGCCGATGCCGACAGACGTAGCCCTCCCCTGCATCTCTCTCTCTCTCTCTCTCTCGGGAGACAATGATACTGTAGCATGAACAGTATAAAACAATGTTCAAATGAACAGTGACGGCTGGTAGTTTATGTAATTTTTTGTAAAAAAAGTACAGAGTTAACCCAACCGAGTTAACCCCCCTCTATCAAAGTAAAAGTGGGATAACCCTGTGACAACTTAATCGGGTTGAGTTAACCTACCTTTATCCTAACCCTCTAGCAATGTGGGGCTAAATGATGTATATTACCTTGGATTTGCCATCACCTAGTTCTGTATTATTTACAGCTTCAACACAAGCAACAGCAGCTTCATGAGTTGTGTAGTTGACAAAACCAAAATCCCTCCTCTTTGCAGTTGGCATGTTCCGAGCTAGCACAATACCCTCGATCTCCCCATACTCTTTAAACTGCTCCTTCACACGATCCTCATCCCAGTATGGTGGCATCCCATCAACAAACACAGATTTAACCTGCATGAAGTGCAAACATCCTGGTATCAGGTTAACAAAATATGCTACACTAGAAGGAAATAAAACAGCAAAAATTACTACTTGGACCTGGGCCATAACTTCTGGGTCTGGCTCACGCAATGGTTCAGCAAAAGCCACCTTTGCAGACCACTGAGTGTGACCAAAAACAACATCTGGCTTTTGGAGACGTTTGTAAGCATTCATAGCATATTCATGGCATGAAAATTCTAGAAAAGCAAAACCCCGACTCAGACCCTCATTTTGGGTATCCCCAACAAGAGTAATGTTCTCCACTCCTTCGACTCCATAATCCTTCAGCCGCTGCTTGATCTGAAATTCAAATCATCAATCAGCTATCTTACATTAATGAGAGGAAAATGAACATGTGAAGCAGAATCATACAGCCTCCTTTGTCCATGTGTTGCAGATATTGCCTAAGAACAGTGTGTCATTATCCTCACTAGGTGCAATGCCACATCTTTTTCCATGTATCTACCAGAAAAATAATACATTAAGACTGTCAAAAAATATATCTAGAAAAATGGACAAGAAAGATGTTTTTTTCCATTTAACTTAAGGGCAACAAATGTAAGCAACCAATTAATGTTGCGTGAGAATCACCAATTTATAAGGAAGGAGTAGATTATAACTAATGCATTAAACAGCATGTCTTTTAGCAGACAAAAGTTCCATTGCCTCAAAAACCACATTGGGGCATTAAAAAGGAATGCAGTTAAAAGGAAAAACAGCTTTTGTACCATTCCAGATTTTCCTCATGCAAATGGGGTGGGGCACACTTCACCGTGGAAAAATTATGACCAACTTACAATAGGGTTTTTTAATTCTGACAGAGCCCTGCTGGCCTGCTCCTTGGTGGCAAACTTTACAAAGGCAAAGCCCTTGTTCTTATTAGTGGTGAAGTCCTTCTGAAGCCGAACATCCACTACATCTCCAATCTTCTCAAATACCTTCCTTACATCTTCTTCCGTAGCATCACGGTCCAAACCACCAACAAAAATCTCATGCTCCTTTTTCTTCTTCCTCTCCTTGATCATATCCAGCATCTCAACTTGTTCCTCCTCTTTCAGTCCAGTTGCTTCTTCTTCATCTTTCACACATTCCTCATCCTCCCTCTCCTCTAGCATTTCCTCATCCCCATGTCCATCGGCACCCTCTAGATCCACATAATCTTCATGCTCTTCAGCTTCCACGGAAACAACCTTCCCAACAGATTCCTCTTCCTTCTCAATAAGAGATTCCTCAATCCCACTCTTTGCCTCAGGATCTGCTGATCTTTCACCTTCTTTCTTTGTGTCATCCACAGTTTCTTCTACTTTCCCTGAAGTCTCTGCCTCTTTTTGTTCATTGGAAACAGCAGCAGGTCTCACCCGTTTGTCTACTTCCACTGGAGGAGGAAGTGTACCTGGCGTCTCGCTCTTCAGGGCAGATTCATTCTCGGCATCCTTCAGTTCCCCCACTGGTACTTCTGCAGCCGAAGCCTCCACATGAGAAGGCAAAGCCGAACTGGCCTTCGCATCAGTGGGCGCCGTATCTTCCACTAAATCAACAATGGAAGCAACGAAACAGACTATGGTGTTAAAACATACGATGGTGACACACCGAGCTTTAAAGGGTGCTGGAACATACCTTCCCCGTCGGGTTTCAGATACGGGATGGCCTCTGCAGCAGAAGCGGTAGCAGGGACAACAGGATTAGATGCAGCAGCAGAAGAGGCGCCGGCAGTGGCAGCAGCACTTCTCGGAGCCGCCCGCTTCCCCGCGCCCTTTGACGCTTTAGTTCCTGAGCCAGACTTGGGCGTGGATTTAGCTGCCGCTGTCGCCGCCACTTTCTCTGGAGTGGTTTCTGAGGATGGTGCGGCGGTGGCGGCGGCGTCCTTCTTGGCTGGAGGAGCCTTCTTGGTGCCTCCAGATTTGGGGGTTCTCATCTTTGTTACTTCCCTGTAAATCTTCCAAACCCAAACAACAACGAGATTCTTCACCAGAGCCGCAGAAGAACAGGAGCAGAGAATCTAGAGTTGCTCTGGTCGCAGCTCCGCCCAGAAATGGCACTTCCAAGCACGCTATAAACAGGTAGAAGCCTTTGGAAGAAGAAGGAAGTGCGGAGAAGATGGCGGAGCGAGGAAGAGTAGAGGAGGAAAGAACGGAGGACGCATGAGAAGTACCTGAGACGGATCAGAAAAACCTTCGATCGAAGCAGAGTTCCAACAGATGGACCGTAAAAACCCTAGATACGGAGGAAGACGAAACGCAAAAGGGCAACGCGGGCTTGGGAGATTTGCATTCTATAATTTTTACATGGAGTAGCTTGCTTTGAGATAAATATTATAAAACAGATTTATTATATGTATATATATATTTTAAAAATAAATAGAAAGTAAAATATTCCTCACACGTGGAGCAAGGATAGCGTAGAAAGTGGGCAGAGACGAACAGTAGGAGAGGTGGATGCGGGTGAAAAATATTATATTCACGACGAATGCGGTAAAATAAAATTAGAATAAGATAAAGGATATATTCTAAATATCTAGAAAATATATTAACTATTATTTAACATATTCACAGATATGTAAATATTAATTGTAAAATTAAAATATTAAGTTTAAATATGTAGGGTGCAAGGGAGAATCGTAGGCTCGCGTAAATTTATTGTCGCTAAATATCTCGCATCTAATATTTGTGTAAGTAAGTTAACCCGTGCATGACATGATTAACTCCTCATTTAATCATAGCGCTGTCATGTATATTCTAAACTCTAAGCATTCGTATTCTTTTTTATACCCTCAAAAATCTTATATTTTACATCTCTATTATATTTTTAATATATTTATACTTTTAAAAATCCAATGATATTAAAATTAGAAGATATAAGCATCGCACACTATAAAAGGATATGTGCTGGGATAAATATTATATTGTCACTCTGATCTGCTCATTCTTTTGCAGTTGTTTGATTTAAAGAATATATAACTGGAAAAAATAAATTTGATATTTCCAAGCTCAAGAGTACCGAACCTATATTTCTTTTTTTTGGTCAAGACCAAACTTATATTTCAAGTTGATTTCACCTCAAATGGTTTGATCATAAAAACAGATGGTCAAGATGAAATGACAAATCATATGACAAAAAATGTGACATCATAGTGTCAATTCATATAACAATGTATGTAGTAAAGATACAAAATATAGGGTTGATTTCATCTATAGCATCCTTGCAACAAAATATCAATTTTAACATCTTTAGATGTCAAATGTTATATATATTATAATTTTTAAAACATCATTAAACGATGTAATCGTAGAGTTTGTGGGGGGAGATTTGAAGATGATATAAATGTGGGGGCTTTTTTCATGATTTAGTGATATTTTTGAATTTTAATAATTACAAAATAATAAGTTGAATATTTTATAGGTAAGTGAAGTTAACTCTGAAATGAAGTATAAAAGATTATAGAAGAAAATATACATAGTTCGTATTTAACTGATGCACCATAGGGTGATAGGATTGTGTGGCCTTCCTCCTTGCCCCCATCAATCACGATCAGACTCCACACCTAGTGCACCGATTCATCTTAAGGACCTCTTCGGACCGCCGGATCAATCTCCCAAATGAAATACTGTCTTATGTAGGCGCGGTGTGTAAATTGCACCATGGTGGTCTTATCAAACTCTTGGAGTGTTTCGTTTGAGAGGTCCCTTGTCTCGAGCTGTCTCAACTCTTTTTTTTAGATATTTTTTAGATTTTTTATAAATATCCTTATAAACATAGGTTTTGTCAAGTATATCTCTCATTTGAACATATTATCAAAAATATCCTTTATTTATCTTTGACGGTTGCAGTATACCCTTATCGTAACTCCAGTTAGTGAGTTAAACGCGGGTTAAAGGGCGAAATTATTAACCTTCTCTCTCTCTCTCTCTCTCTCTCTCTCTCTCTCTCTCTCTCTCTCTCTCTCTCCATGAAAACCCTAGGGTTGAGAAGGGGGTGGCCAAGACAGAGGGTTGTAGGGTGGCGATGAGGTGGGGAGATGGGAGGCATGACGGCCGTCGATGCGAGGGCCGGCAGGGCATCGGCGGTGTAGGGCCCCTCCTCCAAGCCGAAGGAGAGAGCAGTGCCACGAGTGGGAACATCTGAGCGGTGAGCTTGGCTTCAAGGTTGCATACCAACACATGGTTCGTGCTACAAGTGTGGAGGTGTGAGGGTTCCACACTGATAATCGGGAGATGGGGACATCGGCCGGGTGGGGTTTCCAGTGGAAAAGGGGACAGTTCCCCTGTTCCACGGTGGAGGGGGGTCTGTTAGTAGTCGGGCACACCCTAAAGAGGAGTGAATAAGTGTGCCAAATAAAAATGAGTACGTATTAAAATTTAAATGTTGAAAATAAAAACTTAGAATTGCAAGCAAACCACATGGACACAGAAATTTTATGATGATTCGGTTTGTCCTCCTTAATAGATCTACGTCCAATGCCTTTGCAACCTGCAAAGGCTTTCACTAACCTTATCAAACAAGGTTCCACTTGCTAGTTTTCCCAAGCCTAACTCCTCAACTAATCTTACTAGGTCTCAATGAATCTTATAGTTAGTTTCCAAGACTAGCAACCCTGGTTATTCTTACGGTCACAACGAACCAACAGTCACCTTGGTGACTTAGTTTTTCTGGTGATTTTACATTTGATAGCTTTCCAAGAAATAGTTACCCAGCTAATTTCTACGGTATCAGTAGACCAACCTTACACATCCAGTGCTGGTTATACTAGAGCAACTAATACTCTATACACTATCAATTTAGATAGATTTAAGGATCCACGGTTGTGCTTCTTGATGAGCGGATGGCAAAAATTACAATGCACAAAGAAAAATGAATTAATTGACAAATATACAGAGGAGGAGGATAGTAGGAATGACGTGGAAGTGCATGCATATTCCTCATCTTCAATACTTCCTAGGACGAGAGACTTCTAGAATGATGCTTTCAATGTGGTGAAGTCTCCCCTTGACTTGAATACACAAAAAGTTTGTGCTCAGGGATCGCTTTGTTGGCAAGAAGACACAGGAAGATGATTGATCGTTCTGCTCAACGGAATTAGCTCATTCTTCCTGAACTCCAGGCTATTTACAGCTCCAAGCTTCATTATATCCATTAGATACATTCACCTTCAACTTTCAGATCCTAGTCACAACGTTCGACATACCTAATTAGCTACAAAGCTCCCATCTACTTTGTAAGTGAGCACACGTCATTCTCAAAGTAATAGATAAATCAAATCTTCTGATGTCGGAGATATGTCTATATGTCCTCTTTCTTCTTTTGTGTAACCTACCCCTTGGCTGCTATATATGTATAGCTAAGACAATGCTAAAAACATTTCCCCTATACAGGGATGCGAGGTAAAGTGAACATATATAAAATGCAAGCGCTAGTGTGAGTAAAAAATACAAAAGTAATGTGGACTTCACACATAAAAATATATTTCACGGTATCGAGTGGTGCACAATAATATTATGTAATGTATTTTATACATCTTGAAAATAAAAAAAAATCTCAATAGATACTGTACATATAATACAGACGTATTATTAAGTTGACTATTCAACGCCATATTTCATACGGTATCAACATATGTGATTTTACCAAAAAAGATGTTAGTAAGATTTTAAATATTATGTGTATAGTTTACGTGCATGGCGCTGTAGAGTTTAAGTATTGTGTAGACATTTTATTATATAGTTTGTCATTTAGCGCAGTCGACAAAAATATATACTTGATAAAATAAAAATAGTAATATATAAATATCACCTATTTGAATGGAAGATAAAATTAAGACGATGAGGTTTTGTCTTTTAATAAAAGTAGACAATATATCATCTACCTATTCATCTAAACATTCTATGTTTACTTTTATATTCGACGAATCTTCACATATCTTTGATTTGTGTCATTTTTCTCTTAGACAAAATATAGTGTAATGCTTCATCTATTTGTAGTTCTATTAGACAAGGTATCATCTAATGCTTCAACTTGATAGATAAGATGAATTTGCATATATAGCTTCGTCTATCCGTGCATCAGATGCTTCATTTTGATAGAGTAGACGAAAATCTATCTATCACAAATTATGTCGTTTTTCACTTAGACGAAATATCATGTAGCTTATCATCTATCATGAGTTAGATGAAGTTTCATCTAACACTTATTTTTAGTTAAATGATGTATCATCTATTATAAACTTTTGTCATTTTCCTCTTAAACGGAGATTTGTCTATTAACTCTTGCATCGTTTATCTTTTTTTATCTTAGATGATGTATCATCGCATGTTCCATCTAATTAGAGACTTTAAACGAAGTATCGTCTAATGCTACTTTATCCACGTAGACAGAGTATCGTCTATCTATTTTCACTTAAACAATGTATCGTCTAACCTTTCATCTATCACGAAGATTAAAGCCGGAATATCGTTTAACCTAACTTTTGGACGTTTTGCCAATTAGACGGAATATCGTCTATATTGAGTTTGATTAGATGGTGTATTGTCTATCACTCAACCTTTTATTTACTTAGACGATATTCAAAATTATTTCATTATTTTTATCCCATATATTTAATTGTTTCTAATTATGGAGAACTGAATTTATGTTAAGTCTGTAAATTGACTTAGCCAAACTGAGATTGATAATTATTTATTTTGTCAAACTCTAAAATATTAAATTTATGGGAAAAGATATTTTTCTAACAATCTCCCAATTTTTGGTTGCGATAAAATAAATTTGAATTTATGATAGATTCACATTTTATATTTTTTGTAATTATAAACTCTTCTTGAAATCATGAACTCCCATTGAGTTGACAAATTTGTAGGGGTTTTAATCTTTTCTCCCTTTTTTTTGTCAAAGCCAGAAAGGGATGAGAAGTGTGTAAGCTCTCCTTAAGATAGTGATTTTCCATTAAAGTACATAATTATGAGCCCTCTGTATTGGCCATTTAACTTTCCCTAAAGGATATACCATACATCACAAATAAGACACAAGAAAAGAACACATAATAAGGTTTGTGCTACGAAAGTAATTTGTATTGATAAAGGATTTACATAAATTACATCTAGAGAAATAAGAGATAGGAGGATCTTTTATTTCCACCTACGGCCATTGTATATCGGTTTGATCCGGTAGGACTTAGGGACTATATGTGGGTTGTACTTGGCACATTGAGCACACCGCCAGCTATAGGGTTTGTGTCCACCATAGTGTAACAGTTGCTTGTATGTGTCTTCTGGTCATTCAAGTAGCTCCGCTTCTTGACTTCGATAAGAGTCTATAAATTTACTGAAGCATGCTTGTACTTTTTCAGACTTTTGAAATATAGAGTGCACTGCTCATTTTTTATCATGAAGTTGAAAGCCAGTGTTGATGCGTGTGTATAGGACTTTCCTTGATGATATAACAACGGTGACTTTTAGAGGTATGGCAGTGAGGATAGTGTCCGAAGCATGGACTTGTGGTCTTGTTATGGAGCTATGGACTCTAGCAAATGAGGTTGGTTGTGCCATGGCTGGAGCAAATGGGTCTTGTCTAATCGCTTCTTTTATTTCCTCCTCTTATTCTTTAATTAAAGCTCTTTGTGTTGCCTCCATATCAACAGATATCCCATAAGTAATTGAGGGAAAATTTTCTTGAAGGAGTTTATGATTGTACTCTAAAAATCTCATGTATTCCTTCTCTATTTCTTCCATGATTTCCCTATCAACTCGGTGGATGTGCAAGTCTCAGTACTGCACTATAGTGATCTGCTCTTTCCCTGATTTCTCTTGCCTAGCCATAAGACTACAATATTCACTGAAGAGCTTGTATTCAGGTATGAATTCTAAAATATATTGCTCTTCTATGAGGTATGAACTTGTTCCCAGTACTTCATGATTATATGCTCAATGACATGACTATGTCTAGTTAGTTCTACCGTAAAATTCGCTAATGTAAGACTAGATTTCTTCAGTTGAAGTTGTCTATGGCAATATTTTGCCCAATTGTAGTAGAGCTTATTCTCTTGATCATCTCTCATAAATATTTTAAAATTTTTTGGGAAGGGGGTTTGAGCATGCCTACCTATAATTGTATTAATCCTCTTGAGACAGACTTGATGTGGTGCAATAGGTGTGCACCCTAAAATAGAGGGAAAGTTTTGTATAAAGATCTAAATTTTATTGATGACAGAATGGAGAATTACAATTTAGTTTAAATCCATATTAGATGGTTGGGTTGGAGTTAAGAAACTTCCCTCTCCCTGAGTGTATATCCTAGCTATAGGAGAAGCAGGAGGTGGAGCTTCCTCTGATGAAGAGGTTTCTTCCAAAGCAGACCGCGCAGCTACCAAAAAATCCTCATTTAGGAGTTCATCCATTAACTCTTGTAATCCCATGCCATATTAGTCTTGTTCCTTCAAAACATCATTATATCTGGTTCACATGTCATAGATCTTCCTGCCATGTCAATGACCCATATATTTGCAACACCAGTAGGAACTTTCTTCGCTCTTGTAGACCTTTCAGTGGTCTTTGTGACCATTTTCCTTTTTATGGTGTAGGAAATGGGTCTTTTTTTTTAGAATCCTCTCCGTCTCTAATCTTCCGGCAACTGCCTTGGCTCTGGCTTATGCCCTTGCTGCTCTCTCAACATTATGCTACTCAGTAGGAGAAATAGGTGCTTTAGGAGCTTATTCTCTCCCAGGTTGCTCCTGTGCTGGGCTAGTTACTGGAGGTCACTCGTTTACCGTTGATGATGATTCTACCACAAGTGATGTGCTTGAATCTCTTCCTCTTAGAGCCTTGTAGCATATTTTCTTGATTCTTATTTCTTGCTGCTAGGTGTGGGGCAGGCTGAGACTGAGTGTTCTTGATGATTTTGACAGCTACCAGAGAGACAAGCCTCTCATAATTAAATCCAGGAAATTGTCTATGATGTAGCTTAATGCCTATGTCTTCCAAAATTCCCATCATGCGAAGCATGCTTTGCTATAACTCACAGATTCTCCCTTCTACTGACCTCATCATTTCTATCATGGCTTGTTTGAGCTTATTGACCATCTGTTCCATATGGCCCATTCGTCCCCTCATGGGAGTCAAATTTATAGATACACTACCCATTACTTCTAAGACATGAGACATTGTAATTGATAGCTAAGCAGATAAGATCTTAACGAGTAACCCCCTCTCATTATTTCACTAAACCTGTAATGCATTCGGTCGGCTTCATAAGTTATCTTTTCACTAAAGCTCTAAAATTCTTGTGATATCTATCCCAAGCAAGCAAAGAATCTCTCCAGATTAATATTATTGTCTTCCTGATCTGTTCTATGTGATGGAGCGGGACTCCTACCCACATGTGCATCATCCTGATGGGTAGGTGGTACAACCTCATGCAATGGTTCCTATTGTTCCTTATGCTTTAATCTCATCTTGAGCAGTTGGAGAGGGTTATGAGCATACTGGTTCAACAGTCTTACTATGTTCTTCTTCTTCTTATCTCTGAGTAGAAATCTCTTCTGATAGATGGGCCTCACCAATTGTAATGCCCCGGATTTTTCGGATCCTTGTTCATGGATCCCGGATCTGATTTCTCGGAGTGTCCAGCTCCGTTGTGTCCGAAATTTCGTTTCGGACATCTTTCGTGTTCGGATCGGCGCGATCCGGAGTTGTTTCGGAGGCCCGGAAGCGTTCCGCGGCTTTTTCGCGTGTGTTTTCCGATTCCCGGTGTGTGTTTCGGTAATTCCTTCGGAACCTCATTACGGGTGAACCGGGCTGTTCACCAGGACGCGAGTGGTACCGTTGCGATCAGTGTGTTCCGAGGATCGCGGAAACGTGATTTTCTATTTTTCGATATTTTTGAGAATTTCCGGATTTTCTATATATAACCTTTTCTCTCTCTCCCCATCTCATTTCTCTCTTCTCTCCCTCTCTCTTCTCACGCTCTCTCCTCTCTCCCTCTCTCCCTCTCTCCCTCTCTCTCCGGCGACCGACGGGGTGGAGCGTGGGCGAGGCGGGGACGGCGCGGGCGAGGCACGGGCGAGGATGGATGAGGATTGAGGTGGTGGAGGCGCGGTGAAGCTCGGCCGTGGGTTCGTGGAATGGCGAGGCTTCAACGGCGTTTTCTTCGTGGATCGGCGTCCTCGGCGCGTCGAATCTTCGGTGGAGGTAGGGAGATGGACCCTCAACCCGCGTACCTCATTTTCCGCGAGTTTCGTAGGCCGTGGTGAGCCGAGCGGGCTAAACGAGGTGATTTGGGAAAAATGCATGTTTTTGGGGAGTGAGCCGAATCTTGTGTTTTGATCGTGTTTTGGGGGTTTAAATGGGTCCCCTCAGTGCTAGGGAGGTTGGGGAATGTTTCCCCCTTTGTTTCCCCATCACCCGGGGGTGATCGGGGCGTGGAATGATTTTCTTCGTGGTTCTCACCGTGTTTCGGGCGCGGACTGAGAACGCGCTACCCTCAGGTAGCGCGTTCTTGATGGTCGCGCTGCCCTGACGGGGCGCGTTCATTGGAGAAGATGAACAGTAAGGCGGTTCGGGTCGCGCCTTACACCCCCAACGCGTTCTTGTTGTCGCGCTATAGGATCATAGCGCGACCTGGTCTGGTCGCGCTATGGACCTGTAGCGCGTTCTTGTTGAACGCGCTAAGGGTGTATAGCGCGTTCTGCCTGAACGCGCTATGCACCTATAGCGCATTCTTGGAGGTGACCAGCCAGGCTGCCCGGGGCAGGCGGTTTGCGGCTGATCGTGCTCCCCTTGGGCCGTGTGTGTCCCGGGTACCTCGTGGAGTTCCGTGACCGTGTTTTTATGTGTTCGGAGGTTCTGTGTTACCTCGATTAACGTGCCCATCGGGTTATGGGTCTGAGTGACCTTCTAGCATTCCGACTGTGTTGTGTTGGTCTCCGGTCGACCCAGTTGTGACCCAGTGGCCGACCTTTGACCTCGTGAGTTATCGCATTGTGGTTTTGGACCTAGGGATTAGGCCAGATTGACGGCTCAGTGCTGTCATGTGCAACAGTCTTGACCTCGAGTCTTGTGACTCAAAGGCCGTTGGGTTTGTAGGTTTAGTGGGCTGTCCAGAGTCTGGTGGCGTCGTGCCACCTGTTACTCCGTGTTACTCATAATGAGTGCGTGCGTGGTTTCAGTGTCCATGTTCTGTGACCCTACCACTAGTCGTAGCTTTCCCACGGCACGCGTGTGCTGGCTCGCCTGGGAGTGGCTGAGCGGCGTACCCGAGAGAGGCGGTGAGTAGGCTGGTTACCGCAGGGCCCCCGCGTACTTCTGAGTCCGGGTTTAGGGGGAAATACCAGCTAGAGGACAGGCCTAGGGCGTATGGTCTGAGTGTGCACACGAGGTTGGGGGCGTCGGACAGCGCCGGCAGGCGCGACCCCAACTAGTCCTTGTTCTGTGGTACTGGTTACTGAGTGTGTCTGAGTCTCACGCCTGGGGCGTCGTAGCTAGACACTTGTGACGCGGTGTAAGACGTCAGGGGACGCAGCCGGTCGTTCTTCTAGTGGGTGGTGCTCCTGTCACGTGACGTGAGTTGTCGTGCACCGGGTTTTGTTTCTGTCCGCGGGACGGGACTTCGTGAGTGGTTTCGGGAGTGTTCCCGGAGTCGAGGTCTGGGGTTTCCGGTGAGCGTCACCGAGGGCCTTTCCCCAGACAGTGTTGTGTTCACGACGGTGAGGTCGTGACCGTGTGGTTTTGGCTCAGGCCCTTTTTCGGAAGGCAGGCCCACGCTACAGAGGTAGCGTGGCATTTTCCTAGTAGCATGGCTAGGGCGGTTCGTGTCTGGTGGTCCCCGATCGTGGGATCGGGTGGTCAGGCGCGTGGCTTGGTTGTCCCCCGACGGGAGACTAGGTGGTGTTTTCTGGTACAGTAGGAGTAGCTGTAGAGCTGAGGTTTTGTCGGCCACCGTAGTAACTTTCCTGCCTTCGTGATTACTTCTTTCCGTTGCCGTCTTGCTAGCGTAGCTTTCCTTCTGCCGTTGTTTCTCAGTTGGGGTTCCGCGGGATCCCTACTGGGCCAGTGACAGGAGGCTCACCCCTGCGTTTCAGGTGTGGCGGTTCTGCCTCGGGGTTCGGGGGTGCTGTGCGGAGGTTCTTAGTTGTCAGCTTGCCGGGCCGAGTGTTCACTTGGCATGTGGTACGTTTTACTGCTTTGGACTGTACTTTCTGTTGGACTGGACTCTGTTGTAGTTGTTTATTTATTTCTGTTAATTGTTGAATTGTCCTACTTTATTCCCTATTCCTTTGTGCCTCCACACTCCTTTTTAGCCCTTCCGAGCCCTCCCGGCTCGTGGGCGGCGGTGCGAGTCTCGGGTTATCGGGCCTTCCCGATAATCGGATTCTCGGGCCGTCACACCAATAGTATTATTAATCCTAGTGACTCACTCATCTAAGACTACTTCATTAACCACTGTATATCTTGTGTTGTTTTAGGTTGATGGATTGTAGGTTCCTCTTCTCTTTGCATTTCCATCTGAGTGGGCTCTACTTGCACTTCCTCGATGCTTACCATGAGTGTGTCAAATTCCCCTTGAATGGTATATGGTGCTTGAACAGCAAGTGCAGCTTCTTTGCCCCTTGCTTTCTTTCCTTGCCCATCCGCCATTTTGGAAAGCATAACCACCCTTGCACAGATTAGTTTCACTTATGGCATTGACAGCCACTGCTTCTTCTCCGACCAAATCAATCCCACAACGAGTGAAGATGAGGGTGAGAGATGCTCCGTATGGTTGGAGTGCACCTCTGTTACTTACACCATTCTCTTTGCCTATTCTCTCCAAAGTGATCTTAATCACTTCATGCATCAATCCCCGAATATTAATCCTCTCTCTTTTTTTTAGAGCCTACACAATCTGTAGATCTATATTGCTCATGTGGGTGTAACTTCCACCCCTGGGATAGATGCAGTAAGCGGATGTGAGATGGAGGATTCTCAGCTCTAGGTCCATTTTACTTGTTGAGATTTCCTTTGCCTCGGACCTTACAAGCTAATAGATGATTTGTCTTCTTTACTCCTTCTCTATATTCTTCTTGGGTCTGAGCCCTTCACCATCTCCTCTCAAAATTTCATTTAGAAGGGGCTCTATGATGACCACTTCTATCCCCTTTACTACTGTCTTCAAGCACTCCTTATCCACCTTCATGTTCCCAAAAAGGTTCGGACTAGCTTAGGGTACAAGATTTCAATAGAACATACCACTAAGCATCTGGCCGCAGCGAGCATCCCTTCCTGGTTGATACCCTTTGCTACAAGGCCATGAACATCAACTTTCTTCCTAGTCAGCACATCTATGTTCTCAAATCGAGCCCTAGCCTACTCGGTGATGAACTCCGGAGTCACATGTCCTACCACTATTGCCATATCTCTCAATCGATTTTCTAGTGGTCTTGAAGAGGTTGTGTGGGAGAGAGGAACACTTCTAGGATGAGAAAGTTTTGAGCTTCCTGGAGATGGAGACTTGGATGGAGGAGATGAGGGAAGGAATCACCAAAGATGCTTAGGCAGGAGGTGGAGAAGAAGACGATAAGTTTTTACAAAATGAGTGTAGTTACCCTTTTGATGTAACTGACGATTTTTAAAAGTATTTTTAATTTCCTCCACCATTTCACTTTAATTTGAGTTTATTTGAATTTCGTCTAATTTCGATCCGTCTGTGCATTAGATTAAAGTGATTTTTGTCTTGTAGCAGCTGTTAGACGATATTTCGTCTAACTTGAGTTTGACTCTAGATAATAGCAGATATTCATAAATAAATAAAAGTTTGACGTCATTTTGGATGCAGTAATGCATCCGATTTTCATTTTTATCAATTTTTTTGTCTGTTAGATGAATCCATTTCGTCTACTTTAAGTGCAAGACGTTGTAGAACGTCCGGGTCAACTTTTTTATTAAATTAAAATTTTAATCACAACATAACTAGGGGGTGGGGGGCAGAGCAGTAAGGAGATGGGGGGTGGGGGGCAGAGCAAATGGGAGATGGGGGGAGCTTCGTCGGAGGTGGGAGCTAAGGGGGGCAGAGTAGTAGGGAGATGGGGTGCTTTGCCATAGTAGCAAGGAGGGGGGTTTCACCGGATTTGGGAGGGGGTGGGGGAGCAGAGTAATAGGGATGGAGGGGTTCGTCGGAGGTGGGAGGGGAGTGGTGGGCAGAGTAGTAGGAAGATGGGGGGCACTTTGTTAGAGCAACATGGAGGCAAGGGGGCTTTGCTAGAGGTAGGAGGGGTGGTGGTGGGGGGCAAGGGGTGGGGGGTGGCACAGAGTAGCAGGGAGAGGGGTGTGGGGCATAGCAGTAGGGAGAATTGGAGGGGGGAGCAGTACGGGGGTGGGGGGTGGTGCACATCCAATAACAGGGAGAGAGGTGGGGGGCAGAGCAATAGAGAGAATTGGGGGGGTTCCGGCAGGGGGAGGAAGAGGGGCCAACGTGAGGGATGGACATTATATTTTTATTTTTTATTTTTTTAACTGAGGATAATTTGATCTTTTCATATGTCCGGTTAACATTAACTATAGTTAATCTCACGAGTGATAACGGGCGGTTATGGCGATGGCATTTATACATTATTTGATTTTACGTATGGGTATGTTTGTTAATACATTCTTAGGAATAAGTTTTTTACAAACTCACTTCTAACAATAATTTATTTATAAAAATTCTTTTAAATAATATGTGTATAGTTTGCTTGCATGGCATTGTAGACTTCAAGCGTTGTATAGGTATTTTACTGTATAGTTTGTCGTTTAGCATAGTTAATAGGAATATATATTCGACTAAGTCAAAAATGTAATATATATATTGCCTATTTGAATGGAAGATAAAATTAAGGTGAAGATGTTTTATCTTTTAATAAAAATAGATGAAGTATCGTCTACCCATTCGTCTAAACATTCTCTTTTTGTTTATATATTAAACGAATCATCATCTGTTCTTGGTTTTTATCATTTTTTACTTAAACGAAGTATTATCTAATGCTTCAATTATATGTAGTTATATTAGACGAGGTAACATCTAATGCTTCGAGTTGATAGATTAGATGGAGTTTTGTTTATCGCTTCGTCTATCTTTGCATCTAATGATTCATTTTGATAGAATAGATGAAAATTTGTCTATCATAACTTTTGTCATTTTCCACTTAGACAGAATATCGTCTAACTCATTTTCTATCGTGAGTTAGACGAAATTTTGTCTAACGCTTCTTTTCAGTTAGACGATATATCATCTATTGTGAGTTTTTGTCGTTGTCCTCTTAGATAGAGATTCGTCTATCATATCTCGCATCGTCTACTTTCTCTATTTTAGATGATGTATCATATAATGTTCTGTCTAACTAGAAACTTTAGATGAAGTATCATATAATACTCATTTGTCCACTTAGATGGAGTATCATCTATCCATTTTCACTTAGATGATGTATCGTCTAACCAGACTTAAATGGAAGATCGTCTAACTTAGTTTCTTATTGTTTGCTTATTAAACAGAATATTATCTATGTTAAATTTGATTAGACGATATGTCGTCTATCACTCAGCCTTTTATTTACTTAAATGATATTCGAATTTATTTAGTTAATTCTATCCCAGATGTTTAATTGTTCTTAATTTTGGAGACCTCATTTTTTGTTAAACGACTTAGCCAAATTGAGATGAATAATTATTTATCTTGTCAGAATCTAAAATAATAAATTTGTGAGAAAAAATATTTTCCCAACAGGTTCTGGTGGGAAGGGGGCGGGGAGGGGGTTCCAGGATGTGGGGGTGGGGGTTCCAATAGGGAGAGGGTGGGGTTTGTGACGAGGAGGGGCATAGGGAGGGGGGGCGGGAGGGGGTTCCAAGGTGTGGGGAGCTGGGATGGGGGTTCCAGGGTTAGGCAGTGGGGGTTCAGGTGGGGAGGGGGCCAACTGCCGAAGGGGGAGGCCCCCAACCTGACACCGCTTCCTTCTCCTTCTCCTTTTCTCTCTCTCTCTCTCTCACACACACACACACACTCACACGCACGCACACATAGAGTGATAGTCAAGGTATTTTGGGTATTTCATATACTCTAACGTTTTATGTTGAATATTATCCATAATATTTGACCAGGGTGGATGTCAATGAATTGTAGGGGCATAACTATAATCATTCGACATATTTGGATGATATTTTTTATAATATGTTGAAATGAGGGGTATATTTTGCATAACTAATATTTAGAGGAATATTTATGTTAAACACTTTTTTAATAGGGAGAAGATAATTAGGTTTGAACCCATAATTTCTCCCAAATGAGAGAGGGTGACAACTAACTGCATGAAGAGGGGGAAATCTGCGGCCCACTAAGCATACGGCCCGAATGGCCCATCATGCCCTGTTCGGCCCCCGAAGTGACAGCCCCCTCTGGGCTCGCTTATTTTTAGGCTTTTATCCGCCTATGACATGTTTCAGTCTCGCGGGCATCGGCTCGGTTCCTGGCCCAGTGGCCCCTTCCCTTGTGAGGAAAGCCGGTGGATCCGGCCGAGCGACCCCCCTAGGTCGGACGGGCGGCCCTAGCGATAGAAAGGTGTTCTACGGCTTATCTTTATGGGTTAGCTCAGGATCGGGACTCCTTAGCTGGCTGAGGCTAAGTCCTCGCCGTTTGCACTTATCAGAGCGAGGATTGCGCTGATGAAGACAAGGAGGAGGGGAGAGTCCTTGACAGGAAGAGTCCCTCATCATGACGCAGTCCCCTTCGAACCTTATCTTTCTCCGTCCTTGGTGGTGAATCCCATCCCTATATAAGCCCAGGGGATCCTTCCGGAAAGGTAAGTCCACTCTGAGCCACTTCAACGGGTGAAGAGAGATCTCGTGCCCCTCTTCTCTCCTGCCCCCTTCGCCCATTGCTTCTACCGCCTGCTGACTTAAGTAACGGAGGGTTTTCCCTGGGGTTTCAACTCTGGGCCCCCTGATCTTCTTCTTCCCTCTTTGCAGCAACCTTCGCTGGAGTGGCCGCAATGGGTGAACGCCCTAGATCGGACGGCTCAAGGCTATGCGCGATATCTAGCCTCTTCACTGCACTAGGTAACTGATTCAATTGTCTAAATTCTTGAGTAGTAGCCCACCTCAAGTCGCTATATTTATGTTATTACCCTTCTCCTACCTCACCATCCCACCGCCACCTCCACCGCCATCAATGATGAGCTGTTGCCCCCACTACTGCTCGACCACCGTGTTTTGCTTCTGTAGTCTATTGCCACCGAGGAACATCACCTCCGGCGTGGATAAAGCTTGGGAGACCTCAACCAAGAAGGAGCACGTCGAGAAAGAGAGAGACCTCTCCCATGCGCATTGTGGTTGTGCCTTTACAGGGAAGTTTGCTCCTTGCTAGGAGAAGTTTTTTTTTTTTTTTTTTTACCGGGTCACTCATTGGGACCCAAAAAATCCAGGGCCTTGTACTCTCCAAAGTAACGAGAGAGCCAAAGTTTGAACTGGGGACCTCATGGTTCCCCATGAGGTGAAGAACTGTGACGACCCGGATCCCGGATACCAGATATACCTGATAGGACTACCAGATACATTTGATACCACTTGGAACCCGCGAGGCCTCCCAAGAGCGGTAAAGCTCCGAAGGGATAAAAGGATTATCGTGTAGTACATTGAAGCCACAGAGATATAACAGTAAGCAATTAAATTTCATTAGATCGGTTTGCTAAAGTAGCTGAAATAAAATTACTTTTTAATTACCAATTTCAATTTAACAATTATACCAGAGTCCAGTCCAAGAAATTAAAGACGAGTACAGGCCACAGGGAAAGAACGTACACTGAGGTCGGGGGATACCCGACGCAGGTACCGCTAGCAGCTACAGACGCGTCACACCAGGAAGCACGAACAGAGACGACGTCACCCACCTGAAAAGCAGGGGTGAGTCTCCAAACAGAGACTCAGTAGGGGTCACGCGGATCTCCACTGAAAAACACGCAGCACACGGAACAGAAAGCAACAGTAGTAGCAAAGCAGGAAAAGCTACACTACAAAGCTGTAAAAAGAACATGAACAACAGGAGTAGGGAACAAGCTAAGAGCAAGGGAAGCTAAAAGAAAAGGGAAAATCGAGGCCATAAAACTCGGAACACGACCACCGAGAGGAACTCGGCTCCCTAAGCTACTCCAAGCAGCGACAGAAGGGCGACTTTGATATGACAAAGTCAGGAGTTACCGATCTGCCGACACGACGCCAGGCCTAAGATGAAGACCAGCAAGGACAGACAAATGTCTAGAAAAGATTTAGACAGACGACAGACAGACTCGACGACACACACGACTAGAACATCGTGCACGCAACACAACACTGACCTCGAGTAGGGCCACGAGAGGGCTAACTCAGAAAGGTCACGACGCACAAGAAACGCGAAGAGTCACGTGTCACGTGACGGAAGCACCTCCTCATCAGAAGAACAGCCAGCTGCGTCCAATGACGTCTTACACTGCGCCACGAGTGTCTCGCCTACGGTACCGCCAAAGCCACGGCAGATTCGCAGACACGCACTAAACCAAACAGGAACTACAACAACGAGTAACTCGTCAGAGTTACGCCCGTCGACGTAAGTCCTCAGCCCCTGACCACGTGTGCACACACTGGCTCTTGCCTAAGCCAGGCCCTCTAGCTAGTTTTCTCCCTCGGTAGGATGCTACCGCTGGCCGGGAGCCCACAGAACTAGCTTACAAACCGTATTACGGGAACTGCCCTTTCCACCACTCCGAGGTGGGTCAACACACTGGATCGCGTGCGTCGACAGGCTACGACTAGTGGAGGCTCACAAGACACCACACTCAGAAACACTAGTGCTAGAGTACAGACAAGCTAGAACGCACTGTCGCACGTACTACTAGGCACCACTGGCAGTACGACTACTGCCAACAGACTCAGGACTAGGCAACTAGACCTACTACGTAACGATCCTTGAGTCGGATGACTCAAAGGCAAGATCGTCACAGACAGCGGAACAAGCCGCCAATCGGTCTAATCCTAAGCCACGGGAAACGACGCTCCGCAGAAAATGACTCATGGAGACCTGAGGGAACACCGAGAACCCTCAACACGCTTGGACACGTAAACCAAGGTAAGGCGATACCTCGAGGCGTCCAGAAATAAAGTCTCGGACTGGACAGAACTGCCGAGACACACACACAAGGTCACCTGTCAACCACTGGGTCACCCCGGGTTGACCGGAACCAGACAAAGACACACAAGCACAAACCCTCTTGGCCACCTCGGAACACGGTTACAGCCCTCATAGGACATGAGATGATGTCCGCATGACAATGGGCGAATCATAAGGTCGAGCCAAAATACCGGAAACCAAACCACCGGTAAACCACTCTCTGGGCATAGGCTATCCATCACTTGGCCGCTAGGTCAACCAAGCAGTCAAGGAGGACTCGCCACGCAACCAGAGGCAAAGACACTGGTGGTCCTAGATTAAGTCGCTCGGAGAAATTATAGTAGTCAAGGAATAGACCGCACACAATTCACCCGAACCGACCGATCCAGGGAACCACCGGACAGACAAACCAACGCTAGCACTCCAGGATAAGACCACTAGAAACACTGCCCTAACTCACGTAGACGACTGACACGAAACAGACAGGACGTACGGAGACTTGGAGGAACTCCGACACCCTCAAGGCACCTGGACATACAAATCGAGGCCAAATCATACCTCTAGGTGTCCAGAACCACGTCTCGAGCTGGACAAATCCATCGAGACACAGGCAAGGCCGCATGCCGACCATTGGATCACACCGGGTCGACCAGACCAGAGCAATGACTCTAACACGACACCGGGAGAAGCCATCACGGCCAACCGATAAAACATCGGGGATGAGCGGTTCAGAATGGACCACTCAACAGGATGGACGGTCCGAAACTGACCACACAAAGGGGTTGAACGGTCCGGAACTGACCGCACAACTCCAAGGGATGGACGGTCACAAAGGGACCACACAACTAGATAAACGGTCCGAACTGGACCGCACAACGGGATGGACGGTCCGAACCTGACCGCACAACTCCCAGGGGATATGTGGTCTAGCAGACGACCACACAAGGGGATATGTGGTCTAGCAGACGACCACACAACCCAAACCGACATAAGATGGACGGTCCAAGACCAATCGCCCAAGGGGGATGTGTGGTCTATCGTAAGACCACACAACCACAACCGACAAAGGATAAACGGTCCAAGGATGGCCGCCCTTATACATGAACGGTCCGGAATTGACCGTTCAAGCGTCACGGCGAGCAAACAGTGGGTTCGGCCCAACGGAGGCCTTTCCACGCCCCGTTCATCCCGAGACGAAGGGGATACAACCATGGACCTGCTGGCAATCACATAGACTCCGTCCGGAGTCAAAACGACGCACGGATCGCAAGAAACAGGCGATTCTAACGAAATCACCCCAAAAGGGTTTCCGGACTTCCCGGAGCCCTAGCGGTCAAACGGGACCACCAAACGAAACGAAATCAGTGACTCGCTGACGTCCCAGGGAGTCCATTGACAGTAACTGATCTAAAAATGGTTGCTATTTTCCGACGAACCCTACAAAACCCAAAAATCACGGTTTAGGCTAAACAAGCCCAAACTCGACCGTTTCTGCGCCGAACGACGTGCAATGGCAGGGAAAACGGGCATGGAATAGTGGTGATCCGTCACCCTACCTCCACCGAAGAAACCGTGCCCCGAAGGGACTAAACCGCGCCGCGAGCTCAAACGCCGGCTTTGAATCCACCGTTCGGGATCGCGCCAAAATCGCTCCATCCTCGCCCCGTCGCGCATCCAGCCAGCTCCACAGCGTCCCCAACACTCGCCCCTAGGTCCTCCGTCTGCAGCCAGAGCCGAGAAGGCGAAACGGGAGAGAAACGGTAGAGAGAGAGGGCGGCGGTGAAATGAGAAGGAGGAAAGAGGAAAGGAAAAGAAAAAGGAAAAGAAATTAGGAATTTTCCTAATTTCTGAAAATCTGATTTTTGGCCCTATCTCAGAAAAATACGCAAAAATAGTCAAAACGACCGGCTCGGAGAGTACATCGTCGTTGTAGCATCCTCGAGTCGATGAACTGACAACTAAAGTCACCGTAGGGTTCCGTAACTAGTACGAGAGAAAAATTCACACGGATCGTAAAACTCAACCCAGAAGCTACAAAAGCGAACCGAAACTCACCGAAATAGATCCGAAAGATCCAATAAAGATCCAATAAGACCTACTAAGGATCCAGAGCATTACATCCTCCCCTCCTTTAAGAAATTTCGCCCTCGAAATTTAAGGACTAACAATGGAGAAGCAAGGGAAGAACAACCCAACATGGCTATGCACACTACGCATCAGCCAACAACAATGCCGAGAACACGGCAGCACAAATCTCGAGAAGCACGGCTCAGAGGAACATTGTCAGACCATAATCACGAGCACACGCTCTGGATCGAGCACGACACAAGTGGACACAAGTCTGACACCTCCGAAACAAGGCAACGTCGCTTACGTCTCACCAGAAATGCAGACACGACTGCCACAACAACAGACAACCGATACCGAGGAACACAACGACGGCACGGCAAGCAGCAGCTTACACAAGGAGACACAGTCCTCTCAGCTGACAGCTCGACCACATCATCGGCTCCAGTGCCAAAGGTGGCAGAGAACACCTGGCACACAGGACGCCAACGACAACAGCACCGGACCACAAGCACGATCAAGTCAGTCCTCACTCAGATATTACCTTTGATCGAGTCGCATGCCAACTCTACGGGAGAAAGGGAGTATAGCAAGCTAACTGACAAGGTCACGGTCCACGGCAGAGACACAAAATCATAGAGAAACAGCGATAAAACGATAACAACAGCACTTGCAGGATTCCGGCTCCATATAGAACACAGAACCATGGAACACAACTGCAAGCAGGGTCACATCAAGCCACAAGAACAGCTGAACACATGACCCCAAGGGACAGGTCACGCATTAGATTGCTCACCAAGAAAGGACCCACGACAACGAGAAACGACAATCTCAGGGAACGCACCTCAAGGACCACGATTACGCCTCGAGAGCACAACACCCAAGAGAAGGAATGCAGAACAGAGGGTACTCAATCAGCAAGGAATGCCGATAGATTCCCCAACACTCGCAAATGCCAATGCCAACGCCAACACCAGCATAACTCCAGCAACAACACGGCAACAGGCAACATCAAGGCACAGGAAGCCAAGATGAAGTCACATCGAGAAAGAACAAACCTCTCGACCCGTGGGTAATCAGCCCACACGCTTCAGCTGCACACTCATAAAACGCACACAGGCATCAGAGAATATCTCGGTACCCGCATCTCAGCACACACTCGGCGCCATCACAACTTCTGAAAATTGCAACGTAACACGCCAAGAGTACCGATCTAGCGAACAACCGATCACAAGAAGCCTAAGTGCAAAGAAGAGGAGTACCAACTTCAGCACAAGGCCCAAGGAAAAGGCTAATCTCAGCTTACCTTCACGTCCTGAAAATGGTAAATGAGCCTTCACAATACATCGGCCGCTGGACACGGCACGACAAATACGGTACGCGACAGCTCTTAACACCATGATGGAGTCCAAAGCCAAGCAACCGTATAGCAAAGAGCAGATCAGGCTCAGAACAAAGCTGTCCACACTTAAGCAGACACAGGACAAAGGCATCACTAAGACAACAATTCCAAGGCAAATCTCGAAAAGATTCCACCAGAAGAAACGAGAAGCAATAAGCTCAACCACGAAAGCTCACTAGGAAGAGAAAATCCTAGCTTGCCTAAGCAACTTCTCAAACACGGAATCTAATCGAGCACTTCAACAGAAGCGAGACACATCAGGAGCTGAACAGACTCAAGCCGGGATGACCAAAACAACGTGAGAACGTGTACAGTCATCAGACCAAGGCCAAAGGTCAACAGTAACCTGAACAACACACACGGAGAAAACCTCGAACAACGTACTGTAGATTCAAGCCTTCTGGCGTACACTGCCACGTACGACAAGATCGAGACAAACACCACGATAGAAAGAAGCGTCTCGCCACTTCCTGATGATAACAAAAATCACCTTGCGCAGTGCCAGAACAGCACGCCCAAGACCACATACGAAGAAAACAACGCGACAAATCATCGCAACACCTAAGCCAGCAAATGCCTGTACTGGACTTTAAGGACTCTGGATACTACAATATCTCAGATTCCCATCTACTTCACACAACCTGGCTCTGATACCAACTGTGACGACCCGGATCCCGGATACCAGATATACCTGATAGGACTACCGGATACACCTGATACCACTTGGAACCCGCGAGGCCTCCCAAGAGCGGTAAAGCTCCGAAGGGATAAAAGGATTGTCGTGTAGTACATTGAAGCCACAGAGATATAACAGTAAGTAATTAAATTTCATTAGATCGGTTTGCTAAAGTAGCTGAAATAAAATTACTTTTTAATTAATAATTTTAATTTAACAATTATACCAGAGTCCAGTCCAAGAAATTAAAGACGAGTACAGGCCACAGGGAAAGAACGTACACTGAGGTCGGGGGATACCCGACGCAGGTACCGCTGGCAGCTACAGACGCGTCACACCAGGAACCACGAACAAAGATGACGCCACCCACCTGAAAAGCAGGGGTGAGTCTCCAAACAGAGACTCAGTAGGGGTCACGCGGATCCCCACTGAAAAACACGCAGCACACGGAACAGAAAGCAACAGTAGTAGCAAAGCAGGAAAAGCTACACTACAAAGCTGTAAAAAGAACAGGAACAACAGGAGTAGGGAACAGGCTAAGAGCAAGGGAAGCTAAAAGAAAAGGGAAAAGCGAGGCCGTAAAACTCGGAACACGGCCACCGAGAGGAACTCGGCTCCCTAAGCTACTCCAAGCAGCGACAGAAGGGCGACTCTGATCTGACAAAGTCAGGAGTTACCGATCTGCCGACACGACGCCAGGCCTAAGATGAAGACCAGCAAGGACAGACAAATGTCTAGAAAAGATCTAGACATACGACAGACAGACTCGATGACACACACGACTAGAACGTCGTGCACGCAACACAACACTGACCTCGAGTAGGGCCACGAGAGGGCTAACTCAGAAAGGTCACGACGCACAAGAAACGCGAAGAGTCACGTGTCACGTGACAGAAGCACCTCCTCATCAGAAGAACAGCCAGCTGCGTCCACTGACGTCTTACACTGCGCCACGAGTGTCTTGCCTACGGTACCGCCAAAGCCACGGCAGAGTCGTAGACACGCACTGAACCAAACAGGAACTACAACAACGAGTAACTCATCAGGGTTACGCCCGTCGACGTAAGTCCTCAGCCCCTGACCACGTGTGGACACACTGGCTCTTGCCTAAGCCAGGCCCTCTAGCTAGTTTTCTCCCTCGGTAGGACGCTACCGCTGGCCGAGAGCCCATGGAACTAGCTTACAAACCGTATTACGTGAACTGCCCTTTCCACCACTCTGAGGTGGGTCAACACACTGGATTGCGTGCGTCGACAGGCTACGACCAGTGGAGGCTCACAAGACACCAGACTCAGAAACACTAGTGCTAGAGTACAGACAAGCTAGAACGCACTGTCGCACGTACTACTAGGCACCACTGGCAGTACGACTACTGTCAACAGATTCAGGACTAGGCAACTAGACCTACTACGTAATGATCATTGAGTCGGACGACTCAAAGGCAAGATCGTCACAGACAGCGGAACAAGCCGCCAATCGGTCTAATCCTAAGCCACGGGAAACGACGCTCCGCAGAAAATGACTCACGGAGACCTGAGGGAACACCGAGAACCCTCAACATGCCTGGACACGCAAATCAAGGTAAGGCGATACCTCGAGGCGTCCAGAACCAAAGTCTCGGACTGGACAGAACTGCCGAGACACATACACAAGGTCACCCGTCAACCACTGGGTCACCCCGGGTTGACCGGAACCAGACAAAGACACACAAGCACAAACCCTCTTGGCCACCTCGGAACACGGTTACAGCCCTCATAGGACATGAGATGATGTCCGCATGACAATGGGCGAACCATAAGGTCGAGCCAAAATACCGAAAGCCAAACCACCGGTAAACCACTCTCTGGGCATAGGCTATCCATCAATCGGCCCCTAGGTCAACCAAGCAGTCAAGGAGGCCTTGCCACGCAACCAGAGGCAAAGACACTGGTGGTCCTATATTAAGTCGCTCGGAGAAACTATAGCAGTCAAGGAATAGACCGCACACAATTCACCCGAACCGACCGATCCAGGGAACCACCGGACAGACAAACCAACGCTAGCAGTCCAGGATAGGACCACTAGAAACACCGCCCTAACTCACGTAGACGACCGACGCGAAACAGACAGAACGTACGGAGACTTGGGGGAACTCCGACACCCTCAAGGCACCTGGACACACAAACCGAGGCCAAATCGTACCTCTAGGTGTCCAGAACCACATCTCGAGCTGAACAAATCCATCGAGACACAGGCAAGGTCGCATGTCGACCATTGGATCACACCGGGTCGACCAGACCAGAGCAATGACTCTAACACGACACCGGGAGAAGCCATCACGGCCAACCGATAAAACATCGGGGATGAGCGGTTCAGAATGGACCACTCAACAGGATGAACGGTCCGAAACTGACCACACAAAGGGGTTGAACGGTCCAGAACTGACCGCACAACTCCAAGGGATGGACGGTCACAAAGGGACCACACAACTAGATAAACGGTCCGAACTGGACCGCACAACGGGATGGACGGTCCGAACATGACCGCACAACTCCCAAGGGATATGTGGTCTAGCAGACGACCACACAAGGGGATATGTGGTCTAGCAGACGACCACACAACCCAAATCGACATAAGATGGACGGTCCAAGACCAACCGCCCAAGGGGGATGTGTGGTCTATCGTAAGACCACACAACCACAACCGACAAAGGATAAACGGTCTAGGGATGGCCGCCCTTATACATGAACGGTTCGGAACTGACCGTTCAAGCGTCACGGCGAGCAAACCGTGGGTCCGGCCCAACGGAGGCCTTTCCACGCCCCGTTCGTCCAGAGAGGAATGGGATACAACCATGGACCTGCTGGCAATCACATAGACTCCGTCCGGAGTCAAAACGACGCACGGATCGCAAGAAACGGACGATTCTAACGAAATCACCCCAAAAGGGTTTCCGGACTTCCCGGAGCCCTAGCGGTCAAACGGGACCACCAAACGAAACGAAATCAGTGACTATGGAACGCTGACGTCCCAGGGAGTCCATTGACAGTAACTGATCTAAAAATGGTTGCCGTTTTCCGGCGAACCCTACAAAGCCCGAAAATCACGGTTTAGGCTAAACAAGCCTAAACTCGACTGTTTCTGCCCCCGAACGACGTGCAATGGCAGGGAAAACGGGTAGTGAGAAGTGGTGATCCGTCACCCTACCTCCACCGAAGAAACCGTGCCACGAAGGGACTAAACCGCGCCGAAAACTGCGCCGCGAGCTCAAACGCCGGCTTTGAATCCACCGTTTGGGATCGCGCCAAAATCGCTCCATTTCTCGCCCCGTCGCGCACCCAGCCAGCTCCACAGCGTCCCCAGCACTCGCCCCTAGGTCCTCCGTCTGTAGCCGGAGTCGAGAAGGCGAAACGGGAGAGAAACGGGAGAGAGAGAGGGCGGCGGTGAAATGAGAAGGAGGAGAGAGGAAAGGAAAAGAAAAAGGAAAAGAAATTGGGAATTTTCCTAATTTCCGAAAATCTGATTTTTGGCCCTATCTCAGAAAAATACACAAAAATAGTCAAAACGACTGGCTCGGAGAGTACATCATCGTTGTAGTATCCTCGAGTCGATGAACTGACAACTAAAGTCACCGTAAGGTTCCGTAACTAGTACGAGAGAAAAACTCACACGGATCGTAAAACTCAACTCGGAAGCCACAAAAGCGAACCGAAACTCACTGAAACAGATCCGAAAGATCCAATAAAGATCCAATAAGACCAACTAAGGATTCAGGGCATTACAAGAACCAACTGGGCTACCCAGCTAGTTCTCTTTACTAGGAGGAGGTGCTTTGGAGTTTGGACTAGGGTTTTATGATGTTCTATCGCTTCCATGGCACCGCGTCGAAGGAAGGGATGTACGTAGCCAAGGAAAGGGGAAGGACTAGTTCCACCTTGGGGAGTTGATGCTAAGGTCAGGGGTTACGCCGCCTATAGCTCGCCAAGGTACACCACTTCTTGGTGCTCCTCATGCGTGACAAGTTCTTGGGTTCAGTAGTAGGGCTTCTCCATCGTCGCCCCTCCCAGTAGCATCGTATGGCCTCTTTTCCTTCCTTTGTAAACAAACTTACATATCAGTCTAATTCGCCCACAATGGCTGGTTCGAACTTTATTGATCTTCCTAGAAAATGATAGTTCTTTCAACTCCAAAGTTAGTCATAATTGCGACATGTTGGGGGTACGCCAACGTCTCATGAATCACTTGCTCTAGCCTTTGTAGTAAAACCCCCTCCCCCTCTCAGCCAACACATATAAAAAAAAGAAATGAAAAAAAAGGAAAATGTAATCTACTCTCTGGTGGAGCTTTTGTCCATACAAAGCCTCCATATCCATTTTGCAGGTAATGCTTTCTTTCAATTTGCAATATAGACTAGACCGATGCATCCTTCATCTTTAAGATGTGTAAAACTCTAACTCAGCTGATTAAATGCAGTATGTAGAAGATGAACCCATGTATAACCCGATTTGGCCCTATTTGAGTCTGGGTCTAGAGGCTACATGGGTCACTGATTTATTATTGGATCTGTTTAACTTAAAACACTTACTACTCTTAATACCCTGATTAGAGCCATTGTAACGGGGGCATTCTTAGCTTGTACTGATTTTCACATTTAATAATACTCCTAGGGAGGTGTGCAACGAGATGTATTAGCTACCACATCTCCTATTCGCCCTCTCTCTCTCTCTCTTCCATCTTCTTCCTATGTTCTCTCACCATCTTCCAACACCATGTAATCAAAGATTACATCATGGTATTTGAGCAACAACGGTCTGCGACCTATCTAGGGCCCATCGATGCATCAAGTTGCTGATGTGCTGCAAGCCCTTGACCGCCCAGCTCTGGACGCGACGGCCACTCTTGTGGCCGTCTCCTACCGACTTTCGCAGAAAACCACCGAACTCCACGCGGAGTTCGATCGCAATCCCCATTCATCACGGGACGAAGGGGAAAACATGGGGAATCCATCCCCGAACATTCCTACATTCGAAAAACTGCATTCAAATCACAAATCGAGGCCTAGATCGGCCGGAAACCATCACTCATCCCCGAACATCCATATACCTCAAAACAAGAAATACTCCCGCTCTTAGCCTCACCGTGGCACGGAATCGCGGAAAAAACACGCGGGAAGAGCAATGATCCATCCCCCTACCTTTACTGAAGCCTGAAACTGCCGAAATCTCGAAGAAACGTCGATCCTCCCCACACAGTCGGCTCCCAAGACCGCAACACGGTTCCGCCTTGCCGTTCTACATGCTTCTCGCCTTTGTCCTCGCCGCACGCTGCCACCGTCACTCCGCCCCGGACCTCCCCACCGCAATCGGCCGCCGAAGGTGAGAATGTGAGAGGGGAAAGAGAGACTGGAGAGTGAGGGTGAGGGTGAGACGTGAGAGAGACGAGAGAACGGAGGGAGAGAGATGAGGGTTAAATAGTGTTTTTAATTTTTATTTTATTATATTTTTTCTATTCCACTTAGAAAATTCACACGAGCTCTAGAAAAATCCCCAAAAAATATATTTTGACCCAAAAAAATTCTAAGAAAAAGCGAAGCCACTCAACGCGCCGCCATGGACCCAAAATAATCCACATAAACACCATTTAAGGGTCCAAAAATCTAATATTAAAGTCTGAAACCCACATGGACACTATCCGCAACCCGCGGAAACACGATCCGAGACGCGAGGACGTTACAGCTGCCCCCACGCCGACTGTAGACCACCGGGCTCACACTATGTGAGGGAGGAGAAGGGGACAACGGCGGCAGCCCTAGAGTGACATGGATGCCGCCTTCTGTGAGCATCAACCGCCCCTGCTTGAGGAGTGCCATCTTCTTCTCCGTCCTTAGAATGGCGCTCCTCCAGTACTGCCCCAGGTCGTCGTCGCCAAACAAGTCCCTCTGTGCAACCACGAGGGCTGCAGAGGAGTCCCTCCCGCTATGGCGAATGTGCGAGCAAGACAAGAAGAGGGGAGTGGGAGGCTAGTAGAGTGTCGGGCGCTCAGGAACGAGGCGAATGAGGAGGGAACGCGACTTCACAGGGTTCGTCGACTTCACATGGGTCATGGGGCAAGGCAGCAAGGCCTTGGTCACGCAGGCTACACAGGGGGAGGGGCTGTAGGGCGACAGGGGATGGGGCAGGGGGTGGGGCCGGCCAACCAGCTGTGAAGGAAGCACATGGGGAGGGGTGGCAGGGTGGTGAGGGGGTGGGGCAACAAGGCAGACTTCACAGGTGCATGGCGGGAGGGCGATGGGGGAGGAGGGATAGGGGCGACCGTGTAGGGGGTGGGGCGAGGGTGATGGGGCATGGTGGGAGATGGAACATGGTTGTCGGCTTCACGAGAGTCATGGGGCAAGGTGGGATGGCCATGGTTGTCGCTGGTCGTGCATGCTGCACAGGGGGCGGCGCTGCACAAGGGGCGGTCCCATGTTCTGTGCCCGATTCCTTCGGGGGAGGGAGAGGGTGAGGAGGAAGGAGCAGCCCCACCGGACGCTGCCGTCATCGAGTTCCCATCGAACGTTGCCGCCGTGTGATCGAGTAATGGCGACGAGAGTAGAGGGGAGTGGCCGTGCACCTTGACCTGCCGTGCAATCATGCAACGGTGATGAGAGCAGAGGGACACACCAGAAAGCATGGGATTACTTCCCTCTGTCGCCCAAGCAATCACAACCATAGCTTCGACTTTCTCCATCCCACAAAAAGCCACCACCTTGACCCATTCTGGGGTGCCATCACCATTGTAGCAGTTGTAGCCACATCCTACGCTTCTTCGGCTTTCTGGGTTTCCAGAGGGAGACATAGGGAGTTGCAAGGTGTGCAGAACGCAAAGGAGGGGAAGGAGAAGCAAGAAGGGGTCATTAGAAAGGAGGAGTCTTTATGATGACTGGGTCTGCGGTGCTGCTCCGGTTTGCTTGCCCTGTTGAATCGAAGAAGCTGTTGGCCTCTGCTACTTCTTTTTCTTCTTCCTTCGATGTTTCATCCTCTGATCTGCTAGAACATATGTAGGAATGAGGCGAACGAGGAGGGAATGCGAAAGAAAGAAGAGGGAGCCCGAACGTGGGAGGAGAATGTCGTGTGCGTCTTTTAAAAAATATATTAGAGATGTGTTTTTATTTTGATAGAGTTTTAGACGGGATATGATTCTTCCTTTAAAAAATAAGCCTTACCAAATGTGTCTCCGCGAGTTTCTTTTCCCATTTTTTAATTTGATAAAAAAAATAATAAAAAATTACAACCAAACAACCTATACATTTGATATGATTTGTGAGAAGGGTGAATTATTAAAATGATGTCTTCTTGACAAAGTCCTAACATGTTTGAGCTTTTATCACAATAGTTTTTAAATCTAAAATCTTATTTGGGTTGTACAAGAGTATGCGAGTGAGTGAGATGAATGCAAAATGATAGATAAAACCCATAGGCCAAAGAGGTAAAATGGAAAAAAAGTCATTTGAGTTTTCTATAATTTATATGAAATTTAGGGTTGTAGTGAGTATTTGACTGTTGAGAATCCGTGGGACACCCTGAAAGTTGGATCTTTCCAGCTTTTCCAGATTTTGAGTCAGTTATGTGTCTATATCTCTCCTCTGGAAAAAAAAGTTGAACTCCACAAAAGTCAAGGTCTCTTTGGATCATTTGGAAATAGTTAACTTTTGTCAGGAAATTTTAATGATTAGAATCCCCTTCAATCTCTCGATACCAAATGCGCCCTAAAAGAAACTGAGATCAGATCGATTTGCTGGGCAGCAGGTTACAGAAAGTAACTTAGGATGAATAATGTAAGGATTTTTTTATATGAAAATCATTATTAGAGGTGAATTTGTAAAAAAATCACTCCTAAAAATGTATTAACAGATATATCACTGTGTAAATCTGAATTGTGCAAAAATACCATATTTATTTACATACATATCAATTCTTTTTACCAACAACTTGTAAAAAAATCACGCTTAAATACCATTTATGCACTATTTGAATTAACTCAGTGACATGTCTGTTAATACATTTCTAAGAATGATTTTTTTGTAAATTCACCTCTAACAATGATTTTCAATAAAAAATCCCATAATGTAATTGCCAGTACAACCCCATCACATGGACAAGTTCTCAGGAATAATTCAACTGTCTTATTTCTTGAAATGGTATATGATGTACAAATATCCCAAGGAAATGTTAACCAATAGCTCGGATCCACCTTGTGACCCCACCCTTGCACCTACGTTCACCCCAAATATATGCAACACTTCAAAAAATTTTCTTAAATTCGAGCTACGTAAACCTGAAAAATCAAAAAAATTTATTCGGCTGTCCCGTCCATTTCTTTCCTTCTACGGAGGTATATATCGTATGTATGATGTCTAACTGTTGGCTCGACTGAAAGAGTTTCTCACCTGAATAGGCTGCAGCAATCTGCGATTCTTTTTGAAAGCAAAGAAAGTCCACGGATAGAGCTAGTCCAAAGCCGCTTTATTCCTCCTGGCTGCCATTGGTTTTGGGCCTTTTGGCAAGCCATCAAAGAACGGCCTGGTTATGGCATCAGGCTTCAAGGACCACTTGGACGTTGGCCATATCGAGGAACTACCGTCCGACTCTTGCAAATTTGAAGTGCTTGACGATTTCCTCACAGCTAAAGACCCATCTGCCACAGATGAAGAATCCCCAACTGCATTGAGACTCGCACGGCTGGAGTCCAAATCTGCCCGGCTCCCAGCCGTTGGCCTCAGTGCTAGGCCGTTCCCTGTTCTGTTAGGGAAAGCTCCACCAACATCATCCTTCAATAACAACTCGGGCGCCTGCGATGGGGGACCAAAATCAATCCTTTGTCGCCTTCGGACAGACTTCTCACTAGCCCTATCGCTTTCACCATTTTCTGTGGCTTCAATAATGGCAGCATCACCAACTGAATCTCCATTTTCCAGAGCAACCACATTAACTAAACTTCTTGTCTTACGATGGCAATAAGGACGTTGATCAGAAATTGGTGAAACTCTTGGAAGTGACGCATCTTCCAAATAGAGTACCCTGCCAGTTCTGTAGACAGCCATCTCTGTTTCTTGGCCCCTTCTAGGGGGTGTGAGACCATAATAGCCCTGCAAACTTTTCATAGCAGGGCTAGCACTTTGCAGTGGAGGTTTCAACTTGAGTGATTGGAAATATTCTAGCACATCTCTGTGAGGATGATCTCTAGAAAAAAATGTTAAGGAAATTAGTAATCAACACACAAGATTCTCTAAGTTTTACTAACTAAAGGTATCATGTTTGTAGTAGACATGAAAACTGCAGGGTTAATACAACATAGAATAGTGAGTGATGAAAGATGCAGATATTAATTTGAACATAAGAGCTAGATAGCTGCTGAGTCAGTAACGATCAACCATATGTATGAAGGGAATGGTGCTTTCAGTATCCTCAGCATTGCTGAGAACAAGCAATAAGGACGATGTGTGTGCATGGTTCTGAAAAACTATTCTCGCATTGCATCTTCCTTATAAGATAACTGTAGTATTTCCATCAAAGTACAAGAAATTTGTATGTCTGGGAGGCTTGAGGCAGAGTTGCTTAAATGTGTTACCAACTACTTCCTCGATGTTACTCTCTCCATACGGAAAATGTCACCTATTTTCATGTGCATTACTTCCCCACACAAGAAAACTCCAAAATCTTTAGGAGCAAAAGTAGAGTCCCAATATTATGATTCCAAAAGTCAATATAGACACTGGACACACCACACATGGTTCTTAACCATTTCCTTAATTTATATTGTTCTCCCTGTTCTTTTTTCCTCCTCCTTTATTTCTTCTTCGGGATTTTTAGTTTTAAGCCCCTATAAATATTTGAAATTAGAAAAAGACCCCCCTAATATATCTATTTAGCCAAAGTCCCCAAATTCTTAGCAAAATGCCCCCTCGGGTTAACATCCATCCAAAAAATGGAACATACCCGGGAATGTTCTATCCTCCACTCATGTTACCCTTATCTTTCCCATTTTACCCTCCCCACCTCTCTCTCGCTCACACCCTATCGTTCTCTCTCGCTCACTTTGACCCCCACTAGGTGGGGTGCCTCCCCTCTCTCTCTCCTTGCGCACCCACCCTCTCTGGCCCCCATCGTCGCCGTCCCGCCCTTCTTCAACCTCAACCTGCTCCGCGCCCGGGACCCACCCAAGCCATGCTTCCTCCACATCGAGTACCAGCCTGCTCCTTCATGAACACTGCCCTCCGGCCGGTGCAGCCTCAAGTGGCCGACCAGTCACCCCCGCTGCCGGCCGCCGTCGCCATCTTCAAGTTCACACGCGAGCAAGTGGACATCCTGAAGACCAAAGCCCGGGAGGGACAGGGTGGCAAGCTGTACAGCCTGTATTCGCTGGTGGCGACACACGTCTAGCAGAGTGTGTGCCGCGTGCGGGGGATCCCCGCCGACCATCAGACCAAGATGTACTTCGGGAACGTCATCTTTCACAGCGATGCCTATCGTGGCAGCCAGGGAGATCCTAGAGGCCTTGTGATGTAGGCGGTGGCGCGGATCCAGGACGCACTGGAGCGGATGGACGAGTACCTCCGATCGGCGCTGGACTACCTAGGTAGCTCCAGAGTGGAACCGATGCTGGAGCAGGGGGTGCCTTCGTTGGGTGAGGCCAATGCAGAAGATGCTCCCGCTAGTGATTTACCTGGACCAGTCGTCAGTCGTCACGTTGGGAGGCTGCCCTAACAGGGACACAATGGTAGAGAACTTGGTAGCTGGGTCACTCAAAGCTGTGTGTCTGCTCCGGTGGAGCAGGAGCCAGAGTTCTGAGGGTTGAAGCCTTGAAGGTGCCGGCAAAGCATCGGTCGCCCCTGGGACAAGTGGTGCGATCAAAGAAGCAACGGCGCCAGGCTGCTTCGTCAGATCTGATGTAGGTGTAGGTATCCCCGGGATATGCAGCAAAGATCGCCAAGAGGCCAAGGGCGACGTTGGCTGCTTCGTTCTCTCTCTCTCTCTCTCTCTGGGAGGCCCCCTCCAGCGCCCTCTCCCCTCTCTTTCGCACTCTCCCCCACTCTGTCTCTCTTTCTTTCCGGCACCCTCTGCCTCTCTCTCTCTCTCTCTCTAAGGTTACAAGGGTATTACGGTGTTTTTCTCTTCTCTGGTTAGGCTAAACTACGATTGAGTTAGCCTAACTAAACCAGACCTTACGGACACAAACGACAGATACTTTTTCATATAACGGAAAAGGTTTTGGGAACTTTTGGCTAAATAAGTGGATTAGGGGGGGTCTTTTCCTAATTTTGATATTTTTAAGGGATTAAAAACTAAAAATCCCCTTCTTTCTTTGACGGGGATACATTGCATGTTTCCTTCTCATAAACAGAAGATCACAGCATTAACATTATTACACGAAGGTCATGTTCTCTTTCACCTCTTTTCAAGAATTTATTAAAGAAAGAAAGAGTGACTGTCAGAAGTTGAATTATGCTGCAATTATCATGTCAGCTTTAACTAGCTTATAGCCTCATACAGGAAAATATCAGTAGGAGGCTACAACATTTCTCTATCATACAATCATCTTTTTTTATTTTAATTTTAATATAACAGTGGTACCACCCACTTTTTTAAATAAAAACATTTCTCTATCCATACGATCCCTTTCAAAATTTGAAGGAAACATATTAATAAAAGTTGTACAATAACAAGTTCACCGCAGTTTGATGGACGATTAAGAAGAAATAAGATTTTCAAGGCACGTTTCTTGTCAACAATAGAGATTCTCAGGATGACAAAGGGAGAAAAAAGTCTTCTGTGCTATTTAGAGAACTGGAAATTCATTCTTCATAGAGAGCGGTTCATCCTGCAACACTACCCATCTAAGAGGGTTCTTCGCCCTCAAGAGAAAAGAAATCATAAAGTTTCTCTCAACAATCATGGTATATGATGCACTGATGTTCTAAGTCTACCATGCTATTTAACAGTTTTGAACTTTTGATGGTTTATAATGCAGTAAAACAAGTGATGGCCATATAAGTCAACTAAAATGTTCGGCAAAATAAGATGCTGCCGAGGATTCCTTTTGTTCTCACCGGTCAATGGCATATGTAACTGGTTTTATAATTGAAAATCCTTTGAGGCTATAGGGGTTGCTTTCTTCCTTCTCTCGGGAGAGTTCTAGTAGGGAGACAGGATTCATAGAGGTTAAAATTACTTGAACCAAAGAGAAGAACTTTCACCGCTTTGTAGCAATCTAATGCCAACCGGGGAGGAGAGTAATCTAACGCCAAAGTTTCGTAAATGCGTGTTCATCATTTTAGAAGGTGAACAACTACAGCTACGGAGTTCCATTTCCAACAGCAACAAATGCAGTTTCACAAGGCAATATAATGACAAGCCGCGCAATGGGATTCGGAAGAGCCATCCAGTTACGTGGCTCATTTCATACTGCGTCAAAGAGGAAAAACAACAAGAGAAAAGTACCCATTACAGGTTGAACCATTCGAGATGATGGGAGATGGGGGGTGCCTTCCCGGTAGAGGAATATGCAGCGATTTGTGGGCGAACATCTGGATATCCGTCACCAGCCCATTCATCCTTTTTATATCCGCTACCTGAAAAAGGGAATGCCTTCCCCGGATAAATAACCGCCGCAAGCACCTCCATAAAATGATGTCACCAACTAAAAATTGGGGGAAAAAAAACACCGGATTCGCCAGGCAGAAACATATCGAGGCAAGTTACCTACTCTATAACCCAAAATAGAAAAAAATGAGTATAACATTCAACCACCGTTCTGGTTATAATTTTTCGGTAACCGGGGATCGTAGTAGCAACGGAAAAGGAATTATGGATGATTCCAGCCAAAGCTCACTCGATTCCATGCGGATGGATTAGAGTCGAAACAACACACGCCAGTACAAAACATGAAAAAGGAGGATAAATTTTACCTCCACCCCATACTTGATAGCGACGCCGGCGAGGGTATCCATCTTCGACACCCGGTGCTCTATACAGTTCCCGCCCGGCGCCAACGAAATCGGCGAAGAAGAAGACGAGGAAGACGAAGCCGCGGAAGAGAAGAACCCGTCCGCCTCCCTCGCCCGCGCCAGCTCCCCATCCCCCCACTCCTCCGGCCACAAGCAGGGGGAACAGGAACTCCCGTCCCGCGTGCTCCTATCGACCTGTATCATCATCTACCAAAACCCTCCCGCTGCCCGGAATCCCCGATCCCCGCACGATCCTCGTAACCAATCAATGGCGCCCGGAGGGGAGAACAGCAGCAGGAACAACAGTAATCGCTATCCGGGGAGTCCCCTGGATATGATTCTGGATCGAAACGGGACTTCCGATCTGCTCAGCTGGGATCGGATGGGTGCATCGGAGTTGCTGCGTGGGAAATTCCCAACCGACCGAGGAGCCCGGAAAGGGGTGGAGAGCGGGAGGCAGGGAAAGAAATGGAAGGTTTCGCGCGAGGTAGTTAGGGGTAATTATTATTATGTGATCTATTCGTGTCTAAAATATTTATTAAAGGGGGGTGTGGCCCACCTTTATCGTGGCAAATTCCTGGGACGTTTTGTTCCCCAGGGAACACTCTGCGCATGCGTCGTACGGGTGTCGCAAATTCCCCAATAGAGAGGGCCTAGAGAGGCAGGCACACCGCGTGGGTCCGGAGCCCTCCATTGACTTTTGGATACAAACTGGAAGCGAAGCTGAGATAAATAAAATTGAGAACATGAGAAAAAATATTACGATTTTTAACTTTTAACTCTTAAAAAATCTCTAAATTAGAAAAATGCACTCCTAACCCACCTATTTAACTAAAAATCTCAAATTCTTCAAATCTTTCGGTAAAAAATTTCGTGAGTTAATATTCATCTCAAAAATAGAATACATCATCCCATTTTTGAGAATATTATATTCTCTCACTCTCATTAATTTTACTTTTCCATTTTATCCTTCTCACACCTCTCTCTCTCTCTCTCTCTCTCTCTCTCCCTTTGCTCATGTTCACCGGCATGTACACGCAGCACATCGACATGTGGACACCTAGTTGCTCCCCCACGGCGGGGAAGGAGTAAAGGAGGCTGCACACGAGGGAGTTACTAGTGTCGCACGGTGCCTCCCCGACGCTGGCTACAGGGCGATGGTGTCATTTTCGATGACTATATAAGGAAAAGGAGGAAAGGAAGAGATGGGGAGAGGCAGCATTGGGGTTGGTTGGAGCATACACCAGAGTGGTCGTGGTGAGCCACTAGGGATGAGTGTCAACGAGACAACAAGAGGGGGCATTTGCAGAATGTCCCCGCAATGATGACGGTTGTTTTTTGTCACCCAGATGGAACAAAAGGAGGACATCGTGGTGCAGTTAGCACATTTCTGAATGCCTATGGTAGAGCCAGTGATGGCAGATCCTTCTACTGCAATTCCAACTCGTAGTCAGAGGTTGAGTCCACTATACTCATGGTCTTGGAGGATGATCAACCAACGAGCGCGCTATGGTGGAGTACACCATGCAGTTACTAGATCCCCCTCATCAACACCATAGCCAGAGTAGCCCCCTTCATGCCCTGGATCACACCCCTATTAGAGTAACCAATTACCCCTTGTGGCCATTGGATAACCCTGGGTAGCCGTCGAATCACCCACCACCACACCGTTGTCAGAGCATCCCCCTTCGCACCTCCCCACTCAATGAGTTGAAGTTGTTAGTGTTGAGGGAGACACCCACTCTCACTCTCTCTGGTGGGGAAACCGGGCCCACTACTGGGCCCAATGCTCGGAGCCGACGCCGCACCGCCATTGCACCGAGCTTATGGCTCGGCGACTCGTTTGAAGACTCGGCGTCCTAAGCATAATATTTATTTGTGTGTATTTGTATTGTACGTATTTGTGTATTGTGTGTAAAATACATATATTAGTACATGTATTTTTACCTTCATCTTATTAGGCTAAGTCATAGTCAATAAACATGTGTATTTTGTGTATTTTATTTGGTTAAAACCCCCCAAGTCAAAAGTTAGGTAGGTGAGTTTGGTTTATTAGGCTAAGGACATATATGCTATTTGTAAAGTTTATGGGTGTAATTGTTATAGCCTCCTCCTATAAATAGGAGACTAAGGGTGTGTTACGAGATATGAAAGTTTATATGAAAGAACATCATGTTGGTGCATTTTGCCCCTTCTTGTGCTTCCCTTCCCTCATCCTCTTTGTGAGTGTGAGTGTGTCGCTCGGTGTGAGACCGTCCGACGTGAGGCCGAGCTACGCGAGGTAGCAACCTATCTGTTCATGTCCTGTTCGCGTCCCGAAGTTACCGTCAATCCATTTCCACGTCGCCGCCGCGTCAGATTTGGTATCAGAGCCCGACAACGGCGTCTCCGACGACTCCGACGTCCCTGTCATCTCCCTTTCTCTCTCTAGGTTGTTAGAAGTGAAAAACAAAGAAAAGAAAAAGAGAGAAAAGTAGAAATTCACGGTTGAGAGAAAGGAGTGGAAAAAAATTGTTGAAAAAAATCGTTCTCTCTCTCTCTCTCTTTATTTCTCTCTCCTCCCTATTTCTCTCTCTCTCTCTATATATCTCTCTCTGTTCCCCCTCTCGTTGAGAGCACAGCAGAAAGGAGTTAAAAAAAATAAAAAAAAGAGAGAAAAGATAGAAGCAGAAGATCTCGGTAGAGAGAAGAAAGAAGTTGAAAAAAAAAAGAGAAAAAACACACGGGAAGCTCTCTCGGTTGCAAAAGAGAGAAAGACAAAAAAAGATTTTTTTTTAAAAAAAAGTGTTCACGCCGTCCCCTGCATCGTCGCCCGTGCCGGGATTTGAATCCCGGCACGCCGTAACGGCACCCGCCTCCACCGGCGCCCAGCCATCGCGCACGGTCGCCCGCGAGCGTCGGTCGTGCTCCGCTGCAGCAGTGCCCACGCCCGCACCTGGGCCGCACCAGCGCCCACAACCGCGCCCGGTCGCACCCGCGCTCGCGCCCGGCCGCGCCCGCGCGCACACCCCGACCCCCGCCCGGGCTCGAGCGCACCCACTGCGCCCGAGCGCGCCCTCCGCCCTTCCGCAGCGCCACCCGAGTGCGCCCTAGCGTGCCCGCCGCGCGCCCAGGCACCGCCCGCCCCTGCGCGTCCGATCATGCGCCCACCGGGCGCTCACGCCCGCGCCCACAGCATCCCCTGCGCGCCCGCCCGCACCTGCCGCCAGCACCGTGCCCACCCGTGCCCTCAAGCGCGCCTCGCCTGTGAGCGCCTGCCAGCACCCACCGGCGCCCGCGATCGAACCCACTCGCTCCTGTAGGACCGCCCACGTTCGCGCCAATGTGAGGGCATGCGCCCGCCTCGCGCGTGCGTGTGCCCGCCCTCCTGCGTCGGTCGCGCCCGCCAGCAACGTGCTGCCCGACCGGCCGCCCACGTTGGCAGTAGCGTTTGCTGACTGCCATCCTTCTGAGTGCGTGATTTACGCAGTAGGTAAGGTTTGAAAGGTTGAAGGTTTGAAAAGAAAAAAAAGGAGAAGTTTAAAAAGAATAAAATAAAATAATAATAAAAAAGTCAAAAAAGGAGACTTAAATATATATTATATATTAACATATATATATAATATGTATTATATACATACCTATATATTTAATCAATTGTGGCATTACAAGTCAACAACAACGGCCAGATCGATACTCGAGTCGCTCGAAAGCTGACAGACGGCCCGTAATTTACGGGACGTGGGTACCTCTGAGTCTCCCTGCGCGGAGAAATTGGACTAATTTGTTCCCCTGCGTGGAAAATTTTTAAGTCACGTGATTTTGTAATAATTGTGACCTCCCTGCGAGGAGTGAATTCTTTGTAACCGGTGAAGCTTCTTCGACGCCGTGCGAGCACGCACGTCCCCGCTCGCCTTCGTCTCCGGTCGGAGTTAAACTTTTCAGTCTAGTTAGGTACGTGCTCCCCTCACTTACTCATTTAGTATCCTTGCAATTGCCGCGCGAAGTGAGAGAGAGCCCGATCCATGCAGCCAGTCTCCTGAGTGCATCGCTGTGGACGGAAAACGAGAGCTTGTATGTACCCATCCTTAGGCCCTAGATTGTCGCATTAGGGCACCCTAATTGTCAGGAGGTAGTTCCACAATTACTTCACCTACGGGCAAGCAACTCTCCGTGACCGGTCCCTTCAAATTGACCCATTGCCAATTAGCCAACAAAATTCGGGTCTATAGCTTGCTAATTATCGATCCCATGACTGCATCATTTAGGTCCGAGGTCGTGCATGCCACGTTGGTCTAGGAATTCATCCGGCCGTCTAGAGCGCCCCTCAACGCTACCCATGGATCAAGAGAGCGTGACTGCTATGCTAGTCCAGCTCGAGCACAATCTCGTGGCCCACTTTGAAGAATCCATAGGCCAACTACGGACGGAACTCGATAAGAGGATCCGAGCCTTAAAGGATCGACTGAAGGGGGAGGAAGGAAGAGTGAATGGCCACGGCAATCTCGTAGCCAATCCTAGGGAGGAAAGAGAGCAAGCCCGCCAAAATCAGGCTCCCCAAGCTAGAGAGCAAGAGGCCCGTGTGCCTCGAGAGAGAGACCCCGACGATGAAGATATCATCCTACGGAACGTCAAGATTGACGCTCCAAGTTTTGATGTGTCCCTCAACCCCGCTACATACCTTGATTGGGAGACCGGAATGGACCAATATTTTGATTGGCATCGCCGCATGACCCCTGCTACAAGGGTGATGTTTGCCAAAATGAAGCTCCTAGGTCAAGCCAAAACTTACTGGTGTAACGTTGAGAATCTCCTAGCAAGGAGACGAGAGGAACCTATAAGCACGTGGGAAGAAATGAAGGAGAAATTAAGGGAGAAGTATCTGTCACCCTCCTACCATCAGCGTCTTTTAGACCAATGGCAGAAACTCACCCAAGATAGAAAGTTCGTGGACGAGTACATCACCAAATTTGATGACTTCTTCCTTCGGAGTCGAGTCATGGAGGATGCCTCCGTCACCCTCTCACGGTTTAGGGCTGGCTTACACGAGAGTATTCATCGAGAATTATTCTTGCGGGAGGTTAACACCCTCGAGCACGCCTACCAGGTTGCACGAGATGTTGAGAGGTTTCAAAGGGTGGTCCCACCTCGGGTTCCCATCTACCGCCAACCCGAACCCCAAAACCCCATAGTCCGCTATACTAAGAGAGCTGGCCCCTCCACCCCCTACGTCCCTACTGCTACCCCACTTAGGGCCGTTGCCCCTACTGCTCCTTTCCCAAGGAACCCTTTACCTGCACCCGATGCTGTGCCTAGGCTGGAGTATACTCCACCAGCTGAAAGGAGAGATGACAAGGGAAAGGGAGTGATCCCTAACACCTCCCAACCAGCCCCTATCTCGGGAGTCCGCTGCTTCAGGTGTCATAACCTAGGGCATATTGCCACCAATTGCCCCACCCGAGCCTTGGTCATCACCGACCCCCAGTCTATGGAGCTTCCACCTCAGGAAGAAGAACCCCTTGAGAGATATGAGCCTGACCCTGATCTCATTGTCCAGTTTGAGGAATTAGATGCAGGGTATGATGGAACGCATGTCGAGTACATGCAAGTGGGAGAAATTGCCGAAAGTTCAAACCAGGGAAGACTAGGTGTAGTTCGCTGCATCCTCGCACACCCACAGGAGGACGACTGGTGTCGAATCTCCATCTTCCAAACCTACATCTTGGTCAAATCTCAACCCTGCAAGGTGATCTTTGACAACGGGGGCTGTATCAATGCAGTCTCTTCAGACTTTGTCTCCCGTCTAGGTCTACCTACCCATCCTCATCCGAGGCCATACAACGTGGCTTGGGTTGACGACACGTCTATCCCAGTCACCACTACGTGTGTCATTCCCATCCAGTTCCAGTCCTACCAAGGACAAATCCTATGCGATGTAATGCCTATGAAGGTCGGGAGCATCATCCTAGGACGGCCATGGATCTACGATGTAGACCTTACTACATTCGGTCGGTCCAATCAGTGTTCCTTCTCCCACAATGGAAAGAGGATTCAGTTGTGCCCGACACCCCCAAAGGTGGCCACGGGAAAGAGTCCTACCTCCACACCCGCTGCATCCCCCAAAATTCAGGAGAATGCCACAACTCCCACTAAAGGGAAGTTTCTCATTCCCTCCTCTCCTACACCTGTCATATCCATCCCTAAGGCCCCTAAGGTTGGCCATGACCCGATTAGGCTCCTTAACTTCATAGGTGTTCGTGAGATGACTAGAGAGGTTGCCAAGGGTGCCCCTGTTTGGGCTATTGTCGTCACCATTACTCCTGAGGAGTCCCAAGTCTCCATCCCACCTGAAGTCCAGGCACTCCTGTAGGACTTCCAAGATATCTTCTCAGAAGACTTGCCTTCAACAGTACTCCCTCCCATGCGTGATGTTCAACATGTCATTGATCTTGTCACAGGGTCCACCCTACCCAACCTTCCCCACTATAGATTAAACCCCAAGGAGCATGCTGAGCTCCAACGAATTGTTGAGGACCTTATTCAAAAAGGCTTTCTCATGGTGAGCAAGAGCCCCTGTGCTGTTCCTGCCTTGCTCACACCAAAGAAAGATGGCACTTGGCGGATGTGTGTTGACAGCCGCGCCATCAATAAGATCACTGTCAAGTATAGATTTCCCATTCCTCGTCTTGATGACATGCTTGACATGATGAGTGGAGCCACAATCTTTTCCAAGATTGACTTGAAAAGTGGCTACCACCAGGTCCGGATTCGACAAGGGGATGAGTGGAAGACAACCTTCAAAACAAAAGAAAGTCTGTATGAGTGGCTTGTCATGCCGTTTGGGCTATCCAACGCCCCAAGCACTTTCATGAGGCTTATGACAGAAGCCCTTCGTCCTCTCATTGGTCGCTTTGTTGTCGTCTACTTTGACGACATTCTTATCTATAGCCACAACTCTCAGGATCACATCCACCATTTGAGGGAAGTTTGCGAGATTTTGAGGAGAGAAACCCTGTTTGTCAACCTTACTAAATGTGAATTCATGACAGACCGGGTCACTTTTCTTGGATTTGTGGTTTCAAGTCATGGAGTGTCTGTGGACCAATCCAAGGTCCGAGCCATAGTAGACTGGCCAGAGCCCCAGAATGTCCATGCCGTTCGAAGTTTCCATGGGCTAGCCACTTTCTACAGACGTTTCATTCAGGGTTTTAGCACCATTATGGCATCCATTACGGATTGTATTTGTAAGGGGAATTTTGAGTGGACCAAAGCCGCCTCCCAGACTTTTCGTGCCATAAAGGAGCTCATGACTAAAGCCCATGTCCTCCGCCTGCCAGACTTTTCCAAAGTCTTTGAGATATCCTGTGATGCATCTGGCGTAGGAATAGGAGGAGTGCTCAGCCAGGAAAGCCACCCCGCGGCTTATTTCAGTGAGAAGTTTTCTGATGCAAAGCTTCGTTACTCCACCTATGATAAGGAGTTTTATGCCGTGGTCCAAGTCCTCAAACACTGGAGACACTATCTCTTACCTCAAGAGTTTATCTTATATTCGGACCACGAGGCTCTGAAATTCCTTAGCTCTCAGAAGGGCTTAAACCCTAGGCATGGTCGGTGGGTAGAATTCCTCCAGTCTTTCACATTTGTCCTAAAACATAAGGCTGGCAAGGAAAATAAGGTGGCCGACGCCTTGAGTCGAAGGGTCTCCCTTCTTTCCACTGTTCGGGTAGAGGTCACGGGATTTGACCGCATGAAGGAACTCTATGGAGAGTGTCCTGATTTTGGCCCTGCCTACTCTGCTCTGTCCGCTGGACCCTCGACAGTCTTTTCTTACTATCTACTCCAGGATAGTTTTCTATTTCGAGGGCAGCAACTCTGTGTCCCGAGGACTTCTGTTCGGGACTTCATGATTTGGGAAATACATGCTGGAGGTATTGCTGGTCACTTTGGCCGCAACAAGACCATCCATTCTGTGGAGGAGCATTTCTATTGGCCTGGCCTGAAGAGAGATGTGGCCAAGATTGTAGCCCAGTGTAGGACATGCACGATGGCCAAACAGATCAAACAGAACACTGGTCTCTACACTCCTCTCTCCGTTCCTGATCGACCATGGGTTGATGTGAGTATGTATTTTATCATTGGTTTACCTCGCACTGCTCACAAGCATGATTATCTTTGTTGTCGTTGATAGGTTCTCTAAGATGGCCCACTTCATTGCATGTTCCAAAACATCTGATGCATCTAGAGTAGCCCATTTATTCTTTGATGAAGTCGTGCGTCTGCATGGTCTCCCCCAAACCATCGTGTCTGACTGGGATGTCCAGTTCACTAGCTATTTTTGGAAGACACTTTGGCACCTAGTTGGCACCAAACTAAAATTTTCCACTGCCTATCACCTCCAAACTGATGGGAAAATCGATGTCGTCAATAAGAGTTTAGGAAATCTGTTGAGGTGTCTTGTAGGGGAACATTCCGACACTTGGGATCTTCTTTTGCCCAGAGCCGAATTTGCATACAACAGCTCCGTCAATAGGTCCATAGGTATGTGTCCATTTGAGGTCGTGCATGGCTACAAACCAAGGAAACCTGTGGATCTCATTCCCCTTCCCCTCGAGTCTAGAACATCCAAGTCAGCCGAGGAATTTGCACAGCATGTCACAAGTCTGCATGAGTCAATTAGCAAGCAAATAAACCTCAGTAATGAAACTTATGAGCGCTTAGCTGGTTCGCATAGGCGTCACCATGAATTCCAAGAAGGTGACATGGTTATGGTGCGGGTTCGACCCGAACGACTCCCCTCGGGAGCCGTTAAAAAGTTGCAAGCCCGTAGTGATGGACCCTTCCCAATTCTGCGGAAGATTGGCTCCAATACTTATGTTGTGGACTTACCTCCCGAATATGGGATTAGCTCGACTTTTAATGTGGCAGACCTAGTGGCCTACAAGGAACCCACATCGATTCCTAGTGACCCTTTCGAGCATTCTCCTCCCATTGAGAGTGAGCCCACCCCTGTGCGTCCCACAGCCTCGAGAGTACCGCGCGAGCACATTGAGAGGATACTGGATGAGCAGGTGACCACTACACGAAGCCGGGTGTACCAGCGCTACCTTATCCGCTGGCGGGACCGTCCACCTTCTGATGATTCCTGGATCAGCCGGGAAGATCTCCAGCGCCTTGATCCAGATCTGCTGAAGCACTACTACAGCAGTGTCCCCCCTTACTCGACGGAGTCGAGTTCCAGCCGCCCCGGGAGGGTTGGTGGGGACACCGAGCCCACTACTGGGCCCAATGCTCGGAGCCGACGTCGCACCGCCACTGCACCGAGCTTATGGCTCGGCGTCCTGAGCATAATATTTATTTGTGTGTATTTGTATTGTACGTATTTGTGTATTGTGTGTAAAATACATGTATTAGTACATGTATTTTTACTTTCGTCTTATTTGGCTAAGTCATAGTCAATAAACATGTGTGTTTTGTGTATTTTATTTGGTTAAAACCCCCCAAGTCAAAAGTTAGGTAGGTGAGTTTGGTTTATTATGCTAAGGACATATATGCTATTTGTAAAGTTTATGGGTGTAATTGTTATAGCCTCCTCCTATAAATAGGAGGCTAAGGGTGTGTTACGAGATATGAAAGTTTATATGAAAGAACATCCTGTTGGTGCATTTTGCCCCTTCTTGTGCTTCCCTTCCCTCATCCTCTTTGTGAGTGTGAGTGTGTCGCTCGGTGTGAGACCGTCCGGCGTGAGGCCGAGCTGCGCGAGGTAGCAACCTATCCGTTCCTGTCATGTTCGCATCCCGGAGTTACCGTCGATCCATTTCCACGTCGCCGCCGCGTCACTCTCCCAACTCCTCACTTGGAGGTGTCGACGCCAGAGGGGAAAACCCCCTCCGATGCCCTCTCATCCTCTGTGTGTGTGTGTGTGTGTGTGTGTGTGTGTGTGTGTGTGTGTGTGTGTGTGTGTGTGTGTGTGTGTGTGTGTGTGTGTGTGTGTGTGTGTGTGTGTGTGTGTGTGTGTGTGTGTGTGTGTGTGTGTGGACTTGCACTTAACACTAAGGCATTATGATCTTTTCTACCATCTGGGTTAGGCGAGACTACGATTAGGTTAGCCTAACCGGACTTTACCTTACGAAGAGATATAGTAGGGGCTTGTTCATATAAAGGAGGATAATTTTGAGACTTTAAGCTAAATAGGTGGATTAAAGGACACTTTTCCTAATTTTAAAATTTTTTAGGGGCTAAAAATTAAAAATATCAAAAAAATTATTAGTAAAGAAAGTTTATATGACCAAAAGAAGGGAAAGGAATGAGATTCCTTATTATGTTCTTTTAGTTTATTATTTTGAATGCTCCATATAAAATGAGAGTGAAGCTGAGGTGATGTTATAGATACCATTGATCAGGTGATGTTATAGTCTTATAGATACCATTGATCGGATGAGAGTTTATAAAGCTAAAACAAGGAAAAATGAATGGGAATTTAGCTATTATTTCTGAGGAGGTGGAAGTTTGCTCGGTCCAATAAGACCCAACATAAATCGATCGATTGTCTTGTACGCGACATGCCAAGGCGTGCAAGAGGACTGATTCGGGGGTCTAGACCCCGTACACCGCCTGTGCCCCCATCCTTCGACGGTGAGCGGCACATGCCCCCAACGACCATTACCGTATTAATGGCCGAACAAACCAGTAAAAGACAAAGGAACGACGGGTCAGCGTCCATGCCCTGTGTCCCCAGTCTGGCGAGTCAGCAGACGACAAAGAAATGACGGGTCACTACCCACGCCTTCTCTCTCTCGATAGATGAACCGTCAAGCGACCCACGTCTCCATGGTTAGGACAACCCTAACAATACCAAGTGAGATGGTAAAAGTAAACAAAATAAATTCGAAGAGGACCCTATAAATAAGACCCTTATCACAAAGTCTGGGAGGTATGGAATGAACACATCTCAAACTCTCACCTCTCTTGAGTCTCTCACCCTCTCCCCACTGAGTTAAGCCTCCGTCTAACTCTCTCTCTCTCTCCTCAGTTAAGCACTTAGGCACCGTCTCCGGGCCCTCACGTGCCTCTCTTTGAGTGCTCTGTCTTTACGTCAACAATTGTCTGATTTAAACATCATAGGATTATCCTCTGGGATCTCTCCCAGACCTCCTTCTGACGTTTTAATGTGATTGCAAGTTCCCCTCGGTATCGACCTCTTCCTCCCTCAGTAAATAAATTCTGAGAGTGAAGCTCGCGATTTGAAGTAACATACCTCGACCTCTACAATATCATTCCACGCTAATATTTTAGTTTCATATGGTCAAAGTTCAAGAAGAGTCTTTGACTATATAGAAGATGATTTATCTTCGTTTAAAACATCAATTAGCTATGAACCCCTCGTGGTCGGACTTAAGCATGAACAATCATTTCAAACGTCATTTTTTAAATAATTTTCAATTAAGTGAGTTTTATACTACCATTATATCTATGATCTAAACAAATCCACTTTTTTTACCTAAATCAATAAGAAATTGCAGTAATTTTAATCAAGATAATTATTCACCTTAACCACCCAATCTAATCTGAATTGTAACCTCTTCCCCGTCAAGAAAATGCCTCATTTTCATCCATCTACGCTCTAACAAGCGAGAGCGGTCATTGGAGACATTATGGGTCGGTGCGTGTGCAAGTGCACAAAGAATACTGGACCGATTGAAGGGTCGTTGGCAGTAGGGAATATGATCATACATAAACAATAATAAGTAAATTAGTTAACATCTAGTTATAATTATGTATGACAAACAAGTCAAAAACAAAGTCCTTGCCTTTGTAGTCATAGGCGCAAGTGCTATCCCATCATGGTCCCGCGCCAGACAAACACCATTAAAGCTAGCCGTCCGTTCGACGGATCAGACGATCGGGCGGAAGGAAGAGGCCCGCCAAAAGCGGAAGCAGGTGCTTTCGGGCGGTAGCTGCGCATCGCTTTCTACCTGGAAAATAGAGGGCCACCGTTTGGTCCCACCACGTGGCTCGCCGCACAAATTTCTGATATCATATCGGCGGGACCCATTCAGATGGGCCCGCCCACACCGCCCGGATCAGAAATCATGTCGGCGCCGTCACCGTGTGCCGTCGGCAGCCGTCGGTGCCGGAGCAGAGGTATGGCACCTGCGGCGTTCAGAGTTCCATTTCTTGTAGTTACATATCAATTGAATTTGAACACTTTATATTTCATAAAATTTTACATTATCATTGAGCACTTGTCGAACGATGCTACCACGTTATCAACATTATTACATTTAAATCTTAAAAAAAATCTCTCTTATATGTATAATTATACAGTCACTGTTATTACTACCATTTTTAATAGTCGCGCTACACTTCAATAGTTGCAAAAATGTCCGTGTCATCACCAATTGTTAGGGTTTTACTTAAAATTCTTATTTAAGCATAGCTATTTTTTCACTAAAATTTGTCAAAATATATCTAATCTCTTATATATTCTCTCTCTCTCTCTCTCTACTAGTCAAAATAACTATTTCCTCTAAATGTATTTTTATTCAAACATGTAATTTTACGAATCAAATAAATGAAGTGATCCTCATGGTTAGCTGAGGGGTCACTTAAATAGGTGTGTGACACTCTTGTCGCTCCTGTCCACAGGAAGACCGTACGGTACCATGGTCTAGCAGACACCACAACCATAATCTTGTCCTAAATGTCTCCTTGTGCACTCTCTGTCGGCACGTGTTTACACTGGCAACTCAAATTTCTAGTGGACTTAATTATATAGACTCACAAGTCACCTCATAAACACTTTATTGGTGATGTGTGAAGTTTCACCGGGCACACTTCATGAGCTATTTGTACAACGAGCTCTACTTAAGTTGAGTGGAGACCACTAAGAGCATCCCATGACCTCACACACTCCCCTCCATGGGATCCGTATCCAAATCAGGGTTTGTCGACCCGCCCGACTCGGTCTCGGCGCGGGACGGGTCGGGTCGGGCGGGTCGCATAGCGACCCGATCTGCCCCTCTCGAGTCTCGACGCGATTTTTTACGAATATTTTTTAAAATTTTTAATAAATTGATTTTGAAAGATTAAATATTATATATATTTAAAAATATTAGAATGTAGAGTTTATTTATGATAATAGATCCATGCTACATTATACATAATAAATTATATAAAAATTACATATTACACTGCTTAATTAAACATTCTATTATATATAATACATAAAAATTTATTTCAATTACTAAATATGTAAAAGGAAACAGTGATATAATAATGGCATTCATTCATGAAGTATAAAATACAAAAACTCACTAATCCTCGTCCATGTGTGAAGCCCGAATCCCAAAACTCACTCATTCTCCTCATCTGTGTAACCCGAATCTCAAAACTCACTAATCCTCATCATCAGTGAAGCCCGAATCCCAAAACTCATCATCAGATACATGAGACTGATCACCCGTATAATCTAACTCTATCCTAGTGGGTGGAGGTACATGTGGGTGGGACTGAAAATATGTAACCATCTGCACAAATGATGGGTCGTGTGCTGCGGTGGAGGGTACATGAAAATCTGTAAAAAAAGTCCTCACTACATCTATAGCTTCAATTCTATCATGTGCGACTGGTGCTGGTGCTGGTGCTGGTGCTGCTCGAACTCTGGACGTGGAGGAAGATCCTGCTCCGCCCTGTGCTCGTGGTGGAGGTACCCGGGACGTAGAAGAAGATGTCCTCGGTGTGCTACGAGAACCGTATCTATCCTGTAACTGTGTCCGAAAGGAATGTCGAACATCTCCCGGAACTCGGTCGCATGCACGAACATCGCGTCCCACTCCCGCAAGGTGCTCCGCAAACCTGTGTATGCCGGTGACGCGATGTTCGCAGTATCTACAGTGCACATGTCCACCACCCTCAACAGAGTATCCATGCTCCCACGCAGGGTGACGCCGTCCGTCCATGATGACCTGCAAATGATGTAAAAGTTTACATTAGTGATTTCAATGACAAGTACAGAACTCTATATATGAAGAAATCTGCAATTAATTATTAGTTAGTTATAAATGTAACCAAATGATACATACTAATAAAGACTATGGACCCAAACTGGGCCAGTGTCCATCTCCAAACAATCTGACATTAAATGTGGTCCGCGGATAGGACAGATAGTCTTCATAGCGCATTGAACCTGAATAGTTCTCCCAGTACATGCGTACGTAGTATTCATACTGCTGCGAACCTTGTGCGTACACGACCTCTACTGGCGCAGCTGAGACATAAGGATATGGATACGATGAGAAAAATGAACTACTGCTATCTGAGTCGTCATGATACATCGGCTGCTGCGGCCATGACCGTCCATACGAGCTTCCAGATCCCTGGGAGTCATGTGTACTCATCCTCTCAAAATCAGACAACATGCCTTGATAGCTTGTACTGTCTGCAACCGAACTTCCATAGTAGGGATCCCAATGATCAGCTGCCCGTCTCGTCCCTGCGGGTGGAGCACCGTGGTCCTCATCTTGCGTGGCATGTGTGAAGTGCTGCTCCTCTGTCCATGCGCCATGTTGACGGCCCCCACGACCTCTACTATGACCACTGTTGTACTCTCTACCACCAGCACTAGTATTCTCACGAGGACTCCGTTGGTCACCTTGAGAACCACCACCTCCATGGGATGAAGACCCTGTGGGTGTACTATCAGCATCGGAGTCATGACTCCCACTAATGCGGGGCTCAACAGAGGGCTCGGGAGTGTCGTCATCTACATTGGGATCTAATGTCTCCATGTCTGCAATATCTATCGGATTTAATGGTGGTCCCTTGTCCTTCTTGCTGGTGAATAATGTGGTCCATGATGATTTTTTCTTCTGTGGAGCAGGGGGCGGCATACATGCTGCATGTTGTGTCCCTCTAGATGCCTGAGAAGCAGAAGCCTGCTTAGACAATTTTTCAAGTAGTATTCTATTGTGTAAGTTTGTATGTATACCTGAGAAGACTGATTGGGTGCCTTAGCCTTAGATGTTGAGCGTCGGGGCGCAGCAGACTGAGATGGTTGTTTCGATGCTACCGAAGACTACACAATTGAAAGAAGAATATATTCAATTACCAATGAATTATATATTAACAAATGTAGAAATGGTAATATAATTTCACCTCTCTAAATGAGGAACTTCCCCTAGCCTCTCTTGAAGTGGATAACCTTTTTGGTTCCGCAGATATTGAATGCCGCGGTGCAGCAACTCGGGACTACTGTTCTCCCGCAATGTTGTCATTTGTCGGACCGACATGCAATATATTTCTTACATCATCATACATCAATCTATGACCACGCTATCTAATGAAATTTGCGATTCGATTTTCATGTATTAATTCACCTGAGGTGGCGCTTGACGCTCAAAAATTGGAGGTTGTATCAATCGCTCCCATGCTGTATCATTGTACGCATACGATGTGTCTCCACCACCAATGACGAGGTCTTCATCTAAATTAACTTCATCATCACGTCCCGTTGCTGACTCGTCACCACCCAAATGCACATGAGTGTCATCTCCCTCCCCCACTGCCTCTTGTACAGCCGATGCGAGAAAAGTATTAGGCCGTGGTGTCTCGCCAGGTTCTTCAGCCTCCTCGTCCAATTCTGTCTCACCACGCTCTGTTGTGGCTCTTGCAACCTATGCTACCATAGGGTCATCATCGTCTCGCAAGTACACAGCATCTGTTGGGTCGTAATCTCCCTCTCCTCTCCTTGTATCCATTTGTACATGCCGGACCTTTAGCCTCATGTTGTAATGAACATACACCATTTTGTCTAGCCTGCGGTGTGTTAGCCTATTCCTCAGCTTAGTATGCAAGAAGGAGAACGTCGACCAATTCCGCTCACACCCACTCGACGAGGATGTTTGCGATAGAACTCTCATTGCGATCTTCCTTAATACGGGTGCACTTGTGCCGTAATTTAGCCACCACTTAGCTGCGTTTAAGACAGATCACATACAATATAATAATTAGATGTAAAAATTACTTCTCGAGATATAGAAGGTACATTGTGAAGACACATTACCTGGGTCGAGTCTATCACGACTGGCCATGGCAGTAGGTGTCGCAAATGAACCAATTCCCTCTCTAAATGTTTTCATCTGCATTATCAAAAAATATGAAGTATATATTTCATTTAATATTGTCAATGTTAAAATATCCAATTATACCTCATTCAACGCATCAGCAGCATCTGTTGGGGTGAAAGACAATCAGTCTACCACAATGTTGACCGATTCTATCAACGTATCGTCATAAGCAAGGGCCCGAGCATATTGGAAGGCCGGATGTAGATAGTACGCTGCAATCGTAAGACAATGAATTACATATTAGTATCAACTGAAAATCACAGCTCATTGATTGGACGAGAATGTAAGTGTTTACCTGCCATGTGAAGATCGCGGCTCATTTGTCTGTCCCATCTGTCCTCCACAATCTCTAGAATGGTGGGTCCATATTTTTTGGACGTTGTAAGGATCTTCCGCTTGGCTGCTTCTATTTTGCTGTACACCAACCCCATGGTTGGTACTCTATCCCCATCCACGCATCGTAGAACCTCATACAGTGGCTCTATCAATGACACTAATACCTTCACTCTATCTCAAAAATTCGAGGTGTTGACAATCCCCTCGACCTCCTCCCCTTCACGTGAAGTAGCAAAAGAGGAACTCAGCCAGGTCTCACCTCTAAACATTTGCTTCAACCCATCTTTGTGCTTCAATAGGCTCTGCAATGCGATGTAGTTGGTGGCAAATCGTGTGATGCCAGGCCTCAACAGTTTGCCGCCACAGTGCTCCCTCATCCATGCCAATACAAGTGTGTGGTTGTAGATATATTTCGTGATTTTTTGTGCCACCTCGACCACATATTTTACCATACGAAGCTGCCCAATCTCCTTCAGCATCAGATCTACACAATGTGCTGCACAAGGGGTCCAGAAAATGTGCCGTTTTTTCTTCATTAGCTCCTCTCCAGCCTTCTTATAGTTCGACCCATTATCAGTCACCACTTGTACAATGTACTCCTCCCCAATCTCAGTCACCACTTGCTTCATCAATGACAAAATATATTGGTGACTGTGAATTTGACCAGACGCATCCACTGATTTGTGAAAGAATACCTGTCTGTCACAATAAACAAGGAAGTTGATCAGGCTAGATTTTGTGGTACCTGACCATCCATCACACATCAGTGTGACTCCGTACTTTGTCCATTTCTGCTTGAATGAGTCAATGTAACTCTTGATCTCAGCAACTTGTTCATCAAGGTATACGCCAGCCAATTCTCTCGCTGTAGGTGGCTGCACGTGTAGCCCAAGGACCTGTGCTTCCTGAAACATTGGCTTGTAGTAAGGGCTATTGGCTGCATTGAAAGGCAGACCCGCGTGGTGCCACTATTTTGCAACAGCTTGACCAAGTTTCCATTTAGGTCCCTTCTGGCCATACACATCGTCCATCTTCGTTTGCTTACCATGCTCTCGGGATAGTGCACCGGGCTCCACATCTTCAATGTTGATCGATTGTGTCCTTTTTCTTTGTGTCCCCAAGTCACCAGTCAATAAACTCCTTATGCCTCGTGATTGTCGAGTCGTAGATGAACCACCACTCCCTGATGCTCCGGTCCTCGCCGCCTCGCGACTACGGACTACAGTCTCCTCGGGATGTCTTGACTCTTCCCTGCTCTGACGTACTGCCTCACGAAACTCGGCATCGTATGGATCGTTCACAGTGACATACACATCAGGCTGCTCAGTACGTGCTTGTTCGTCTTCGTCACTGGGTGTCCATGCACATTCCTCCTCGTTGCTGCCACTTGGGCGCCCGCTCACTGCCGCTTAATCCCTTTTCTTCTTTTTTTCCTTTTCTTGCATCTCAGCTCTCTTCTCCCGCAGGTGCCTAGCCATTGCAAGTTTCACATCTCTAGGCACATGGGTACACCCAGCAACCTCAGAGTATCCTGCCCCGGCTCCTCCTGCCAAATGCTTCTTCAACCGAGACACCCCTCCTCCCCGGTGTTCTATTTTACAATAGTTACAACGCCAACACCTACGGTTGCCATCCAACAAAACTCCGTGTGACCACCCAATATCATTTGTTCGTTCCTTAGGAGCCATAGAGTGTTGTCTCCTAAAATTAAGAAATTTAAAATATGAAATTATATTATTTCCCATCTACAACTAACAATGAACAGAATTTTATTATTTGCGTACCATGCAAGACTAAATTCAATATTTAATACATCTCCATATAATTTAGTTCAAAATAATATCATTATTTCTATAACATACAATTAAGGTTAATATTTATAATTAATACATATACATTAACTTACATGACATAATTAGATATTTAAAATATAACTAATTAGATATTTAAAATTACATCTCTAATTAAATTACATGACACATATAAATTATAAACATCTCTAAATAATTTACATTATATATATAAATTAACTTTAAAATTATTTAGAAAATAGTAAACACTAAATTTATATTTACATTAAAAGTATATCCATACACATTATATTTTTACATTATGCAATTAAATTAACTAATATACATTAAATATTTAAAAATATTTTACATCTACAACTAATAATGATATTAATATCATTACTTCTACAACATACAAGATTAAATTTAAAATTTAATACATCTAAATTAAATCTAATATTTAAACATGATTTGAATAACACATCAAAAAATAAATTTATATCTACAACATGAATTAAATATTGTTTATAATTAATACATATACATTAACTTACATGACATAATTAGATATTTAAAATATAACTAATTAGATATTTAAAATTACATCTCTAATTAAATTACATGACACATATAAATTATAAACATCTCTAAATAATTTACATTATATATATAAATTAACTTTAAAATTATTTAGAAAATAGTAAACACTAAATTTATATTTACATTAAAAATATATCCATACACATTATATTTTTACATTATGCAATTAAATTAACTAATATACATTAAATATTTAAAAATATTTTACATCTACAACTAATAATGATATTAATATCATTACTTCTACAACATACAAGATTAAATTTAAAATTTAATACATCTAAATTAAATCTAATATTTAAACATGATTTGAATAACACATCAAAAAATAAATTTATATCTACAACATGAATTAAATATTATTTATATTAATTCTACAAAATGAATTAAATAATACATCAAATATATGATATTTATACAACATCAATTAAACAAAAATTATATTTCTTATATAACATGAATTAAATAATATATTATTATTAATATTAAATAATATAATAAAATATTTTTCTAGATTTTTTAATTTAAAAACTAAAAAAAATAAACACCCCCCCCTCACCCTCACCGCCCCCCACCGGTGGTGGGGGCGGCGGTGCAGACGCCCCCCCCCCCTCACCCTCACCGCCCCCCCTCCCCTCACCGCCCCCAACCTCCGTGCAGACGCCCCCCCCCCCCCCCCTCACCCTCACCGCCCCCCCTCCGTGCAGACCCTCCCCTCACCGCCCCCCACCTCCGTGCAGACGCCCCCCTCCCCTCACCCTCACCGCCCCCCCTCCCCTCACCGCCCCCCACCTCCGTGCAGACGCCCCCCCCCCCCTCACCCTCACCGCCCCCCCTCCGTGCAGACCCTCCCCTCACCGCCCCCCACCTCCGTGCAGACGCCCCCCCCCTCACCCTCACCGCCCCCCCTCCGTGCAGACGCCCCCCTCCCCTACCCTCACCGCCCCCCACCGGAGGTGCAGACGCCCCCCCCTCCCCGCCCCCCACCGGCGGCGGTGCCAGTGCGATCGCCGGTCGTCACCCCCCACCCCCCTCCTCACCCTAAAACAAAAATTTAGGGCACCTACCTCTGATCGCCGGTCGTCGCTGCCGTCCGGTGCCGTCCGCCGCCGCTCTGCACCGCCCACACCGCCGGCCACCGCCTTCCACCGCTGCACCGCCTTCCACCGCTGCGGATGCCAGACCCGCCCGCACCCGGCCCGCTATAAGGGCGACCCGTCACGTACGCCCCGTCCCGCACGAACCAGACCGGGCCCGCCTCGACCCGCTCCGGTACGCGGCGGGACGCACGGGACCATGCGGTCCAGTGCGTCCCGGCCACGACCCACGGCCCGACCGACCCGGTCCCGGCCTGGGTCGGGTCGGGTCGTGCGAGTCGGTGCGAGACGCACCGGGTCGGCAAACCCTGATCCAAATCTCGTGGGGTCTATTTCATTGGAAAACTTCGTCAAAAAATGCTTCGGTAAGATATCCCTATTTTAATTTTTTTAAAAAAAATTAAAAAACAATTGGGGATATCTTAACGGTGATCGGAAAATTGATTCTAACATTTTACTCGAATTAATTATTCTCACTATAATCAAATTAAGTGGAGTCCAAAGTCATCTATTTTGGAGTGGAGTCCAAGTCCAATGAAAGGACTGCGGATTCTTTGCAGATAATAGATTGAGATTTTTACACATATACCCTCATAAAATTTGGTTTTGTCAAATATACCTTTTATCTGACTATATTATCATGAATATCCTTTGTTTAGACAGAAATATTACGGTTATATCTCTTTAATTTATTACCGTCGACGGAGGAGAATATTCCGTGAAATATGTCATCTACGGTCGTTAGATGTAGAATATATTTGACAAAATCAAATTTTACAGGGATATATGTATATAAATCTTACTCTTTAACTCACACTTAACTCGGGTTAAACACACGGGACTTACGACGAGGGTATAATTATGATATTACTCATATTTCAAGGATATTCATGATAATATGTTTTGATAAAAATTATATTTGATAAAATTGAACTTTGTAAGTGTATATATGCAAAATCCCTAAGGGCCACTTTGATAACGGAGTGAGTTAGGGGCGGGTAACTCACCTCGTGTGGCCCATGGGTTAGGGGCGGGTAAGTCACCTCGGGTGGCCCACCCCTAACTCACCCCGAGTGACTTATTCTATCCTTTTGGTTGAAGTAAAAAAAATCAAGTTTATCTCTAACCGACCCCGATTAAAATAAAAAAGAGTCAAATCAAAATTAAGTCACTCCACCCTAGATAACTCACTATAATCCAACTTACCCTTTTATCAAAATAGCCCGAAGAGATTTATGGCCTAAGGCGAAGCCACGGTAATTGCTAAGGACGCCATAGCCTCTCAAGAATTTTAGAATTTCAAACTTAACGATCCCAAGTTTCCGGCCTTTTTTGACCGCTGGACCCCCTGGCTTCCTTCCCTCCTACATAAGCAACGTTATCAGCACGTTTGGTATCGGGTTAAGGGGAGGATAACCCCGTGACAACCCCATTCCGCGTTTGGTTCGCCTATTTTGGGCAGGGATATCCAGGGATAAGGAGAATGGGAATATCTCCGAAAATGGGGTTAAGAACGAGGATAACTCATTCCACCTGCACATTAACCCCGTTTTCCTCTCTCTTCTCACCTCCATTAAAAGTAAAATAAATAATTTAAGATCATTAGTGTTAATTAAATTTAATGTAAGAAAAATTAGATATAATCTTAATATTAAATTAAATATTATTATTAATCATAGTTACATTACATAAACATGTTAAAGTTAAGTTATATTATTTAATTACTCATAATTATGAAGACAATAATTATTAATTATTAATATCATTCTTATTGAATATTTTTTAAAAGAAAAATATCTTTATTTGTACTATTTTACATTATTAATAACATAAATTTTATAATAAATTTATTATTAATAATAAATTTATATATTAAAAATTATTTTAGAATTTTTATTAGTCATAATCATGATTGTAAAGTCTAATTAAATAAGTCTTTTCACTAAAAAAATATTTTAAATCTTATTATCCAATCCAAACAAAGAATAATATCATGTCTTAACTTGGAATAAGAAAGACAATATGATAATTTTTTAACACGTATTCTCATTTGTATCCCTAATTTTTACCAAACAAAGAATAAGAATATTCTCGTATTTATCCCTTCGCATACCAAACATATACGAGAATAAGAATAAGAATAAATTAATTTAGAATAACTTATACCTATCGTCTTCGAAATTTATCCCGATACAATTTTCCGTCCCCCACATATCCCGATAAGTTTCTGTTTAAATGAGCATCACTGATCAAATAAAATTTAACACGCCTATTTGTGAGGATTAAACTTTACCTAGACAACACGTCTGACAAATTTTAAATAGCATGACCATTAGACTTTCTTCTTGAAGTAAAATGTAGGTGAAACAATGTAAACCAATTCATTCTTTAATAAGAGTGTATAAGCATTCGGTACAGCCTCATCATTGATTATTTTATTTTGTAAGAAAATAACATGTACAATTTATATAGATCTTCTATATTTAATTTAAGCAGATTTGTTTTTTTATATTGATCTTTAGAGACTCTCTCCACTTCGTGGCATTATCTTTGAATTCTTATTTTATCACTAATAATATGTACGAAAGCGATCGTACGGTGTCGTCACTAGTTGGTGTCGCCGTGATCATTTCTTTTAGTTGTAATTATTATTATTATTATTTCTTAAAGTGAGACTCAATGTCTCCTATTTTAGAATGGAGCTCAAACCTCCTATTTTAATTGGGACTTACGATGATACAAAATAAAAATAGGCGTTAATAATGACTTAGATCCCAATATATGGGATTTTAGATCCCACCTATTTTTTTTAAAAAATGATTATAAATATGAGAAATGATCATACCTACGTCATCAAATGTTGGCACCATACGATCAAATTTTTAATATACAATTGTTAGATATATTATACTTGGACCAAAATCACTAAAAATAATATTAATACAAAGTTATGGCCCCTCGTCGTCAACATCCTGACTATGTACCTATTTATGAGTTTTTTTAAAAAAACACCCAACAATCTTGCCTAATTAGAACAAATCTATTTCTAAAAAACACTCACTGAGAATTACTTCGTTATAAGAATAATTCTCACCGTTGGTCTTCATAAGGGATGTATATAATGATTAACCCAATTATAGTTAAAATTAAATTGAAATGATAAAAAGATCTAAACAACTCTTCAATAACTCCCGTTTAGGAAGAGAGAGAGAGGGAGAGGGTAGTGCGCACACGTGCACACACACATATCCTCTACTCTAATGTCATGAGAGAGAGAGAGAAAGATATTTTGAGAAAAAAAAACAACGACACGATAGAAGGAATATTCCCTATAATATTATTTCTTTTATGCATAAGTTAACTATGTGTGTGTTTTTATAAACATTAGCAAGTTTAGAGGCTTATTAAGAAATATATGGATCGTGGAGACTTTTTTATAATCAAACAATATTGTAAGAGCTTTTTTTCTAAAATAATCTCATGAATAAGCATGCATAGATCTATGCACCTGGTTATGTGTAGAGTAAGTCATTGACCACTTTGATAGCGGGTTAAGTTGGGTTAGGGTGGATTAATTGGGGTTGAGTGAGTTACTCCTTGTTTGATAGTTTTTTTATTAACTCGAGTCGGATAGAGTAAAAGTGGATTAACTCATTCTTAGGAAATATGTGGAATGAGTTAATCCATCCGGATTAGGGTTAGGAGTGGGGTGGACTAACCCGGATAAGGCACCCGCCCCTAATCTAACCCGTTACCAAAGTGACTGGGACATCGATTTTACGAAAAAGAGAATAATTGAAGCACTATGTGTCAAGCTCTAGTTATTATTATTATTATTTTACTATTATTGATTATTTGTCCGTAGTTGAAACTTGTTATATGGTTCCATCCAAGGAGAGGTGATAGTGAAATCTTACCTATGTGAATTTCGATCGGGTTTGTTTGTTTTGATGAAAAATATTACAAATTATTATAAAATGCTATTTTCATGTGTCACATGTATGTACAATATTTTACGGCATGTTATGACATTTTAAGTTTTTTTTTATCCAAATTGCCCCCTAGATGCAATTCATTCTGGTGCAGAAAGTCCAATTGTGATGGACTTTTTTGGAAGCATAAGATATTTCATTCATACCAATTGTGATGGACTTGAACAGCCCAGAGTGACAGATCTAATTGCGTGGGACCCGATGCTCACACAATCTTTTATATTATATATTCTTGGCATTAATTATTATTATTATTATTTGTTATTAACACATCGCCACTCGTAAGGACCCCTAGATGTAATCCAACATTCATAAAATTGTGAAGTACTCTCGCCATAGACGTCATTCCCCAAATCATGTCTTTGACATGTGGGTGAGATTTTTGCACGTGTTAGGCGAAAGTTCCAATCTACGATTCACACTGGGTAGATTACCCTTTCCTTAGTTGTTGGGCGATCCTCGCCAAATACATAAATATTGTGAGGGGCCATTGATCAGACGACCCACGGTTTTCTTCTCAACGCGAGACCTAACATGGGATCCCCATCACATGTCATTCGTAATAATAAATACTTTAAAATGATATGTTGCATACTTACATAAATTTATTTTATTCTCCAAAGTGGGGGTGTATATCTATGCCCATATTCTTTGATTAAACAAGTCGGATGTCTTACCACAACTTGACTATGACCTTAAAAAAAAGTTGGGACTGCCCAGTGTCGTGTACTTTTTCAAGGAAGATGCTTGTTCTAAGGTGGAGTGTCAATTTACTTTCTCAATATGTTAACATAGGGCTAGCTAATAGATGCTAAGTAGATTAATTGTTTATTGTCAATAGAACAACGATAGGGATAACCCTATATGAAGATAGAATGATGAATGAGGATATCCATTATGTCGAACAGAAATGACAGTGAAATTCTAACATTCAAATCTTAATTCAGAAGAATTACTTATTTCCAAATTTTTTCATTCTAAATTCGAGCTTGCATATGAACCTTTGAACATAACTGGTAAAATATGAGATTAATATAGTATGGTGATGAAAAGAGACATTTTCATAGACATATGATTCATATTTGTTAATATTCAGAGGATTTAATGTGAAAATTTAAAACATGACCCATATGTATCTTGACTCAGATAGATTAGTGGGTCACAGGTTAATAATTTAACCGTTCTGGTTGACTCGTGATTTGTAAGAATAGAACTACTCACATCATTATTATGTACCTATAAAATTTTAATATACTTTAATTAGTAATTTAGAAATATGAAAGATACACTTTAATTTCTACACTCTATAATTTTTCTTTCTCCTTTGTAACCTCTAAGTTGTCTCATGGGACAACGTCATGACGAGAGTTCACTAAATTTAGTTTTAGACTCTTAAGTTTTCTTTGTTTATTTCTGCATGTAGTGAAAAAAAGATTTAGAATTAAGATCTTTTCAAATTCCAAAACTTGTGTTAATACCGTTAAATGTTTAGACCATAAATGATATAATTTCAAGGATGCCTCATCATCTTTCATATTTATTTACATACTAAAATAAATAGAAACTTAGAAAATGTGAAATAAGTCTCGAATTTGGTTGGCTCACATAGATTTTATTGGGTTGGGCCGGGTTAACTGGGTTGAGCTAGGTTAAGCGGGTTTGACCAGGTTTTAGGTATTGACCGATCTAAGTAGAGTTTCAACTCAATTTTCAGACCAAGTCGTAGGTCAATTGGTTGGATCGGCTAGGTCGGATCGGATGTTAAAATAGTGGTAAAATGTATAATTGCATGACAAATTGAAATCTAATTAAGGAAAGAGTAATCAGATCGATCAGATTGGCCCGGATCAGTCGATCGATCATATTTGGGCTACATAGATTTGAGCCTAACCCCATGATCTCAATTCTCGTGAGGATTAGATAGACTGGCAAGATTAGTCTAGCATTAGGTTGGATAAGTTGATCACATTGGGATTAACAAATCTAATCCGATTCCTGTTAGAAATAATGTCCCACTTCCTAGCGGGTCCACAGTTTAAAAGGGGAAATATGAAGAAGAGTGAGAATAAGAAAGAAAGGAAAAAAAATAACTTACTTTTGCAGCTCTCCTGTGGCCATCGTCCATGGTAGTTGTTGGTGTAGACGCCACAGTCGTAGCTTCCTCCTCCCACTGTCATTGTAACCTCCTCCTTCTCTAACCCGCCTCCTCCTCAGCAGCCGCCGCTGATGTCGCTGCCATCACCTCCATTATATTCTACACGAGAAAGAATCATGTGAGACAAAGTATAGAGTTTCTAATAAAATTGCTCAGACCCCCTTAAAAATCAACTTTAGAACTTTAACTAAATAAAAGTAATAAACAATGGCTTGTCAAGGATCGCTTGATAGTTGGGCTTGGATCACCTGATTTGAGATGTAACACATGACAATTTTTTGTTTTAAAAAATTAGATTTTTTACACAAATACCCTTATAAATATGGGTTATGCCAAATATACCCCTCTTTTGATAATATTATCAAAAATACCCTCTAAATATTATTAATGATTGCGGTTATACCCTTACCGTCACTCCCGTGATGTTGACTCGAGTTACACTAGGGTTAGATGCTGAAGTTACTAACCTACCCTTCGGTTTACGACCCTCGCATGTCCATCGTGTTTTCTTCACGATTTACCCCCTAGGGTTCCTTCACGCGACGGAAGGCTTCTTCTGATCCATCTCTGACCTGCAATCGCGCGACAAAAGGGTTCCTTCACACGACGGAAGGGTTCTTCCGCTCCATCTCCAACCTGCAACGGCCTTCGCGCGACGGAAGGGTTCTTCCACTCCACTGAGTATGTATCACATACTCTCTCTGAACCTCTCACGACCCCATCAGTCCCCCTCTTCGCATGGTCCCTCTCTCCTCTATCTCTGAATCTCACACGACCCCATTGGTCCCCCTCTTCGCATGGTCCCCCTCTCCTCTATCTCTGAACCCCTCACGACCCCATCGGGCCCACTCTTCGCATGGTCCCCCTCTCCTCTATCTCTGAACCCCTCATGACCCCATCGGGCCCACTCTTTGCATGGTCCCCCTTTCCTCTATCTCTGTCCCTCGATATGTAGAAAACCCTAAATTTTTATCTCTTGACTGTGGATGCCAATTGTTGATGAGGTTAGTTAATGCATCCAGTAGGAACAATTGTTGATGACGTTTCTTTATTTTTGTTTAGGGTGTGCTTTAATTATTATCTTTGTCTGAGATTGGGCGTTTTTCCTTATTTGCAGCTTCAGAACGAGACAGAGCAAGTGAATGAGTAAACCCTACAGAAATTAAACTTGCTGGATTGAAAGTTGATTCCTTTGTTTGTTTATAGTTCATTTGATTTATTTATTTGGAGTAACGTTTAGTACCGTCTTCTATATGTGTAGGGGGTATTCCCATCTAGACATCAGTGAATCAAGGTGGCCCACAGATAGTTAGACCAATTGGAGTGGACATGCTTGTGGTCTATACCTATTAATTGAGATTTGAATTGTAATTTTTTCTAATTGTACAAGACTTATTTTCTAAGACTATTTGCACTTACTTATGTGTTATATACAAACTTATCATCCCCTTTATTTTACTTTTTATATTCTATCTTATTTTAAGCATCGAAAGCACAGTTATGGCAGGCACATTTACATTGAAACTTTACTATGGAGGGCATTTTAAGACTACTGAGGAAGAATGAAGAATGATCCCCACATGTTTTAGACAAAAATCATACTCCTTTGATAGAGATTATGCTCATTTGAGGGAGCTGCGAGTGTTAGCTTCTTAAGTCACCAAATGGGGACATGACCAGACGATAGATTTCTATGCTTTAACACCAAATTTGAGGCCTAAGAAATATGTGAGAATTAGTTCAGATGAGGATGTGATTTCTCTTTTTGATAAGTATAGCCATGATTTGTGCATTGTGCTTTATGTCGCCACACAATATATTGGAGTGCCTTTAGCTTCTTCTGATCCACATATGAAGACAGTAACATCTATGACTAGAAGAAAGTCTAAGGAAAAAAATGCAATGCTAACAGAAGATGATCCAGACTGGAATCCATTAGGAGATGACAGTGAGTACGTTGAGGTTGAGCCTCCAGGGAATAATGAGGCAGAGACTCTAATTAGGGAGGGTGATGTATCTGATGATGAGGTTTATACCGATGACAGTCGTGATAGTTGCTTTTCCTCAGACACTGAGTGTGACATGGAGGTGGATGATGGGGACAATGAGGGTACCTCTATTGTCCGAAACATTCATGATCCGGATATGTCTTTAGGAAGTATATTTGACAATATTAATGCATTCAGATTAGCACGTGCCCAGCATGCAATCAAAAATGAATTTACAATCAAGTACATAAAATCAGAACAAACTAGAGTAACAGTAGTTTGTGCTGAGAAGAGATGCAATTGGAGAATGCATGCTTCTCGTTTACCGGATGGCCATACATTTCAGATAAAGAACCTTCAAACTGAACACACTTGTACGGGGGCAAATAAAGCTAGGAATCATATGGCCACCCAGAAGTGGGTGGCAATTACATGCATTGGTTGGCTTAGGACTGAAGGAGATGTTACAGTGAAAGAAATTTCAAGAAGGTTGAATGCTCAATACCATGTGGACATTCCTTACCACCGGGTTTATAGAGGTAAGCAAATGGCATTGGAGCAAATTCATGGTTCCTGGGAAGCAATGTATGGCAGAGTACCTGACCTACAGCATGAACTAGTCTTAAAGAACCCTGAGAGTCTAGTCAAATATCAGACAGATGACAAAGATAGATTTTTCAGAATGTTTGTATGTTTAAAGTCTTGTATTGAGAGTTTTAAGTTGGGATGCAGGCACCTAATTGGCTTGGATGGATGTCACTTGAAAAGTATCTTTAGAGGTACCTTACTAGCTGCCACCTCGTTTGATGGGAACAATAGAATTTTTCCAATAGCCATAGCAATAGTGGAAGGAGAAAATGCTGATAGTTGGACCTGATTTCTGGATGCTCTGAAGCAGGCCATTGGTCAGCCTAGTGATTTATCTTTCATGTCTGACAGACAAAAGGGGTTAGAAGAAGGGCTCCCGCTTATTTTCCAAGGTGTTGAACATAGGGTCTGTGTTAGACATATGTATAAGAATTTCAAGAAGTTATTTCCAAGTGAATTCATGAAGAGACTCTTGTGGAATGCTGCAAGGTCATATACTGAAGTTGATTTCTTGGACTGGATGATGCAAATGAAAGAAAATTCTCCAGAGGCACATGCCTATTTGACATCAGCGACCATGAGAGGAGTTTTATGGAGTAGATCACAATTCCATCCACTTGCTAAATGCCATCACATAATAAACAATTTAAGTGAATCATTCAATGCCAACATCTCAGATGCCCGTTGGAGACCTATATTGGACTGTATAGATGTTATTCGTTCCAAAATGATGAAGACCATGCACATTAGGAGGTCAAGGGCTGAAAAATAGACCGATGTCTTGGTGTCAAGGGGAAGGAAGTACATATCTGTCATGTCAAGAAAATTGGGTGGTTTTTTAGTGGAGAAAGGATTTAACGAGACTGCTCAGGTGACAGGTCCAGAAGCACGTGAAGTTGTAGACTTGAATAAGAAAAGTTGTACCTGTATGATTTGGCAGAAAACAGGTCTCCCATGCATACATGCATGTGCATTCTTAGCAAGCAGAATGGGTATTAAATGGGAGGATTATATTGATAGATGTTACACAGTGACAGCTTATAAATCCACCTATGCTTTGGGCATCAGTCCTATGCCTGACAAGTCACAATTGATTAAACTTGGAATAAAAGTTCTGCCCCCCAATGTGAGAAGGCCACCGTGAAGACCTAAAAAGAAGAGAATCAGAGACCCAGATGAAGTCCAAAAAATTACAAAGGCCCATAAGTGTAAAAGGTGTGGTCAGTTTGGACATCATGCAAAGACATGTAAGAATCCAGTATCAACATTGGGTCAAACTTCTACTCCACAAGTAAGGTAATAATAAATGACACACTTTTGTTTATGAAAGTAATTTAATTAGCACTAATACATGATTATGTCATGCATGAGGCCTCCTGGTAGACTAAGAAAGTAAAGAGGTCCTAACCAAACATCATGTGAAACACAGGGTCAGGTAGTCCTTTTACATGATCCATTTAAATTTCTTATTACTATAAAAAGGAATCATTATATTTGTGCATTGTGTTCACAGGGGAGCTTGACAGGGCAACCTAATGTAGAAGGGAGGACTACTGCTGCAGAAGAAGGCCTCCATTCAACCATTCTAATTAATTCTAGTCATGCAGGTGGATCCAGTGCAATTCTCTCCCAGGCATCTTCCTCAAGTTCTGTCCCTGTGCAGAGCAGAGGTCCTACAGTTCTTGTTCGGGGTCGTGGCCAGGTGGTGGATTCAAGGTTCAGAAATGTGTAGGGTTGGGTTGAAGTTGAAGTTGGCATGTGTCCGTTTAATGTTGAAGTTGGCATGTTTGCTATGAGAACTTTAAAGACCTTGTGTAATTATTATCTAATGTAGAACTAAACTTGTGTCCTGTGGTGGTTATTGTCTTTACAGAACTTTAAAGACATGTTGGCATGTGTCCAATTATGTAATTATTGTCTTTACATCTACTCCTTTCCTTTTATGAATATGTTTTTATGTCATTTGGTCGGTGCATATGGTCTGTGCATAAACAGGGTATGTGCATATGGTCTGAGCTATACAAGGGTCTTTACATACACTATGGTCTGCGCTTATCTCAGAGGTCTGTGCATTTGGACAACTGAACTTTGTGTGCATGGCATTTGGTGGATTGTGTTTGGATTGTGTGCATGGCAGGACTCAAGAACTTTGTCAGTCGGGATATTGATTAGTTGTACATAGACATTTGGTGGATTGTGTCCACAATTAATAATGTATGAAGTTGGAGTTGTTACTGAAATCTTCACACAATTGTTAATGGATTATCTGAATGAGTATGCATGGTGGTTCGACTTGTGCCTTTACAGGCACACTCAATGCAGTGTTCTATTTTGATGTAAATTTTCTCAAGTCTTCATTAAGCCATTGATATCATCTGATATTACTCTTAGAGAAATAAAAGCAGTTGATTCTGAGAATCAGAAAAACTTGCTATCTGACAGTTGGAGAATGGATCAGCTTAAGAGGCATTTGTCTACTATTTGTTAGAGTATGTTAATACCATAAATTCAGCACAGGTAATTGGAATATGTTAGAGTATGTTAGTCATATATTTATCCTACAGGATTATGTTACTCGTGTACAGTCAGGACTCAAGAACTTTCTGATATACAGTTATTGTCCACGCATTACTAAGCATTTATATCAACTTCTCCCAATTGTTGTATATATAGAAAGGGGCACCTGTATTTGAGTCCCAGGCAACGCAATGTTGAAATGTGCCCAACATGCTGACATCCAATTCTTCATGTCATTCGTTAGAGCATGAATGCCAAATTAAAAAGTGAAAGCCATGCTTAGAGAGGCATTTACTTGCAACAATCACTGCTTGTGTTGATGCCATTGTAGAACACCCAACTTGATACTTGCAATTTGAGATGTCTGGTTTCTTACTGGCATCCTCACAAGTCACAACTCATGTTACTTGTAGGGTGATATTATTCAAGTATTCAACAGATATAGGTTGTATTCTACGGATTGTGTCTCAGTTAATATCAATGTATGTGGAAACAAAATAGATCTGAGATAGACTTGGAAAAATAAAACTTGTCAAAAAGAGAAATTATTTAGAAAGTATGTTATGTCCTTTTTATACAATGGAACATGCAAAAAGTCACTAATAATTAAAGATACATAAAGTATAGTATGACCAAAAATAAAACATGTTTTACAATGCTTTACAATGCAAGAAACTATCTCTATAAATACCAAAGATACCAAAGCTGAGAACAACAGCAGCTTGGATGGCCATTCTTCAGTGACTGAAAGGATGGTAGTACACTAAATGTCCAAAGACACATTGAACCATTAAAAAATGTGACACATGAAATCATTATAAACATACTATTCCAACCAACTATTTTGACATTTAGACATTAACATGAAACCATTACAAACAGTGACACATAATCCCCTCCTAATCCCTTTACCCCTTACAAACAGTGACACCTCTAATTCACTTGTTATACATCCATTTACCAAATGTAGTGAAATACAAAGTACAGTATGCCCAGCCCCAGTAAGGGCGATACTATCTTCTTGAATCCCATCTTCAGTCGTAAGCCATTCCCTCTTCCACTAGCAGCGGTTGTCATGTCTATATTGGATTGTATTATATCTATTTTTCTCTCTAGCATAGTCAACTTCTTCTCGATCGATGATTCCATAGAAATTATTTGATGCTTCAAGTCCATGGTATTATGATGCGCATCATCAACCCAAACAAAAAAGCCACAACAGTCGTCCTCCTGTACACACACACACACACACACACACACACACACACACACACACACACACACACACACACACACACACACACACACACACACACACACACACACACATGATCTCTCAATTAGAAATTCAAGAAATATATCTAAGAAATTACGTCGAATACGTTGTGAACTTCTTACCTTCCACCTTGCACATCGATAAAATCTTTTTCCTCTGCTTGTTTCTTGAGACGAAATATATACCCTACATCTTTTCCTGCAATAACATTGTGGAACTTCATAGCACTCTGATGTATTTAATGAACGTATAATACTAGATTGTCCGATGGTCGTATCACTCATCTTCTTTGTCGGATGATGTATTTAATGCCGTGAGATGGGGAGAGTTCTTCGAGAGAGGGTGTGCCGCCCTAACAGAGGGTGTACCGAGGTGAGATGATTTGGTGAGATGGGGAGGTTTCTTCGAACTGTGGCGTTGAGTGGGGGGGGGGGGGGGGGGGGGGGCTGAGATGGAGAGGCTTCCACCGAGGGTGTGCAGCCTTGGGCATGAGATGGGCAGGCTTCTTCGACGGCGTCGGAGCAGTCGATTCCGGGTGTGTCGCCGTGGGCTCGAGGTGTGCTACCAGTCGGCCGCCTGAGATGGGGAGCCTGCCAGTCACCCGCCTGAGATGGGTAGCCCACCTGAGATGGGGAACCTGCCGTTCGCGTGGTGAAAGCCGTCGGGAGGTGGAAGAAGACCCACGGGGTATAACGCCTGAGATGGAGGAGCCCGTTCGCTTAAAGATTTCAGTTATTACATAAGGGGGGGGGGGTATTTTAGGTTTTTCATAAAATTTAACGATCTTCGTCAAATATCTTTAACGGAAGTGAACCACGGGGTATAACCACAATCATTAATAATATTTAGAGGATATTTTTGATAATATTATCAAAGGAGGAGTATATTTGGCACAACCCATATTTATAGGGGTATTTATGTAAAAATCCCTAAAAAAGTTCATACATGCATAATAGGAAAATGATTTATTAATGTTTCCTACTAATAATAAATTTAACACACACCGATAAACATATATCACAACTCCCTCTCTCATAAAGTGTCCATTCAACAATTTTTATGATTTAGTACCATTATTTTTGTTTCTTAATGTCAAATTTAATATAAAGATAATGTTAACAAACTAATTTCCTAGAAAAAATGTTACTAAACCACTTTCTTATATATAAAATTTAATAGGCATTTTTTAAAAGGGGAGATGGAAACTCGAGATCTCCCTCTTGAAAATGGGGAGGGTGTCTACTCCGTTACCGAAGAAGATCATTCTTTTTTAAACATAGAGGAGATAAATGGGCTTAAACTACCTCTCCAAATGGAAGAGAGTGAAGAACCAACTACACTAGGTAACTAGATCTAGGGACCATTTTCTTATATATATAAAGGGAGACGATTAGGTGGGGATGGCTTACTTGGTGTTGTCGCCACCTCATCGCTTCTAATATACTATTATTTATTTATTTTTTTGAAAAAAAATAAGTGGAGTTTAAAGTTCTCTATCTTGGAGTGGAGTCCAAGTCAACAAAAACTTGTCTTAGAATACAAGAGAGAAAATAAAAAATATAAATAATGACTTCGGTCTCAAGTCACTGTTCACATCAAAAAAAATATTTTTTTCCTTACCATAGATCTAAAAAAAGGGACTTAAGACCCACTTTAAGATAAGGGATCCCATGCCCCAAAATAAGGGAATTGAGATTAATTATCGATTTAAGTTACTGTTAATCTTAAAATTTTTAAATATGTTAATATATTTTATAAAATAAATATATCATGAAAATATTTTTGATAAATAACATAATTAATCTCAATAATTAAAATTTAAAAAGTTAAAAACATCTTAAAAAACTACTCTTCACTTTTTAATTTTTTAATTTTTTTAATTTTTTAATATATTTTATATGATAAATATACTTTTACAACAATAGAATTTTAGATAAAAATTATCATTAATATTACTAACTAAATTTTAAAAATGATAAAAGTTTTAATAATTTACTTTTAAACATTAAGACATAGGAGAGAGAGAGAGAGAGAGAGAGAGAGAGAGAGAGAGAGAGAGAGAGAGAGAGAGAGAGAGAGAGACCAAGGTTAACTCTAACTTATTTTCTCGTGTGGATTTTAAAATCTAAGATTAGTCGGTGATTAACTCTATCACTCGATTAGTTTAAACTCCCAATCAAATCACGGAAATAGGTAACCCTACGTTAACCTAAGACTAACTACGTACCAAAGCAGAACCCTATATCCCACGTGAACTCCACCACATATATATATATATATATATATATATATATATATATATATATATATATATATATATATATATATATATATATATATATATATATATAGAGAGAGAGAGAGAGAGAGAGAGAGAGAGAGAGAGAGAGAGAGAGAGAGAGAGAGAGAGAGAGTAATGTTTTGTGCACAGAATCCGGTGCACAAAATCATGTCAAAATGTAACATTTGTTATCGTTGGTGTTGACACCCGTTTTATATCCAATAAGTCGGGTCATCTCATTATTTCATTCTATATGATGCTCCGAGTTGTTCACTCTTCATTGAGTCTCTTGATCAGTTGAGGCCTGTTTCTTGGGTCTTAATTCCTGGATTAAGAATTGGCTCATGGTGGCGTTTCGTTGGCAACAGCTTAGCAACCCTTCATTGCTATTCTTGAAACTCAATGGTAATAACGGTCCGAACCAGGCGCGTTGTTTCATTATAACGCATGGGGCCTGGACCGTTACTCTTTGAAGAGTCCTAAGGCTTAAGGCCTCGTTTTCAGTGCTTATCCTTTGGCTTACACATTGGTAATAACGGTCTGTCGAGAGGCCGTTGTTTCAGTATGACGCCCTATGTCTTGGCCGTCGCTTCTTTGCAGAGTCCAATTGATTAAGTCTTCTTCCCGTCGATCTTATCCTTTGGGATAGGGTTAAGAGTAACGGATGGTCCTTGATGCGTTGCTTCCAAGCGGCGGTCTGTCGTGCAGCCGTTACTTCCTTCAGAGAGTCCTGGCAGTTCAGGCCTTTTCTCTGCTACTCCGTGGTCGAGATAAGGGTTTGGATTGACGATATCTCTTTCAAATCTGATCCTCAGGACCTTCCGTTCGATTCTATGGACTCTTGGTGATATTATCTTCGAGGATTTACTAAAGAGTTATCTCTTTATCTTGCTTGATTATCCTCTGCTCGACCTGAGAGTTTGAGGGTCTATAAATAGAACCCTTGACTTCATGGCCCAAAAGAGGGGGAAGATTTGAATTCACGACGAAGTGCTGCCGAACTCAGGAGCCATATTCATCCAAGAGGAATTGCTTCCCACGTCCATCCATCTCATAATCAAGGGAGTACTTTGGTTTTGGTCTTTCAAGTTCATCATTGCATGCTTGAGTTCTTCCCTGGTTTTTTCTCAATCAAAGCATTGTCCCTCCTCTTTCTCCACGTTTTTCACTGTCCTCTAAGCATATAAACATCTTCCCAAACTTTTAAAACACCCAGAGGGGTTAAAAAACCAAAAACTCCCCGGTAATCCACTCTCCTTTTGATGATGTTAAGTCCTTTGAGAATTGATGCTATGCTTGTGAAAAGGACTAATTGAGGTTATTGTGTTTGGTCTTTCTACATCTTTGGCAGGTTTACAGGTTCATTAACACGAGGCCCAGGTCTTCTAGCCGACTGGAAGAGTTGGAGTTAAAAGAATTTAAGCTTTGTTACTGCAGGTTATCTGACGGCCTTGTGCAGGCGCGTCACTCTCTTCCGGCGGTCTATCGTGTGGCCGTCACTTCCAAGTAACGCATAGGGTTCTGGCCGTTACTTCTAAGTTGATCTGCAGGCTTTCTCTGATTTTCTCTCCCGTGGGCGGGTGTTTCATCCACCTATTTCCAAGGTATATTCAGGTCTTTGACTTGTTTTTACTTTGGTGGCGATCACATCTTTCCTTGGTATTGGGCATTAGCTGTCTTCTTCATCATATCTTTCTATTTTCCTTACTTGTTCCACCTTCACGGTGTGTTTTTGTTTACTCCTTGCTCCACGCCCCGGCTGTTGACACCCGTTTTATACCCAATAAGTCGGGTCATCTCCTTGTTTCATTCTATACGATGCTCCGAGTTGTTCACCCTTCATTGAGTCTCTTGATTAGTTGAAGCCTATTTCTTGGGTCAGAACTCTTTGATCGGATATGGCTCCTAGTGGCGTTTCATTAGATGAATCTTAGCAAGCCCCTCATTTCATTCTTGAACCTCAATGATAATAACGGTCGGTTCTAGGCGCGTTTTTTCATTCTGACGGATGGGTCCTGGACCGTTACTCTTTGAAGAGTCCTAAGGCTTAAGGCCTCGTTGTAAAGCTTATCCTTTTGATTCCACGTTGATAATAACGGTCTGTCGTGCAGCCGTTGTTTCATTCTGACGCCCTATGCCTTGGCCGTTGCTTCCTTGAAGAGTCCAACTTGTTGGGTTTTCTTCCCGTTGATCTTATCTCTTTGGGATAGGGTTGAAAATGACGGTCGTTCCTTGATGCGTTGCTTCCAAGTGGCGGTCTGTCGTGCAGCTGTTACTTCCTTCCGAGAGTCCTGGCAGTTCAGGCCTTTTCTCTGCTACTCCATGGTCGAGATAAGGGTTTGGATTGACGATATCTCTTTCAAATCTGATCCTCAGGACCTTCCGTTCGATTCTATGGACTCTTGGTGATATTATCTTCGAGGATTTGCTAAGAGTTATCTCTTTATCTTGTTTGAATTATCCTCTGCTCGACCTAAGAGTTTGAGGGTCTATAAATAGAACCCTTGACTTCATGGCCAGGGGGGGGGAGATTTTGAATTCACGACGAAGTGCTGCCAAACTCAGGAGCCATCTTCATCCAAGAGGAACTGCTTCCCACGTCCATCCATCTTATAATCAAGGGAGTACTTTGGTTTTGGTCTTTCAAGTTCATCATTGCATGCTTGAGTTCTTCCCTGGTTTTTCCTCAATCAAAGCATTATCCCTCTCCCTTCTCCACGTTTTTCACTGTCCTCTAAGCATATAAACATCTTCCCAAACTTTTAAAATACCCAGAGGGGTTAAAAAACTAAAACTCCCCGGTAATTCCCTCTCCTTTTGATGATGTTAAGTCCTTTGAGAATTGATGCTATGCTTGTGAAAAGGACTAATTGAGGTTATTGTGTTTGGTCTTTCTACGTCTTTGGCAGGTTTACAGGTTCATTGACACGAGGCCCAGGTCTTCTAGCCGGCTGGAAGAGTTGGAGTTAAAAGAATTTAAGCTTTGTTACTGCAGGTTATCTGACGGCCTTGTGCAGGCGCGTCATTCTCCTCCGGCGGTCTATCGTGTGGCCGTCACTTCCAAGCGACGCACGGGGTCCTGGCCGTTACTTCCAAGTTGATCTGCAGGCTTTCTCTGGTTTTTTCTCCCGTGGGCGGGTGTTTCATCCACCTATTTCCAAGGTATATTCAGGTTCTTTTGACTTGTTTTACTTTGGTGGCGATCACATCTTTCATTGGTATTGGGCATTAGCTGTCTTCTTCATCATATCTTCCTATTTTCCTTGCTTGTTCCACCTTCACGGTGTGTTTTTATTTATTCCTTGTTCCACGCCCCGGTGTGTGTTTTCCTTTTCCTTAGCGTAGTTGGATTGAGATAGCATGCCCATGCTAGAGCTAGCTATGATTGCCTAGGTTCATGATCACATGTTCATAGGTTTGAGTAGATCTTTGATTGTTTGTTTGTTATCTTACCATATCACCCCCCAAACCTCAAAAGAAAGATAGAAGATAGACAAATAAATATCAACACCGGCGTGTGTTTTCCTTTTCCTTAGCGTAGTTTGATTGAGATAGCATGCCCATGCTAGAGCTAGCTATGATTGCCTAGGTTCATGATCACATGTTCATAGGTTTGAGTAGATCTTTGATTGCTTGTTTGTCATCTTACCATATCACTTTTCAAACCTCAAAAGAAAGATAGAAGATAGACAAATAAATATCAATAGATAATTTTTTGGCGATCATGGTGGGACAGCTTGTACCAATCGTGCTTTTGATTCTTGTTTAAACCTGCCATCATCTGCTTGTTGAGTTGCCTTTTGTTTCCCCTTTGATTACTGCTCATCCTGGTTTTCTGAGTTCTCTGACGGCCCGGTGTCCCCGCGTCACAGTCCTCTGACGCAGGGGCATTAGACCGCCACTTTGGTTCTGCTGTGTGAGCTTCCACGGGCTTTCCGGTTACTTCTGTCTGGTTTTGGTTCCCTGGCTCATCCGACGGTCTCATCCCCATGCGTTATACATTATCTGGCGGTCTGGCCTTTGACCGTTATTGTGCTCTGACGCAGGGTCCTTCGACCGTTATTCTCCTGGCAGGTACGCATCCGAGGTGCATTTATTTCCGAAGTTTTTGCTGTGATTTATTGCTGGGGTGATACTTGCCCTCTTTCTTGCTTTGCTCATATCTACATATCATTGGGTGCACCATTGATTGTTAGATTCTAGGCTAGACTTTGCATGCACTCCGGTGCACATAGGGTCATTCATTTTTTCATACGTTAGATTGCATTTTCCTACCTTGTTGTGAGGACATCTCGTCTCCATATTCCTTGGGGTCGACTAGGAAATCACAGCAGGGACCTCCGTAAGTCCCCGTGAGCCGTGGATTCCCACACGGACGCCGGGCTGGTTGTATCTCTCCCACCCCGTGTCTAGGACTGCATAAGTGAAGAGTGGTTACACTGAGAGTCAAACCAAGTCCCATATCCATCTCCTACTAGGAACCCATTGTTGAGAGCACATATCAATCAATTCACTAAAGTTCCAAAGGAGAAATCATAAGAACCTTGTTGCATCATCTTAAACAACTTGGTTGATTTTGGGTGTCTTCATCTTTTATCATTTACATCTTGTTAGAATCACCTAAGTTGGTTGCTTATTGTGTGTTTCTTTTTTGTATTGGTTGCTTTGCATATTGTCAAGGTTGTCCGTTGCATGTGGAGTTATTTTCGTCCGTTTGAATCATCTTCTCGAGTCAGTTCCTTCTTCACGTTCTATTCTAATCCCCTCTTCGAGTCCACCATGGCATCCTTCAATCCTCCTCGCTCCCAAGAGGACTCTCTTCCTCAAGGGCTCCTTGAAAACCCCCCTAGGGTTATTACATTTTCCTCTGGAGAGGGGACTGCCCCTCTCCCATCCTCCACTTCTATGGAAGGTGGTCAAGTTACCCCTTCTCTCTCTACTCCTTCCACGGGCTCCATCCTTCATATGATGGCCCAATTGGATCCGACCCAACTCCAAGTTTTATATCAAGCTATGCAAGGGTCCAATGCTTCCCCCTCTGCCACTATCCAAGGTCAATCTAATCCTTCCATTATTGGGCCGTCCGTTCAGCCCACTCCGATTGATCTCACTCCGGTCTAACCCCGGACCATCACTTTCGCTGGCATGGAGATGGGCCAATCTTCTAATTCAGCCCATCAATCTTTCGATAAAGGGAAGTCACCCATCCCTTCCTTTGTCCAGTTGGATCATCACAACTCTGGTTCGGTAGCTCCTCAGCTCCTTATGAACCCTTCCGATTTCTTACGCCCTCAGCAAGGAGTGGCCCAAAATCATTCTAATCCGGGTCTATCTCAGGCCCAATATCCTTCTTACGGGCCTCCTATTTCCACTATCCTTCCACTCCTTCTTACGGGCTCCCGCCTATTGCTACAGCCATTCCATCTGCCCCTCAAATACAATCAGCATCCTTCACTACCCCTGCTCCCTCCCGAGAGCAGGACTTGCTTGACAAGTGGGCCACCATGCAGCAACAACTCGACTTTCTCCAGAAAAGGGTTGGCCCACAATCCTTGGCCGATATTCCTATTCCGAGCTTCCAGAACATCCGGTTCCCTCCGCAATCAGAGCTCCCCAACTATCGCAAGTACAATAGGAACAACAATCCCTTCATCCATGTGAGGGATTTTCTTTATGAATCGGCGCAGTTCCAATATGATGATCGCCTCATGGCGTACTTATTCCGCCGATCTTTGGACAATGTTGCACTAGAATGGTTCTATTCTCTACCACTGGAAGAGGCCGAGAGTTTCAAGGTAGTAAAGGACAAATTCATCCAGCGGTTCCAAGACAGGGTCGGCCCTGAATATTCATTTACAGATCTAGTGGCCGAGAAGATGAAGCCGGATGAAGAGTTCGCCACCTATGCAGACAGGTGGAGACAAATGGCCGCTAGAGTACCGGGCCACATTCCGGAGGAAGAGAAGGTCAAACTGCTGATTTCCAATGCCACCCTGACCTTCCGCAACATCCTGGCAATGAATGACATAGCCAACATGCATCAACTCTATAGCCGGGCGCGCTTCATCCAGACTCAATTCAAGGACTCCCCTATCCATTCCCTCTTCGAAAACCAAAAGCCCAAGTACCACAAGAAACCACAAGGGCCGGTTACTGAGGGAGTCCAAACAAATGAGCAAGTACAAGCCGTTGCTTTTCCATATCAGGTCGCACCTTTCCGCTACAACCAAAACCCCCGCAATCCACAAAACACCGCTCCACAAAACTTCCAAGCCACTCCACAAAACCCTCCCCCCGCCTTCACCATTCCACAAAACACCTTCGCCACACCACAACAACCATCACCACCACCACAATACCATAACGTCCCTCCACCCAACGGCTACAACAACAACAATCCAAATAGCAAGCGCCCGGCTCCCAGGAGAGCCCAGTATCCTCCATTGCCAGAGACACTTACAGATATCTTCTCGGCACTCATGTCAGTAAATGCAATCCAACTTCCTCCGGAACGGCCTGTTTGGAACCCGGCAGTCGATCAGACTAAGTATTGTATGTTCCACCGGCAGCCGGGCCATACCATAGAAGGATATTTTCAGTTCCGAGATCTTGTGTATGACCTTCATGAAGGGCAGAGAATCGACTGGGCCGAAATACGTAGGGCCATTATTGAGATTAAAGAAAAGAGAAGGCAGCCGCAGGGGCAGCAAGTGCAGCAGCATCAAGCACCGCAGCCGCAGCAGCCGCCACAGCAGCAGCAACCACAGCAAGTACAAGACCTGGGCATCCACCAGAACCCGATGCCAAATCATCCACCCGCTCCTCAGCAGCAGCCGCCAGCACCAGCGCAAGTAAACATGGTCCAGCCACTGGCCCCCAACGCCGGATGGTCTTTCGATGATGATGGCGCCACACCGCAGGTCATGGCTGTAACGACCCGAGAATCCGATTACCGGGAAGGCCCGATAACTCGAGACTCGCACCGCCACCCACGAGCCCGAAGACTCGGAAGGGTTAAAAAGGATGGTGTGGAGACTACACAAGTATCACAAATAATTGCAGAAATTAAACAGTTATAATAGAATAACATTTCACATGGTCCACAACAGAAAATAACACAACAACAATAGTCCACGACTAGTACAGTGACAAGAAAGGAAAGTACAGCTACACGGGGCATCCCCCGGCTCTGACCTCCGGCACTACCGCTGGGCACCCGCACCACGCTGCGCTCCTGACGCGCTCCCCGAAGGTGGCGCCTCACCTGAAACACGGTGAAAACACGCAGGGAATGAGTCTCGGAACAAGACTCAGTAGGGATCACTCGAACCCTACCTCGAAAAACGAGAAACCACTACTCTAGCGGTAGAAAAGTATCTCGGAAAGGAAAGCCCTGTACTCTACAGAACTAGACCCTAACGGCACGTAAACCGAGACACGTGCCACGGTACGAGAAGACCGAAACTCAACGGTCGAACCGTCAAAAACCCGAAGGTCGGAAACACACGACTGACAGTCTGACACTCCGTACTCGACAGGAGTACCACCCACTAGAAGCACAGCCGGTAGCGTCCCCTGGCGTCTTACACCGCACCGCAGGTGCACCGCCTGACATGGTAGGTCCTACCCGAGGCGCAAACACCGTACAAGTAACCACAAACAAGTAACTAGTTGGGGTCACGCCCGTCGACGTGGGTCCGACCGCCCCCAACCACGTGTGCACACACAGACCTTGCGTCACTAGGTCTGGTCCTCTGACCGGTTTTCCCCCGTAGCCGGACTCTGGCTACCGACGAGGGGCCTACGGTAACCGGTCCACAAACCGTCTCGAAAGGTAGGTGCCCGTACACCACTCCCAGGTGAGACCAGCACCGCGCACTGGTGGGCTACGACTAGTGGAGGGTCGCTAAAGGAGTAGACTCTCGAGTCACGGAAAACAACACCCAAGCCCGACAACGTGTGGGAATCACCCCACGCACCAGTCCCGTCACGCGGAGACCACGGTCGGAGAAAAGCGAGGTTGCCACCCTCATGGGGCAACACAGGAAGTGGCGGTCTACCCTCAGACCGTCACTGCCAAATGGCGGTCCACTCTAGGGCCGTCACTTGGAAATAGCGGTCTAAGGCGGACCGTCACACGGCCAGGGGGTAGGGGGAAGCGACGCGCCTACCCTAGTGCGTCGCTTGGAAGCGGCGCACCTAGGCCAGGGCGTCACATGGCACCCCACACCCACGAAAACCACAGGGAAAGTAACGCGCTTACCCTGGCGCGTCGCTTGCAAGCAACGCGTCGGGCTCAGTGCGTTACTCGCATGTGACGCGCCTAGACCAGCGCGTCGCATGGCCCTCACGCTCGGGATGGAAAGGGAAGTGACGCGCCTGCCCCAGCGCGTCGCTTGGCCCATCCACATGGGGGACAACAGGAAGTAACGCTCCTGCCCCAGTGCGTTACACGCATGTAACGCGCCTATCTCGGTGCGTTACATGGCCTGACCCCCAACGGTCAAAACCCAACGGTCGAAAGCATGTGACGGCCCAGCCCAGGGGCGTCACTAGCAAACGGCGGCCAGTCGCAGGACCGTTACAGCCCTCGACCCCAAAGGCCAACGCCCAGGGAAGTAACGCACCCCTCTAGGGGCGTTACAAGCATGTGACGGTCACTGGAGTGACCGTCGCTTGCCCCAGAGCACGCTACGGCGGGAGAACCCCAAAAACACCAACCACGCCCCCGTACCTCCACCGGAGAGGGGGAAAACAAGGGGGAAGACCCCTGGGGACCCCTAGCATGCATCTAAGCCACCAAAACATAGAATCATGGGCTAAAACCATAGATCGGGCGGCTCACCCCAAAACATGGAAAAACCCCAAAAACGCCCAAACATGCCTCTCTCGGCCTCCCCGCGGCCTACAAACCACGGAAAAGAACGGCGAAGAGCTAGGGAACGTCACCCTACCTCAATGGAGCGAATGCTCCGCCGGATCGTCCACGAATCGCGAAGAACGCTTGAAAACCCTCGTTCTTCCTTAAGCTTCCCACGCTTGCCGCACGCCCCCACGACCGCCTCGCCGCCGCCCACGTCGCCGCGCCGTCGCCCCGCCGCCGTCTGCAGCCGAAGGGGAGCTCGCCGTGGCCAACCGGGAGGAAGAGAGGGAGAGGGAGGGAGACACGGTGGAGGAGGAAGGAGGAAGAAGAAGATGGTGGGGGGAGAGAGAGAAGAAAAAGGGTTTTATAGAAAAACCCGGAAAATCCGTAAAATTCCAAAAAAATAGGAAATCACACCCCCGCGATCCTCGGAACGCACCGATCGCAACGGTACCACTCGTGTCCGTGTGAACAGCCCGGTTCACCCGCAACGAGCGTCCGAAGAGAAAAGCCGAAACACACACCGGGAATCGGAAAACACACGCGGAAAAGCCGCGGAACGCCTCCGGGCCTCCGAAACAACTCCGGATCGCGGCGACCCGAACACGAAAGATGTCCGAAACGAAATTTCGGACACAACGGAGCCGGACACTCCGAAAACCAGATCCGGGACCCACGAAGAAGGATCCGAAAGGTCCGGGATATTACAGCCCTCCCCCCTTAAGGAATTTCGTCCTCGAAATTGAGAACAACCCAAGGGGAAAGAAGAGGAAGACTCACTCAAACAGGTACGGGAACTGCTGACGCATCTCGTCCTCACGTTCCCACGAAGCCTCACCACCAGAGTGTCGTTGCCACACGACCTTCACCAAGGGAATAACCTTGTTCCGCAGGCGCTGCTCTCGCCTATCCTCCACGCGGATCGGAAACTCTGGGAGAGAAAGATCTGGAGTCACCTCAGGCCAAACGGAAAACTCGAGCACATGAGAGTCATCGGGCATATACTTCCGCAACATAGAGACGTGGAACACGTCATGCACCGACGCCAACTCAGAGGGTAACCGTAACCGGTAAGCAACCTCACCGATGCGCCCCACAATCGCGAAAGGACCAATATAGCGGGGACTCAGCTTCCCACGCCGTCCAAACCGCATCACCCCCTTCATCGGAGAAACTCTCAAGAACACATGATCGCCCACGGCGAACTCGAGGGGCTGCCGCCTACGGTCAGCATAGCTCTTCTGCCGACTCTGGGCCGCCAACATGTTCTGACGAACCAGGTGCACAACATCCACACATTGCTGCACCAATTCCGGTCCCGTCAAAACACGCTCACCCACCTCAAACCAATCGAGTGGAGTCCGACAAGGACGCCCATACAGAGCCTCATAGGGAGCCATGCCGATGCTCGAATGAAAGCTGTTGTTATAGGCAAACTCCACCAACGGTAGGTGATGAATCCAACTCCCCTGCCACTCCAGGCAGCAGGATCTCAGCATGTCCTCCAAAGTCTGAATGGTCCTCTCAGACTGACCATCCGACTGTGGATGATACGCCGAGCTAAATGCCAACTCCGTGCCAAGAGCTCGCTGGAAACTCCTCCAGAATCCAGAAGTGAAGCGCGGATCCCGATCCGACACGATCGAAATGGGAACCCCATGCAACGGAACGATCCGCTCCACATAAAGACGAGCCAACTTAGGCACGCTCCAGCTGACCTTGACCGGTAGCAACCGCGTCACCTTCGTCAGCCGATCCACCAGCAACCAAATACTGTCCTGCCCAGTCGGGGTTCTGGGCAACCCCACCACAAAATCCGTGGTCACATGGTCCCACTTCCAAGCAGGAACATCCAAGGGCTGGAGAGTACCGCCTGGTCGCTGATGCTCCGCCTTCACTTGCTGACAGATCAGGCACCTGGCCACAAACTCGGCCACATCTCTCTTCATGCCAGGCCACCAGAACTGCCTCCGCAAGTTCCGATACATCTTCGTCGCACCCGGGTGCACAGTGTACCTGCTCCCATGAGCCTCGCGTAACACCGCACGACGAACCTGCTCCTCCCCTGGGACGTACAGCCTGCCACGAAACCTCGCAGCACCGTCCTCGCCAAGCTCCACATCAGCTATCGCCAAAATCCGGGGCAACTCAGGGTCCGCATGCTGAGCCTCTGTCACCTGACGACGGATAGCAGGAGTGACAGTCAGACTCGCAAGCACTGCCAACCCTGGCTCCTGGGGAATCTTGAGCCTGAAAGATACTTCGGGCACCTGTTCCCAGAGCCTCCACTTCCTCAACATCAAGGCACTGATCACGACCTTCCGACTCAAGGCATCGGCGACGACATTCATCCTGCCCGGCTGATAAGACAGGGTGAAGTCATAGTCCTTCATGAACTCCATCCAACGCCTCTGTCTGAGGTTCAGATCTCTCTGCGAGAACACATACCTCAAACTCTGATGGTCAGTGAACACCTCGAACTTCTCACCGTACAGATAATGCCTCCAGATCTTCAACGCGAAGATCACTGCCGCCAACTCAAGGTCATGGGTAGGGTAGTTCTCTTCATGGGGCTTTAGCTGCCGAGATGCATAAGCCACCACTCTACCATGCTGCATCAGAACAGCACCCAATCCGACGCCGGAAGCATCTGTACACACCACAAAACCTCCCGATCCAGAAGGCAAAATCAACACCGGAGCCGAGGTGAGCAATCTCTTCAGTTCCCTAAAGCTCTGCTCACACTCCTCGGACCAGACGAAAGGCACATCCTTCCGCGTGAGCCTCGTCATCGGGGTCGCAATGCGGGAAAAATCCTGGATAAACCGGCGATAATAACCCGCAAGCCCCAAGAAACTCCGGATCTCCGTCACCGACCTCGGCCTCGGCCACTGCATCACGGCCTCGACCTTGGCGGGATCCACGGAAATGCCATCACCAGAAATCACGTGCCCCAGAAAGTGCACCTCGCTGAGCCAAAACTCGCACTTGCTGAGCTTCGCATACAACTGGTGATCTCGCAACGTCTGCAGCACCACACCCAAATGGTACGCATGCTCCTCGGCAGACTGCGAATAAACAAGGATGTCATCCACGAAGATGACCACGAACTGGTCCAAATACGGATGAAACACCCTCTGCATCAAGTCCATGAAGGCTGCTGGGGCATTGGTGAGCCCGAACGGCATCACCAGAAACTCATAATGCCCGTACCTCATACAGAACGCAGTCTTCTCCACATCGGACTCGCGAATTCTCAGCTGATAGTAACCGGACCGCAAATCAACCCGCGAGAACACTCGCGCAGACTGCAGCTGGTCGAACAAATCATCAATCCGCGGCAACGGATACTTGTTCTTGACGGTCACTTCATTCAGCTGCCGATAGTCAATGCACAGCCGCAGACTACCGTCCTTCTTCTTCACAAACAGCACGGGCGCACCCCAAGGGGAAAAGCTCGGACGAATATACCCCTTGGCCAACAGCTCCTGCAACTGCGCCCTCAACTCCCTCAACTCAGCGGGGGCCATACGGTAGGGAGCCTTCGCCAAAGGTCCCGTACCAGGCACAACCTCGATCACGAAATCGATCTCCCGCTGGGGAGGTAATCCAGGCAACTCCTCAGGAAAAACATCGGGAAACTCGCACACCACCGCAATGTCCTCGACATTCGGCTCCATCCGGTCAGACACAACCACTGACGCGAGAAAACCCTGGCAACCTGAATCAAGCAATCGACGGGCTCGAATAGCAGAGATAAGAAATCGAGAAGAGGTGGAACGGATACCTTGGAAATAGAAGGTCCTCTTGCTCGGATGCTGGAAGTAGACCCTCTTCATTCCACAATCCACCACCGCTCTATGAGTCTCGAGCCAATCCATGCCTAGAATCACATCGTAATCCCGAAGCTGCAACGCATACAACCTGCCTGGCATACTCCGTCCATCGATCCACACCGGAACCTGGTCGAAGCAATACGGAGTGACCATAAAGTCACCCGAAGGCAACTCCACAGCCAAATCACAGGACAACTGGGTCACCGGCTCCTCGACGCTCGACGCGAAATCCTCCGAAATAAACGAATGAGACGCGCCAGAATCAAATAAAACCCGAGCCGCACAACCCAAAATCTGAACGGTACCTTCCACGAGCTGCGACGCTACTGCCTCTGCCCTGGTCAAGTGCGTGATCTGGCCACGAGCTCTCTGCCTGCCTCCCACACTAGCTGACCTGGGTAGCGGCGGATACTGTCCCTGCTGCTGCTGCTGCTGCTGCTGGGGAACCTGCTGCTGCAGCGGCCTCTGAGGACAGTCGCGCGCCATATGCCCTGGCTGGTCACACCGAAAACAGATGATCGGCGCCGTGCACTGCCTGCCTGGGTGGGTCCCACTACACCGTGGACAAGGTCCTCGCGATCCACCCACCGATCCCTGACGCTGCAAAGAGAACGGCTGCTGCACACTGCCCGATGAAGCCTGCCCCTGATCCTTGTGCTTCTTACGGAGACTCTTCTTCAAGAACTTCTTGACCTTCGAGCCGAAGGACGCAGATCCTGTCACCGAAGCTGCCGATGCCGGTACTCCTGAACCACCCGACACACGCTGGAAGGAACCCTGCTGCTGGGTAGCCGACTGCTGGCTGCGACCTGACACAGACTGCCCCTGGCTGATCGGTCCTCGAGTCCTCTGCATATCCATCTCCAAGGAAATCGCAACACGAGACGCCGTCTCCAGATCAGTGGCCCCATTCGCGATCAAATGGTGCCTCAGCTCCAACCTCAAGCCCTGCACAAACTGCGTGGTCCTCACCCTCTCATGCTCCATGATATGAGGTGCATACCGACCCAGCTCGACAAATCGGGCCCTGTACTGCAGCACGGACATGTCACCCTGCACCAGCTCCAGAAACTCCCGCATCCGCTGCGTAGTAACAACGTCTGGACAGTACGTACGCTCGAAAGCACTGACAAAGTCATCCCACTCGATCTGCTCAAGTGGACGAAGCTGAAAGGACGTCTTCCACTCGGAAGACCACCACCTACGAGCCGTACCCTGCAAATGGTTGTAGGCCAACACCACTCTGTCCTCGGCAGCACTCTTCGCTGAACTGAACACCCGCTCCATCTCATCGAGCCAATCACGAGCCGCATCAGGGTCTGCCTGGCCGTTAAAGTAAGGTGGATGGAACTGCATGAAATCCCTCACTGCTCGGCCTGGCCCACCCCTGACTGACGAGCCCTCACCGGCCTCTCTGCCGAACTGTTGAGCCATGAGATGGTACATGCCACGGAGAAAACCCTCGGCCCCCGGAACTCTCGCAGCATCCTCGGCCTCGGTAGCCCCCCGTGGTGCTCTGCTATGCTCCTCCTGGTCCCTCTGCTGGACCTCCTGCTGGATCTCCTGGCCTCCAGCCGACTGCCCCTGCTGAGAGCGAGAACTCCTCCTCGGCGCCATCCTCGCTCCTGAAGCAAAAGACAGAAGACACAAAAACGGCAAGGTCAGAATAAACACGCGGTGCCCAATGCCAGCGTCACCTGTACATCATCGTCATGGACTAGTGGACCACTACAATTACCTATGATTCTCATGTAATTCCACAACCGCGCTCTGATACCAGCTGTAACGACCCGAGAATCCGATTACCGGGAAGGCCCGATAACCCGAGACTCGCACCGCCACCCACGAGCCCGAAGACTCGGAAGGGTTAAAAAGGATGGTGTGGAGACTACACAAGTATCACAAATAATTGCAGAAATTAAACAGTTATAATAGAATAACATTTCACATGGTCCACAACAGAAAATAACACAACAACAATAGTCCACGACTAGTACAGTGACAAGAAAGGAAAGTACAGCTACACGGGGCATCCCCCGGCTCTGACCTCCGGCACTACCGCTGGGCACCCGCACCACGCTGCGCTCCTGACGCGCTCCCCGAAGGTGGCGCCTCACCTGAAACACGGTGAAAACACGCAGGGAATGAGTCTCGGAACAAGACTCAGTAGGGATCACTCGAACCCTACCTCGAAAAACGAGAAACCACTACTCTAGCGGTAGAAAAGTATCTCGGAAAGGAAAGCCCTGTACTCTACAGAACTAGACCCTAACGGCACGTAAACCGAGACACGTGCCACGGTACGAGAAGACCGAAACTCAACGGTCGAACCGTCAAAAACCCGAAGGTCGGAAACACACGACTGACAGTCTGACACTCCGTACTCGACAGGAGTACCACCCACTAGAAGCACAGCCGGTAGCGTCCCCTGGCGTCTTACACCGCACCGCAGGTGCACCGCCTGACATGGTAGGTCCTACCCGAGGCGCAAACACCGTACAAGTAACCACAAACAAGTAACTAGTTGGGGTCACGCCCGTCGACGTGGGTCCGACCGCCCCCAACCACGTGTGCACACACAGACCTTGCGTCACTAGGTCTGGTCCTCTGACCGGTTTTCCCCCGTAGCCGGACTCTGGCTACCGACGAGGGGCCTACGGTAACCGGTCCACAAACCGTCTCGAAAGGTAGGTGCCCGTACACCACTCCCAGGTGAGACCAGCACCGCGCACTGGTGGGCTACGACTAGTGGAGGGTCGCTAAAGGAGTAGACTCTCGAGTCACGGAAAACAACACCCAAGCCCGACAACGTGTGGGAATCACCCCACGCACCAGTCCCGTCACGCGGAGACCACGGTCGGAGAAAAGTGAGGTTGCCACCCTCATGGGGCAACACAGGAAGTGGCGGTCTACCCTCAGACCGTCACTGCCAAATGGCGGTCCACTCTAGGGCCGTCACTTGGAAATAGCGGTCTAAGGCGGACCGTCACACGGCCAGGGGGTAGGGGGAAGCGACGCGCCTACCCTAGTGCGTCGCTTGGAAGCGGCGCACCTAGGCCAGGGCGTCACATGGCACCCCACACCCACGAAAACCACAGGGAAAGTAACGCGCTTACCCTGGCGCGTCGCTTGCAAGCAACGCGTCGGGCTCAGTGCGTTACTCGCATGTGACGCGCCTAGACCAGCGCGTCGCATGGCCCTCACGCTCGGGATGGAAAGGGAAGTGACGCGCCTGCCCCAGCGCGTCGCTTGGCCCATCCACATGGGGGACAACAGGAAGTAACGCTCCTGCCCCAGTGCGTTACACGCATGTAACGCGCCTATCTCGGTGCGTTACATGGCCTGACCCCCAACGGTCAAAACCCAACGGTCGAAAGCATGTGACGGCCCAGCCCAGGGGCGTCACTAGCAAACGGCGGCCAGTCGCAGGACCGTTACAGCCCTCGACCCCAAAGGCCAACGCCCAGGGAAGTAACGCACCCCTCTAGGGGCGTTACAAGCATGTGACGGTCACTGGAGTGACCGTCGCTTGCCCCAGAGCACGCTACGGCGGGAGAACCCCAAAAACACCAACCACGCCCCCGTACCTCCACCGGAGAGGGGGAAAACAAGGGGGAAGACCCCTGGGGACCCCTAGCATGCATCTAAGCCACCAAAACATAGAATCATGGGCTAAAACCATAGATCGGGCGGCTCACCCCAAAACATGGAAAAACCCCAAAAACGCCCAAACATGCCTCTCTCGGCCTCCCCGCGGCCTACAAACCACGGAAAAGAACGGCGAAGAGCTAGGGAACGTCACCCTACCTCAATGGAGCGAATGCTCCGCCGGATCGTCCACGAATCGCGAAGAACGCTTGAAAACCCTCGTTCTTCCTTAAGCTTCCCACGCTTGCCGCACGCCCCCACGACCGCCTCGCCGCCGCCCACGTCGCCGCGCCGTCGCCCCGCCGCCGTCTGCAGCCGAAGGGGAGCTCGCCGTGGCCAACCGGGAGGAAGAGAGGGAGAGGGAGGGAGACACGGTGGAGGAGGAAGGAGGAAGAAGAAGATGGTGGGGGGAGAGAGAGAAGAAAAAGGGTTTTATAGAAAAACCCGGAAAATCCGTAAAATTCCAAAAAAATAGGAAATCACACCCCCGCGATCCTCGGAACGCACCGATCGCAACGGTACCACTCGTGTCCGTGTGAACAGCCCGGTTCACCCGCAACGAGCGTCCGAAGAGAAAAGCCGAAACACACACCGGGAATCGGAAAACACACGCGGAAAAGCCGCGGAACGCCTCCGGGCCTCCGAAACAACTCCGGATCGCGCCGACCCGAACACGAAAGATGTCCGAAACGAAATTTCGGACACAACGGAGCCGGACACTCCGAAAACCAGATCCGGGACCCACGAAGAAGGATCCGAAAGGTCCGGGATATTACAATGGCCCTCCACCATAACCACCGCAATCCTCCCTTCATCATCCCTGCACAGCCGACACCCTCTCAACTCGTCCTCCCATTCACACCCGCTCCAGCAAATCCTCTACCACTCTCCATTCCATCGTACCCTCCATCACCTACTCCCATCACCGTCATCACACCACCACCCAATCCTTCACCCATTCTTACCCAGCCGCTAGCCTTCCCTCCACCCGCATCAACATTCATCACCACCCTGCCTTCCACCAATCCTTCACCCATCATCAGCGCACCGCCCATTAACCTCACCAACCCTACGCTCCACCAAACCGCCTCCCCCGCACCACCTGTTCCATTCATCCATCCTGCAGGGCCCATCATACTATCTTCAGATGCCGCGGAAAATTGTGCTTTGAGGAGCGGGAAGATGTTCCATCGGAATTACGCTACTACTTCTAATCCCCAGTCCTCTCAGCCGGTGGCCGAGCAAGAAGAAACTGAACCTTTGCCAGGTACTCAATATGACTTGCTGCATCATCTGGATCGAGTACCCGCCAAAATATCTGTGCTGGAGCTGATCAAAAGGTCCACCCTTCATCAGGATGCGCTGAGGGACTTCTTACAGAAGGTAATGGTTAGCGAAGACATGGCAGTTGATAGCCTACCAACGGCACTGGCAACTATCTCCAAAGGGCCGGCCATCACATTCTCTGAAACCGAGCTTGCACCTCCGGGGGCTCAGCAAATGCCGCTCTGCATAACAATTACCCTGAACAAAGTCGACATTGAAGCAGCGCTAGTTGACACAGGGGCCTCAATTAATGTTTGCCCACTCAGCACCCTCCGAGCATGCAACATATCTGAAGAGTTACTACGGCCTACCCCCACCACTATAGCAGCATATGACAACTCAAGGCGAGCATGTCACGGGGTAGTCACCATTCAGGCAGAGCTCGGGCCCCTTACTATGGCCGTGGAATTCTATGTTCTTGATATCGACCCTATGTTCAAGGCTATCTTGGGTCGTCCCTGGATTGACACACTCGGCGCCGTGCCCTCCACCGCACATCAGTGCATTAAATTCCCCTTCCAAGGGAGGGTCGTCAAAGTTAAGAGCTTATCCACAGTACAGTCAGTAAAGGCTATTTCAGAGCAGGTTCTTCCCACACTCTGGCCAAGCAGCCAGCCCGTTCTGTCAGTGTTGGATTTGAACTTTCCTTGAGCTTACACATCCCCTAAGCCCGTCGCTACTCCAGTTAATGTCAAAGTGAAGCCGTAGATTCGAGATTCAAAGGGGTGGAACATTATATTGAAACTGGGCTATCAACCGGGGAGAGGCCTTGGTGCGCAACTGCAAGGGATGACTAAGCCTATACCTAAGGGAAGAAAAATGGGTAGGAGAGGTCTCGGCTACAAAGAGACAGCATTATCTATGATGGGTGATTCTGGGCCGCTCACCTGGGATTATCGTCAGCATTTTGTCAAAGGGCCTCTCCAGCCTGGCACATTAGCTCCAAAGACGGTTCAGCAAGAAAGGAATACCGTTTGTCCAATTGCCAGTCCGCCTCCCTTGCCAGGAGGGTCAGATGATGACATGCTCGACTACAGTCAGGCCTTGCAGGGGCTCTTTCATGAGGAAGAATGTCAGAAGAAGCAAGAGGTTCGACTGGTGCAATGGAGGCCGAAGAAGCAGCCTATTGTTAATTTACAGAACGAGGGGAGCTCTCCAATTGCCTTTTCTTGGTCTCCCTCACGCCTCCAATCTATTTTCCAGCAAGGGGACTTCATACCCCGCCTTCCTCCCATCATAATAAATCCGTCTTTCATTGATCCACCCGAGATTCTATTTGTTCCTTGTGCTTGCAGGAAGTGCCCACCCCTCGATCTATCCACTCTCTTCACTCCTCCTCCTCCCAACGCCCAACTCCACGAGATGTGGTTCTCTTCTTCCGATCCTTTCTTCGACTGCATTTTCCCCGAGCTGTTCCCTATGCAGCTCCCACCTCCTCCATCTTGCTGTGTAGTCTCCGCTAATCTCCAAAAAAAAACGTCAAATTTGAAACGGAGATTTCAGTGGAAGATTACGCTATCCTGTCGCCATCTTCCTCCCAGGGGCACGAGTCCCCTGCGCCTTCCCTTCCACTAGGTCTTCTGTCCCCTAGGTTAGGATTAGGGTCCATCGAGCCTAGGAAAGTAGAGTCAGTCAGGTCTAGAGAAGTAGGGTCTTGTTCCAGGTCGTCTAACCCTTCCTCTGCTGAGCCGCGCTCGCTGGCGCATCCTTCCCGGTCTGTTCCTGATAGATTCTTGCAAGATTTAGCTCAGCGTTGCCATCCTCTTTTGAAGTGCCCGAAATTTGTTGCTACGGCAATCGTAATTGAAGACGACGAGGAAATAGAAGGGGTGTGGAGCGATGACGGATTAGGCGTCTATGAGATTTTGGATGAGAAGGATCCAATTAATGAAGACAGCGATGTAGATGACACCGCCGACTTATACGCACAAGGATTGAAAAGATTCGACAAGCCGTCGTCGTCGGTGGACGAACCTACAAAGGAAATCAATCTAGGAACCGAAGAAGACCCAAGGCCCATCATGATTGCTGCTAATCTCCCTTCACAAGTAGAAGAGGAATTGATTAAGGTCCTAAGAGAGTATAGCGATTCCTTCGCCTGGTCTTACGAGGACATGCCAGGTCTTGACCCCTCTTTAGTGGAACATCGACTCGTGCTTAAACCAGGGGCAACACCTGTGAAACAAAGGTCAAGAAGATTTCACCCCCACATGGCCTTGAGGATCAAAAAAGAGGTCGACAAACTATACAAAGTCAGATTCATCAGAGTAGTTTTGTATCCTCAGTGGGTGGCAAACATAGTCCCTGTTCTCAAGAAGGATGGAAAAGTGCGCATATGCATTGATTTCAGGGATCTAAACAAAGCATGTCCCAAAGATGATTTCCCGCTACCTCATATAGACGTCCTAGTGGATAACACTGCCGGGTATGAAGCTCTGTCATTTATGGATGGGTACTCGGGCTATAATCAGATCCGTCTCGCTCCGGAAGACCAAGAGAAAACTTCCTTCACCACGCCCTGGGGCACGTATTGTTATGTAGTTATGCCATTTGGTTTGAAGAATGCAGGTGCCACCTATCAAAGGGCGATGATGGCCATCTTCCACGACATGATGCACATATATATGGAAGCTTACGTGGATGACATCTTGGTGAAGTCAAGAACAAAAGAAGAACACCCCTCTATCTTGGCTAAGGTGCTGCAGAGAGCCAGTGAGTACAAGCTTAAGATGAATCCGAAGAACTGTGTATTCGGAGTCTCCTCAGGGAATTTGTTAGGGTTCATAGTGAGCAAACGGGGGATCCAGATTGATCCTAATAAAGCACAGGCCGTCATGGACATGCCTCCGCCAAAGAACATTACGGAACTTCGAGGATTGATTGGTAGACTGCAATTCATTAGAAGATTTATATCTCAGCATTCTCAGAGGTATCGTCCGTTTTATGAATTACTTAAGGCGGGGGTCAAGTTCGAATGGAATCAAGATTGTCAGAAGGCCTATAAGGACCTCAAAGAGTATCTATCCAATCCCCCGATTTTGCAACCTCCTGTCCCTGGGAAACCCCTAATCCTATACATCTCGGTTATTGAGGACTCCCTAGGGGCGGTCTTAGCACAAGTAGATGATGAAGGGAAAGAGCGGGCTGCGTACTACCTCTCTCGACTGTTTAATCCAGCTGAGTCCAAGTACACCGCTATGGAGAAGACTTGTGATGCCTTAGTGTTGGTAGCTCAGAAGCTTAAACATTACTTTCTCGCCCGCCCAGTTAGGTTGATCTCTAGAATGGACCCGATCCATTATCTCTTAGAAAAACCCATCCTTTCTAGTAGGTTAGCTCGCTGGCAGAGCTTCCTCTCTCAGTTTGACATCACCTTTGTTGTTCAGAAGGCAGTCAAAGGATATGCCATTGCTGAGCATCTTGCACATCTCCCTATTCCTCACACCGATTCTATTCAGGATGATTTCCCTGATGAGCATCTCTCTGTCCTTTCTCATCATCCCTTTTGGTCTCTGCACTTTGATGGTGCACTCAACTCCCAAGGCCAAGGGATCGGTGCTGTCTTGCTTACTCCAGAGGGAGTAACCATCCCCTTCGCTTATCAACTTCGATTTCCTGCTACCAACAACATCGCTGAGTATGAGGCCCTCCTGGCCGGCTTGAAGCACGCCTATCTTCTAGGCGCGCGTTATTTGAACATTGGAGAGGGGAATTTCCTCAGCCCACCACAAAGGCAGCCCAACAAGACCCACAAGGTCCAACCGGGCGAGCCCACCCGAGTGATAGCCCACAGGGCCCACTTAGGGAGAAAAGCCCAATAAATAAGACTCGAGGAACTAACTCTCCCCGGCGGCCTTCTAGGCTCGGAGGGCCCGAGACAACGGTCAGGTCCTAAGGAAGGTCCGGCCTAAATCCCTCTCCCCGTCCGAGAGAGATAGGCTCCAGCCGACCTATCCGACCCCACCCTCGCCGGGCCATGCCTATCGCTCGGACATGAGCTAGCATCCCCGAGGCTCGGTAAGGCCGGTTGATTATCTGCAGGTGCAGCCGTTCAGAGTCCTCCGCCAGCGGGAGAGTCAGGGGAGCCGCCGGACTCCAAGGGGATAACGTTCCCACGATCAGGCCATGAAAGCCCCCGTTAAAGACGTAACTCCCGCCGGGAACCCCTCAGCTTACAGGACTCCTGAAGGCGGCGCACTATTTAAGCAAGGGATACCCTCCGGAAGATGGTAAGATGAACTAAGCATTCACACACCCTAAGCTCTGAGCACGATTCGCTTCACCCTTTGGTGGAGAGGATTCTCGCGCATCAGCTCTCTCCTCCCCCCATTATTGCTTCCACCATAGCTCTACTGACTTAGCCATCGGAGGGTTTTGCCCCAGGGAGATCCCCTGGGCCCTCTGATACGTTTCCCTCTCTTGCAGATTCATCTTCTGGTGATCCATAGCCCGCTCAGGACCCAGCGCGAGATCTCGCCTCTTCATCTGGCGCCGTCTGTGGGAAACGCACGAAAAGTCGAGATGGTGAGAAGAAGCTCAGGGAGGAGATCCGCCGGTGGGGCAGGTAAGGCTGTGGCGGCGGCGGGAGGCGCCCCCTCTAGGGTCTCGCAGAGCCCCCCCTCCAACGCCAGCATCCCCACCAACAGGCCACCACCCCCCCCCGGCGGAGACAGGGGCACCCCTCGACGGCGGCGCCAACGCCTTCCAGGCCCTCAACGAAAAGATGGACGTCCTCGTGGAGCTCATGAGGGCCCAGGCGGCCAGGGACGCAAGGTCCCGCGCCCCGTCAGGAAGTCCCCCTCGAAGGAGTGCGACGCAGCACACCGCCGGAGGCCGCTTCACCCTCCGCGGCCGACAGCTCCTCCGCAACGACGTCGGAGGACCCTCGCAAGCTCCGCCTGCGGAGCAAGAGGCTTCCTCCACGCCGAGGAGAGGGAAGCAGGGGGCGAGGCCGCCGCGCCCGGGCACTAGTGCCCCGGGAGATCGCCAAGACGCCCCCCCCAGCCCCACGGTGCGACTGCAGCCAGAGCTGTCCCTCCGGCTGCGAGATTTCGAGAGACGGTTCGCAGAGCAAGAGCGCGCCCTCCGCGCCCTGCAGAAGACCTCTCTCCCGGAGGACGAGGAGAAATCCCCTTTCTCCGAGTACATCTTGAAGGCAGAGGTCTCTCCCAGAGCCTCCATTCCAACCTTCAAACTCTACGACGGCCAGGGCGACCCAGCTGACCACTACGATAGCTTCGACGCCCTGGTGACTCTTCATGGAACGCCGGATCCCATCAAATGCCGAGCCTTCGCGGCCACCCTGGTCCAAGGTGCTCAGGCATGGTTCCGGGCCCTCGCCCCTGGGTCCATTCGAGACTTCAGGCAATTCGGGCGAATTTTCAAGGAGAGTTTCGCCGGTAGCGCCCCCCCAAGGTCAGTAGCGGGGCTCCTGGCCCTCAAACAGGCGCAAGGGGAGAGGCTCCGGACTTACGTCCACCGATTTAAATCGGAAGCCCTCAGGATCCCCCGCCTGGATGTGGCCTCAGCCACAACCGCACTGACCGGGGGCACCCGGGACGAGAATCTCCGCCGCGAGCTTGTCCTCCACCCTCCCTCGACCCTTGCCGAGCTAGTGACTCTGGCACTGCGCCACGCCGAGTGCGAAGAAGTACTCAGCGCCTGCCGAGACGCAACCGGCTCGGGTCGGGAGGGGGACAAAAAGCGGACCTCCGAGCCAAATCCTGGCTCGAGTAAGAAGCGCGATCGAGAAGGAGAGCGCAAAAGAAAGTACGAGCGGTACACCCCCTTGACCGCGCCAGTCTACGAGATCTATGAAGACATCAAAGACTCGGGACTTCTCCGCCAGCCCGAGCCAATGAGGTCGAAGAACCGCAAGCGGGACAGGCATTGCCTGTTCCACGGCGACCACGGGCACCACACCGGAGATTGCCATCAGCTCCAGGACGAGATCGAGCGCCTCATCCGTCTGGGGCACCTAGCCCGGTTCACGACCGGGCACAAAGAAGACCGAGACGCCGCAGAGGAGATCGACAACGCCCCCCGAGGGGTCCACATCAACGTCATCTCCGGAGGAGCGGCATCGGGCGGCGACACCAGCCGAGGGAGGAAACGTCATGCCGAGCGAGCCAGCCGAGCCTTAGAGCCCCCCAGAGGCCCGCCGATGGAGCCCCAGGTCATAGTCTTCTCCGACCAAGACCTGGAAGGGCTGAGCACCCCGCATGACGATGCCCTCGTTATCTCGGCCACGATAAATCACTGTAATGTAGACAGGATTTTGGTTGATAATGGGAGCGCCCCCGATGTATTATCTTATGACTGTTTTCTCAAGATGGGGGAAGACCCATCCAAACTCCGCCCGATCCGAACGCCCCTTTGCGGGTTTAATGGCCTGGCCACCTACCCCGAGGGAGCCCTAAGCCTGCCGGTCACTATCGGCACCCCACCCAAAACCGTTACGGTCATAGTGGACTTCATAGTGATTAAAGGTATGATAGCGTACAACGCCATTTTCGGCCGAAAAATTCTCAGCCGAATAAAGGCCGTACCATCTACCTATCACCAAAAAATGAAGTTTCCCACCAAAAACGGGTTGGGGGAAGTCCGAGGTAACCAGGCCACGGCTAGAAGGTGCTACAATATCTCGGTGGAAGCCTCAAGGCCGGACGGGAAGGATAAGGGCCCCAGGGGAGTCGAAGGAAGAGCCGTGACCACCGAGCCCGGTGGCGAGTTATTAACGGTATTCCTGAACGACGACCCGGCCCTAGGAGTAAGGATCGGCGCCGACCTACCACCAGAGGAACAGCAGCAATACAAGGAGTTTCTTTCTGAGTATGTTCGGGTCTTTGCTTGGTCCGATGATCAACTCCCTGGTATACCAGAGGAGACTGTGACGCACAAGCTCAACCTCGACACCACCGTGAGACCCGTACAGCAGCGGAGAAGGAAGCATGCGCCCGAGAAACAGGCGATCATCAAGGCGCAGGTCACCAAGGGACAAGAAACTGGTCTTTTCAGACCGGTCCTGTACCCAACGTGGCTAGCCAACGTCGTCCTGGTGCCGAAGACTACAGGCAAGTGGCGAATGTGCGTAGACTTCACCGATCTGAACAAGGCCACCCCCAAGGACTGCTATCCGCTACCGAGCATCGACCAATTGGTTGACTCAACCTCGGGCAACGAGATACTCAGTTTCCTGGATGCCTATTCGGGTTATCATCAGATCCGAATGAGCCCTGAAGATGTCGAGAAGACCGCCTTCATCACCGACTACGGCGTGTACTGCTACACCCGGATGCCCTTCGGATTGAAGAATGCTGGAGCCACATACCAGCGACTGGTCAACCATATGTTCGAGGGACAGTTAGGTCGGAACGTCGAGGCCTACATCGACGACATGCTCGTCAAGACCCCGAGGGCCCAAGACCACTTCACCGACCTCGCCGAGACTTTCGGCACCCTCCTGAAGTACTGCATGAAGCTCAACCCCGCCAAGTGCGCCTTTGGAGTGAGATCCGGGAAGTTCCTGGGTTTCCTGGTCACTCAGCGAGGGATCGAAGCCAACCCCGACAAGGTCCAGGCCATCCTGGACATGCGCCCGCCCACATGCATTAAAGACGTCCAGCGTCTGACGGGGCGTGTCACTGCTCTCAGTCGTTTCCTGTCCCGTGTGGCCGAACGATGCTTGCCCTTCTTCAGGCTGATGAGGGGGCCCAAGATAGCATCTGCTACGTTTGCATGGGATGGGGAATGCCAAACAGCGTTCGTCGAGCTCAAAGAGTTCCTGGCTTCGCCCCCGGTGCTTTCCAAGCCCGTCCCGGGCGAGGTCTTGTTGCTCTATCTCTCGGCGACGCCATCAACGGTCAGCTCGGTCCTAGTCAGAAATGACTCGGGAGTCGAGAGGCCGGTCTACTAACAC